>CM034146.1:672374900-672974900 GCA_019776745.2 Taxus chinensis
AAATTCATTGCTTTATATTAAAATATCGTGAATGGGTAAGGGACATCAACATCAACATCATGAACTAGATGTGTCTCAAAGAAGTGAAAAATTACTAAAGTGCATTAGGAAAATTATTATTTTATTTTATAAGATCATGAATGGATAAGGGCTCATCAGATATTACATCATTGATAAGTTACATATTATTGTGATCAAGGGTGTCTAAAGGTACCTTTGGAATAACACCATAATTTATATAATCAATAATGTCATAGATGGTTGTAGAAGGGTCATTAGACTTGTTTTTTAGCAAGTGATCTAAGGGATGGATTTTGTGTCATCGGATTGGGGATGGAGAACCGCATTATCTCTAAATGTGTTGGAATACACCACGCTAATGATGTTTCTATCAATACAATTTTTGATCTCATACCATAACGTAAAAGACTTGTTGGTTGAATTTCTAGAGTAACAATGACAACAAAAATATGCCTTGACATTAAAGTTACGATGAGTCCTAATGGGATTAGCGGGTGGAGGAAAAATTACAATCTTATGCTAGAGTAATGCTTGAAAAATTACACCAAGGGGTTCTTATAAGTGTGAAAATTATTTCAGTGGATGAGTTGGGGGAGGGTGTTTAAGGTCATAAAGATATCAAGTGTTAAATTCAGTCAAACAATTAATGTATTTGAAACACAAGAATTAAGCAAGAGTTTACAAAGGTAAGTTATTAAACCTTGTGTTCTAAATGTGCCTCAAGTTCAACCATATCTTTGAAGAAAAGTAAAGTGGGTCCACTCTTAATGGACATTGTATGATGTGGGATGGTTTAAGTAACCTAGAATGCAAAAAAATAGACTTTAAATTGAAAACCCTAAATACGAAGAATAAAACCCTAGGATGTGTAGGTTCAAAATAAGGATCGGGTTCATTGAAATTTAATACATAAATTAGAGTTTAAAATAATTTAGCCTTTACTAGCTATAATAATTTGAGACTACAAAATATCAGTCACGGTTAGTCTTGTATTATTATGAATGAATGATTTTATAATTGACCTTATGTGAATAGAGTATGCCAAAACATAACTAGGTTTAAGAGATGAGTTATGCTACCATATTCAGGAGGCATGATATAGATCTCAGAATGTTCATAAAGATGGATCGAAATTCCATCAATCTATTTAAAAATTATTAAATGATGTGCAAGCAATTTGGATGGGTTCTCGGGGTTCAGGCAGTATGATCACCAGACTTTTCATTGGTGGTATGAACTTGTCCTTGGTGAATTCTCACTTGCTTGCTCTATCCTATGAGATTTGTCAGCTGTTGCTTTTTATGTCTATATTTACATGACAATGTTTACAACCAAAAAATATAAATGATATATATTAATGGAAGCTTGTAAATGATGGTATGGGTTGAATATTTGGAGTAAATTAATCCACATTAACCATGCAATTCATAATAAATATTTTAATATTTGCAACTATGACAAGATGATATAACGATTACTTAAAACATGAGAAGAGATGAATACTCAGTTATGTAGAGTGGTGCAAATATGGTTTTAGTGTGTAAACTAGGTGAAAAGGCTACTCTAAATTTGGAAATTCTTTGTTTATGGACTGAGAACAAAAAACTACTCCCGTACATGACCGTTCAACTCTGTTATGACCACAATACATTTTTTCCTACTATGTACGGTTTTGAACTGGTGCACAGTGTGGTTTTATAACCATGTATTCCCTTTTTTATTCTAGAAGAATTCATCACTATATGTCACTAGGGATCTCACACCTTTAACATCACTTGTAATGATTCATATAAAATATAAATACTAGATACCTGCAACAAACTTCACTAAACAATTAGATAACAAAATGAGAAATTTGTATGTGGGTAAGGCTAAATTGACCCTAGTGGTCAACAACCAATCCAAATGCTACATTACATCCCGTCAAGTGGGAACAAGCCTCGTGTAGTTCTCATAGTACAAGTGTAAGTAGTGTATGCAATCTAACCCAACCTCTTATGTGTGCCTTCATGTCTCCTGACACAAAATATAATTGAATAACTATAGAGTATAAGATTCATCCAAAGTTATAATAGTGTAATGTGGTGTGTTTTAGACCTTAAGATTGATTCCATTTATCCCTTAAGACCTTTGAAAATGCATGGAGTGACTTGCTCTTGCTAAAAAATGGATACAAGACCTTTACATGCTTGGAAATGGAAGAAGATAGACTCTTAAACCTAGTTTGAGTGCTTTAAAACTATGTGTTGGATTCTCTAAAGGATGTACAACTTCTTCAGGATGAATTTAGAGAGCCTTGGATTCTTTAGTGTTGATATTTATAATGAGATCTTATGAGAGTGACAGGTGAGTTATGAAGTGTCGTGGACTTGCTTATATAGGCTTCTTAAGGTTAGATATTCAAATATTGGCTGACCTAGGGAGGATATGCTAACTCAAGTAAGACTTTAAAATCAAGCAAAGAATTATTGGAAGAGAGGGTATTATACTGTATAATTAAGACCATACTATGGTAGAATATTTTCCTCTTTTGTACGATCTTGTCCAAGGAAGGGGTGATTATTACGTCTTGTTCTAGGATAGATCACTAGGGATATATTGTTGTTGTGGATAATTAATACAACATAAAGGAATGACAAAGCGATGAGTAGAGATTGACAAGTTGTGAGAGAGAGTGAAGGATATGCAAATCAAGATTAGAATGTGAGCATTTTTCCTAGTGTAGGAACAAAGCCAAACTTATCATTACCAAAGGGTAAGTTACCCAATTGGAGTGACTACAACTGAATTTCTAGATATTTAGGTGTCTTCTTGCTTAAAAGCTTATCTTCTTGTGTTTTGACCTAAAAAAGGGGTTAACAAACCTTTGGATTGGACTACCTCACCACAATCTTGCTAATGTGTTGAGAATTGTGCTGCATACCACTACTCCAAAGAGGGATAAGGTTCATATAGCTCCCATAACTCCTGTGATGAGACATATACAATATAATGAATATGGATGGAGCCCTTCATTCAACACTCGCACTTGGTAATAGAAATGTGATACATCAACTTTGGTTCTTAGTTGAAATTAATATCTTCAAAAATTCAGTAGCTCGTTGATGTGGTAATGCTCCAAGGAATGGGATGGTTCAATGCTTTTTGATTTGATCTTCATAGAGTTATTGTGTCAGATAGTGACTAGATACCCATGTTAGCTTATGGTGGATTTATTTATATAAGTAAGCTTTCGAAAGATTTTTTGTGCAGCCAACCCGAAAGGTTTTCCTAGACCAACCATATAGAGTTCCTAAATGATAATACAATTATTAGAGGTTAGGAAGATGGGTTTGTAGCACATGGAAAAATACCAAAAACGGTATTTTCCAAGTCATAAAAACTTGTCTCATGACTACAAAAGCTTAAGCAAATATGAAGGGGTGTCTTCTAGATATTCAATAACAGACTTCTAGTGTTTCTGACATGTTAAATTGGAAAATTTGATCGACTAGTAAATATAGGGTGTGAGAATAAAATAGGAAGATGCTTTGAAGTTTTCCAAGTAATCCATAAATGGTAGATATATTATAATAATTATAGAATGCCATATTGCCAAGTGCTCATACCAAATTTCAAGTATTACAAATACAACATCATAAGAGGATGACAATAATGATGATGCCAATGTAATATATTTCTTAAATTTATGGATATTTTAACATCCTAATGTAGATTTTAATGATACACGTGCTTTGAGATATATTATTGATAATAATGACTCGCTTGCTTATGTTTACATTATTGGTTAACTTAGCCGAATCACTCTTATGAATACAAATTAGTCTTCACTATTTATTGTACATAATTTGCTTCTTCTTTATTATTCTTATTTTCTCCATTTAAATGTACATAAATGCCTCATTTTATTTTTCTTCTCACTTTATATATTTCCTCTCTTCGTTCTTATTGTTTACACCTATATTTAACATGTGTTGTTTTGATGAATCCTTGTTTTTTTCTCATGTTTTCTCATATTATTTCATTGTCCATTCGAGATCCAACTTTCGTTCACTTTTTTCATTTTGGATTTTGCATGCTTCATTTGTTTCATTGTTTGATAGTTTCTTATGTCTATTGACTATTTCCTTTAACAATTTACTTGTCCTAAATAATTATTTGATTTACACAAGTTCTTGTATTCCCTTCCCTTTATTGCCTTATTAAATCATTTTCCTAGTTCTCTTTTTAGCCTTCACCCCTGGTTTATCTTGCTTTATTCCATCCTAAAAGCCTACACTAACTTCTACATGATGAGAGAACATTTATATCAGTATCATGTCTCCCAACACACAAATTTGCAACATAAGTTGTATGTTACTATGAATTCACACTAACTTTTGCCTTAGTCATGTGATTGATTGATTTTATTTATTAGTATGCATTTTTTAAGATCCATTTTCCTCTATTTTATCAAGCACTTCCTTGTAACAATTGATATGCTATATTTAAATTGGGGTACACATCATAAGCTTCATGTCTATCTACTTATTGATAGAGGTTATATTACATTTAATCACATTAATGCTATCGAGTATTAGTTGATAGAAATATAGGATTATATAAACAATTAAATCTATGATTTTACATATATATTAGGCTGGGGCCACATCCCATGCTTGCTCTAGGGGCATCTCCTAACACCATTTCAAGTTTTTGATCACTCATTATTTATTACTATACTTTAGTTCATGTTTTATATTGATGAAGTCAACTTTCTATGGTTTATCGTACCTTATATGTATGCAAGGTATGCATTTTTACGTGGGATCTTGATAAGATATTCACATAAAATAATTAAGGAATATGAAGAATATAATCAATATAAACACAATACAAGAGAAATTTGTGGGCCAAAATGCCTTAATACCCAATATATTAAGAATAGAAGAATACCCTTAATGTAGGGAAACACCGTATAATACTCCTTAAGGAATAACTCTATGATCTTCCAATATGAGAATTCCATTTCGAGGGGGATACCTCAAATATACATACTTCTACCAAGTAGAAGACTCAAAACATACATGACATATCTCATAATGATACTTGTCAAATTTATATAGGCATGTATTGCTCTTAATGAATGGGTAACACTTAATCTTGATGTAGGTTAACTCATTACCCAACATAATTAACTCCTATATGACCCCATATATTATAAATATATAACTAACTAAGGGGGATGTGTGCCACATGTCAGACTCTCTTTCAACCCATATACATTATAATATCATATCCCAAGGTACATAACATTCCCTCCCTCTTTAACATGTTTTTTGCCTAAGACATGAGAAGAAATGATGTAATGAGTGTGCTTTAGATCATTACACATTTGTCACCATGTTGGATCATCCAACCCCCCATATGTGATCTTATTGAGTGATACATCTCTAAGCCTAGTTCCATAATCCACTTCACTATTCTAATTCGATCCATGTTCGTATTTGTTCCTCTTCGGAATCCATGTATAACCATATTAATTATTCATGTGATTCCATGTCGTATAATTATTGCTCCATTGATTTCATGTATAACCACAGTGATTGCTCCTCCAATTCCTTGTATATCAACATCGGCTACTTCTCTCATGTGCCTTGATATGCCTCCATGATTGTTTCATCTTAGGATGATTATGGGTGTCTACATGTTGGAACCTTGGCATCCTTAACCTTATCAACCCTTTCCTCAAATTTCTTTTCCTCTTCCATATTTTTTTGTTTGCTATTTGCTTTTTCTCTTGAGTAGAAGAATAATTGTTTTCTTCTTTTTCATCATGTTCTTCATGTTCTTCTTCTAAATCATCCACATTCCCCTCTTCACCATCTTCAAATTCATCCTTATGCTCCATCTTTACCTTTTTTTATTCCTTATAAGGTGTGATATCCCACAAACCTTCATTCTCTTGTACCATATCTTCATGATCTTCTTTTGTAAACTAATATTGATCATTCCCAAGGTCTCTAACTAAGGATATGCAGGAACAATATCCAAACCATTCATATAAAATACATAAAAATCTAAATGCAAAACATATTTGTCCATAGAGAGGTTCAAGTCTTCAAAAACTTAAATCTTTTTTACCATCACCTTGATATTCCTCTATATTATTTGCTTGTACATGTAGATGTATAACCGAATTCATGTTGATATATTTATATTTATTGTTAGGGTTTAGAAAAACAATTGCCTTCTTTCTTTGAATGTGCCCATAACACTGAAATATTGCAACTTCCTTCTTTGGAGCTACACTATCTTCTTCTTCATCTCGATCCTCATCAATAACCTCTTCATCATCCCCATTTCCTTCTTATTATTATATATTTTTTTGTTTTCTCTTATTTCTCGACATCGTCCTTAAATTCCTCCTCCTCTTCTTCTTCTTTTTCTTTGGTGTCCCATCTATCCAAGAATTCTTGTTCCATTTCCTCTCAATATCGATTAGAGCTTTCCCTTTCTAACTCATAAAACTAAATTCATGTAGGATCATCAAGCCAAAGGTGTAACATCCACATTTTTAATGACAGAAAATATTTTTTCTAAATTGGTTCCACCGTTCTCTAGCATCCACCTCACCCTCTCCATAGAAAGTTTTATGCCCCGTTATCCACAAAAACTAGGGTTTCAAGAACAAACCCTTTTGATCAATCTTTGTCCTACCAGTTTTGACTAGATGTTGGCCTTAAATTAAAAAATACATAACACACACCCCAATTAAATTTGAAATATTTTTAAAAAAAAGTAAAACATAATATCAAATCTAAAAATTTTGGCCTGTGGAAATAATTTTTTGAAAACAGTAAAAATACCATAACTTCTTAAAAATGACTCCATATTTGATGGAATTCTTAATGTAGCTTTCATAAAATGTTTCACAAGTCAAGTAAAAATAATGCTGAAAAATACCTAAATGTTTCTAAGATATTAAGGAATATTCAAAATCAATGTTTGAACCCTGAAATGATGATAACTCTTGTAAAACAGGTCAAAAAAATATATTTTTAGGGTAGCTTCCTTGAATGATTTCACAATTTTATAAAAAAATAATCATAGGCAATCTCAAGATATAGATGAATCACTAAAATCAGGGTTACACCACAAAAATTACCCAAATCGATGCTCTAGTACAATTGATAATATCTTCACATATAATAATTCAGAAATATGAAGAATACATTCGATATAAACACAATGCAAGAGATATAAGTGGGCTAAGATGCCTTATTATTCAATATATTCATAATAGAAGAATACCCTTAAGGTAGGGAAACACCATACAATACTCTTTAAGGAAGGAATAACTCCACAATCTCCTAATATGAGAATTCCACTTTGAGGGGGATACCTCCAATATACTTATATAGGTAGAAGACTCAACACATGCATGTCATCTCTCATAATGATACTCAGCTCATTTATATAGACACACATTACTATTAATCGATTGGTAATACCTAATCCCAATGTAGGCCAACTCATTACCCAATATAACTAATTCCTTTGTGACCATATATATTATAAAGATTTAACTAATTAAGGGGGATGTGTGCCACATGTTGACATCTTTATCAACCCATATACATTATAATATCATATCCTAAGATACATAACAAATGTGTTACACACACACACACACACACACACACACACACACACACACACACACACACACACACACACACACACACACACACACACACACACACACACACACACACACACACACACACACACGTAGTATTGTACATTCCTTCTCGATGTTTAAAATGACTTTAGCATGTTTTATGTGTTTTCTCCATTTATGATGTGCTTTTAATACTTTAGAGGTTTGTTTATGTTTGCGTGGGGTTTTTATTCCATTGCATGGTTTTTTGTACACGTGTATTTAACTTGTTTAGGTGTGAGTGAGATATATGAGAGTTACACTTCTCGACCTTTTTAGGTGGTGGTTACACTTCCCCGATTCTTATATATACATATATTATTAAGTTATTTTCTCATGCATTCAAATGAATACGCTATCTTTTGGCTCATGTTTGGTTCCTTTGACTAGTAACTTTACTCTCTTTTTGCATTCATATTTTATTAGTGCTCGATCTTGGTCCACGTTCTCACATGGTATTAGAGTGAGTTATGAGAATCAAATGTCATTGTTTTGTTGTGTTTATACTATTGGAATCTTGATTTTTCCAAGCTTGTTATTGCAGATCCTTTGATCTTTGAGTATGCTCTTCTCTTGCATCTTTGGATGATTTATATAATAAAAAAAGAGTGAAGGAAATAAGTTGTTTTATAGGACAATCTTCCTTATATACATTCTCTGGAGAAACAAATTGTGACATTGAGTTTAGATCATGTCAAACCCTATGATCGATAATAAATTTGAGTATGCTTTGAAGCATGCTAGATATTGTCTTTTTCATTTTTTTTGTCATCCATGGGCTATTGGGTGGAATTTTGTACTATGTCAAAGTTCAAGTTTTTTGGGTTTTTATAGAAAATCAACTAGTGTTTTGTAGTTTGCAAGATATGGTGGTTACATTCATTATCAAGGCTAGTTGTCCTCACATGATGGACATGTTGCTGGGTATTGTATGTCTTGTTGGGTGTCATAATTATTCCTACTATTCAACTAGTTGTTTGACTATACCTGTGTGTTTGGTGGTGATGGAACTTGTGTGCTTATGCATTATTTCTAGGTGCAATGGTATTTAACATGCTTCTTTATTGCTCGGTGGTAGTAGTTGTTTCTCTATTTCATGGTGGACATTGAACCTATGTGTGGTTTTTAGGGTGGTGCTAGCGTACTTACTATACACGTAGGATGAGAGGTGTAATCATATCAGTGTGCACAAAGGTCGAGGAGATGACAAGTGTGAATGGATGTGGTGGATGCCCTGACCTAAGGTGGGTTGATAAACAAGTGTGATAAGGCATAAAACAACTCAATAAGTAACAATACAACTCCCTACCAAAGATGACATCGTATGTGCACAAGTTTGGAGAAATGCCCCTCACCACTTTACTTAATCTTAGCCCCTGGTCACAACCAACTAAATGGGGATTAACTCATGAAAGGTAAAATTTTTAATGTGGAAGTTAAAAGAATTTGTTAAAAGCCATAAATTTCTGTTGGTAACTCTATTTGTGGCTGCGAGATCTTCACATTGGTGGTACTTTTACTTTCTTGTTCGAACTCTATGATAAATTTTGTAGCCTTAGATAATTGTATTTACACTACAATAAAGTGCCATGTCTTTGGGTAATGTAATAACAGACTAGTTCCATTTCGGGGGTTCATCATAGGTTTTGGTATTAACTTCCATCATTTTGTTGTCTAGCTAAATTCAAAGAATTGTTTATCTTAGAAAAAAGGGATTCAAGATCATTGCATATTGCATGATCTAATGCCATATCTTATTGGACTCGTTCCCGAGCCCAATGACTATAAGAATAAGATGAATTGGTTGAACAAAAATGACATGATTTATGAACTTATACATCTAATTGTTCTCGAGGATATTCCCCGTCAACTTATGAACATTGATTTCCCTTTCATTGCTTTGGTATTCATCCAATAGTTATATGGAGACCATGAATTCCCATCTGAGAATGACTATTCCTCATAAAACCATTCAGGGGTGGATGATATTAAGATTCATACCAATCCTCTTCCTACTTCTAACACCCCATCTATAGATGAGGAAAATTATATTGCTACTTCATATTTGAGAGTCATTTCTTCGAGAGGTTTTAATGATTCTTTACAGCAAGATCATTGCATTCTTCTTGCTACTTTAGAGTAAAGATTCACTTCTTCGAGAGCTTCCAATGATTCTTTGCAACAAGATCATGAAATTCACCCTGCACCTGTTGTCATTCAGAATTCAATATCACGTGTTTGAGAGATTTCGATGATTCTCTGCAGTGGGATCATGGAATTCCCCTTGCACATGTTGCTACTTCAGAGCCGAGAGTCACTTCTTCAAGAGCTTCCAACGATTCTTTGCAACAGGATCATATATCTTCTAGTTTCACCTCATTGGGACTCATACCTACCATACATTGCTTCTTTGTTTGTAGAGTCCCACATTTTAGATCTAGATGACACCATTGAGGAAATTTGTCTCCTATTTCAGGACATTCATCCATCACCTATTGTTTCATCATAGTTCATTTTTGCTTCCTTAAGAGATTCCAATGATTCTCTATAGTAGAACGTTCATCCATCTCTCATTGTTTCATCAAAGTTCAACGTTGCTTCCTTGAGGGCTTCTGGTGATTCTCTATAATGGGGTTCTCCATGTCTATAGGATCCACTTCATTGCGAGCTCTATTTATCAGACATTTCAAATCTATTTGTGGACTCCCACTGTTTAGATCTTGATGACATTATTGAGGATATTTGTCCTCTTTGACGACAAGTCCAATATAAATGTTTCTTGTACCTCTCTAGATGTAGTTTATTTTCCATTGCATGCTTATATGGTGACACCACCCACACTTCCTAAATCCTATGATTCACTCATGTCATCATTCATGTTGATACCTTTTACAAGAGTACCTGGTATTTGTTTCAATTTTCATATCCATGTCGGGAACCATTACAAGTCTTGTTTTGTACCTGATTTGATTCATCAACACTTGTCATAGTTGAGCATCATCTGGAGACATTCTTCGTTGCCTCTACCTTCAATCCATAATATTTCATTGTAGCATCAGTGAGTCCTTATTGGGATGTAGTCGTCATCTATTCCTCTACTGGCAGCATGCTTCTTTATCTGCGAGATCTATTGGGAGTTCACGAGGCTTCATCTTTTAAGGGGCCAACTAGTCCTTTCTTCTTCTCTTATTGCTCTCTCTATTTCTGGGGGGCTTCTCCATGTTCTTATGAGAGGCTTATCTATTGAGAGAGATTTTCTACATACTTTTGTTGTCTCTCTTATGGGGAGGGGTTTTTCCTACGCGTTTTTTCCTTTTCTCCACTCTATGAGGTATTTGTTACACACTAGGGTACCTCATCAGACATTGTTGTCAAGACCCATGTCTTCAACCCACCCAAGCTATGGTTAAGGGGGGTGTTACTGTAGGTTTTTTATTCCATTTCATGGTTTTTCCTACACATGTATATAACTTGCTTAGGTGTCGGCGAGATAGATTGGAGATACATTTCTCCGCCTTTTTAGGTAGTCGTTACATTTCCCCACTTCCAATATATACACGTCCTGTAAAGCTATTTTTTTATGCATACAAATAAACAAGCTATTTTTTGGCTCATGTTTGGTTCCTCTCTCTCTCTCTTGCAACTTTATTCTCTTTGTGCCTTCATATTTTATCAATGCTCGATCTTGGCCCACATTTTCATAGTTTAGTGAATAATATATGTACACTATCCATACGTGCCTTCTCCATGTTTGGTGTGCCTTCTCCACGCTTGTTGTGTCTTCTATGTGATTGACAAGTTTGCATATCATGCACATGGTGTTTCATTGCTCGCCTATGTTACTATGATTTCATGCATATGTTCGAGGCAAAATTTATGCACGTGTTTGTCATTTATATATTTGTAACTACACTATTTGGCCTCCTTATAAGGCATATTTTATAGACTTTACATTGATTAAATCTTGCCCATATGGGACATGCTCCTCATGGTGCTACAATGGTTAAACCTTTCCCATATGGGGCATGTTATTCTTTGTGCTATATTGTGTGTATATTACTTACACCTTGCTTGTATGGGGTGCAATAGTCTTCGTGCTACACTTCTTACATCTTCTCTACTTGGGGCACATGACTACTATGCTTAGAGCGATCATGTTTGGCTTGTGTGGGGTATACATTACACTTGTGCTTACATAAATTATATCCTTGTAGGACAATTTGTTTATGACATGCATGATTTCACAATGATATCTTACTATGTTAGACATTAGTGATTTTATTTCCTATCTCACACATGATGTGCATGGTCCCTTACTTTTGAGACTTGTACGTTAAAGGTTCATCCTACATCTCAAAAGGGGGATATATCCCACTTGTTCTTCTTTCCAGACTCCAATACATTTTCATATTACTTTGTCGCTATATACAAAGGTGATTACATGTTGACATACCTAGCGCATGACACTTGTTCCTACTATGAAATATATAGAGGACATTTCTCGACACTCTCTTATTTATATTACATCAAATTTATTTAGCTTTAATTGTTGTTGCTAAATATTGTACTTAGAAATGTATGCAAATTTTAGCACATGTTTCAAGACTTGGATTTCAACAGGGGTATCCTCATGATTGTCAACACTACTTCGAATCCCTCCTTTCTAGATTTTTCACGTAGAAGGACATAAAAATCAACATTGGATAGCTCACATCCTTTGATCCATAACATAATACAACAAAATAAAAATGTTATAATCTTCATAACAAAGAATGACAGGTTCATGCAGATCTATTGTAGCCACAACTAAAAGTGAAAACATGAGTTGATTTTTCAGACAATAGTTTTTAATTATTTTTTTGGCTTTTAAATACTTTAAAACTCATGTACACCGTTCATATCTCTCTTTACATGAATATGATGACTGATAAAGGTCGGAGTTAAATTTGACGATCATTAGACATTTTTTATAATTTTAACTGTAACATACTTACGAATATTTTAAATAACCGTCTCATAAAATGTAAATATTTAAATATAATTATCATTTTTTATATCTAAAACCTGTCTTATTTGTTGAAAGATACACATATGCATGAAGAAGAAGGGCAGAAGGGAAGGCAATACAATTGCAATAGAAAGGGCCGTAGTCGCAGCTGCAGAGACATTGCCGAAAAGGGCATGAGTTGATCGAAGAGCTTGCGAAGAGTCTACTGCTACGGCTATTGAGTGTGCTAACAGACATCCTGCGAGCGCTCGAGGCGAAGAGGTACATTCTCAATCGCTGTTGCAGGGCTAGCAGATTTTCTATTTAAAACTTCTTGTTCCATTCATTGTTATAAATGTTTTGCCCTAGATGCATACCTAGAGAGTATTGCAATGGAAATGAGAGACTGGGTTTCATGGATTATCCAAATGAATGGAAGTATGCTGGTGTGCCACTCTGCAGGGCTCAACGAGTGTTTCAAATTGTAGAAATCCGACGCTTATTTTATCGTACCATGCTTGATTTTAGCATTCAGTTTGCTTGTGTTTTTGTTTCTACTCTTATTTAGTTATCTATATTTCTGCGCTTTAAATTTATATTGTGAATTTTGATTCGCAAGGTTGGTTTTTTATCCAAAGGGTTAGGGCTTTTTTAGCCATAGAGCCACATATGTCAAAGAACAAAGGAGGAATCATCACTAGAGTTGGAACCTTCGGTACTTTGACAGTCCTTAGAGCTTCCAATGTAGGGTATTTGAAAAAAGGGATTTGTGTCCTCCTATGCTCTGATTTTGGCAATGGGTGGTCGTCTCCGTAGAAAACTTAATAGATTTGTTCCTTTAGAAAACAAACAGTTCAAAATTACTTATGAAGAAATCTAGACATATAAACACAAATTCCAATATAGTTTAAATGGGAACTTGTGTAAGATCAACGCTATCGAATGGGGCACAATTTTGATTTATACGATTTAAAACTCATAATGAGAAAATTGGACACCAAGTTATTCAACAACATGAGAAAGATTATCTGCATATTTAGAAAGAATCTCAATAGTATTAGGCACACATTCACTAGCTCAATCAACAACACAAAGAAGATACTGATCTGCTTATATCCACCTAGCCATGTTTTGGAAATAGTTGACTAGTACTCTAATAACTATTTATTTACATATTTCTCATCAGCGATTTAAAAGGACAATGCCACATACCTCGTTGTTGTAGCTCTATTAGGCATTGAATGCAGTAAATCAAGTATGACAACTTTACTTGTCAGTGTGAACCAGAGGCACTACATATACTGAATAATACTATTTGGTTAGGAAAAAATATTGTTTTTTTTTTAAATTTGTGATTAAAAAATGCAATACTATAGTGACTTATTTTTTTAATTTAATCAGGTCAAAAATGAAATTCCTCAAAAATAAATATTCTTTGATTTAAAAAATAAAAAACCTCAACAGATAATTACTTTTTTTAAAGGCTTTAAAAAAATAAAACTTTCCAATATTTAAATGGAAAATTAACTTTGTGTTTTTAATGATGGGTGAAACTTCACATGTGCAACACTGGTGGCATAGGAGGATAAACCAAACTTCAACTATAATTTTCAATGCAAAAGCCAATGTTAAAGCCGTGGGCAAGCCTTGTGCAAGTTGTGAATGGTTAGCTGGTTCTAGAGTAGGCCGTGTGGAAGGTTCTTGCAGGCAGCTGGAAAAAGAAGAAGTGGCAGTTTGATTGGACGACATTGAAGAAGCCAACAGTGGTGAAAGAACAACCCACAGTTCTAACACTTCAATATAAGACAACAATGCAACAATGTGAGGAGCATGAGGAATGACCCGGTGCTGTAATACCAATGGCAGGCCACAAATGGACATCAAATGAAATTTATGCAAACCAAATATTATATTCAATCAACTCAAGAATGAGATGCTAGTACATATTTATTACATCAAGGAATGATAGTTCAATTCATCTCCAAGATGAGTGTTCAATTCATCTCCAAGTTGACCGTTCAGTCCATCTTTAGATGACTAAAGATTCTATAAGAAGACAAACAAATACTCCTAAGATTATGCACAATATTAACACACTAGCTACCCCTCTCTTTGTCTAACAAGCTCGGGATGAATTTTGATCGTTGTATCTGGTTCGAATTAGTGATGGACTAAAAGGAATATTTCATATTTTCACATTTACTACCCATCAACAACTCTAGTAAAATAACTCCAAAATCCTAAATTTTTAAATTCTTCGCATTGTAATGCTAGTTCCAAATTTTGTTGCTTTAAAAAAGACAATAATTTGGGATTTATGTCTATGGAGTTTATAGATCCAAAGACAAAACTTTGGCTAAACCGTTCATCAAGAAATATGTTGGTACAATTGATTTGGAAATTCAAAAACCTGTTTCCATAGTCATTATGGAGATAAGCAAGGAAGTACTATGCCGATGCCAAATTTTCTTCATTTCAATTGAAAACGCTCCTTAGAAGAAAATGTTGTAAAGCCATTGATCACATTACCATGTGATCGTATACTATAAATGATTCAATGCCTATTGAAACCCCATGCAAGCAAATGGCATTAGAATGATGCAACCAACACAACATGTTTATCTCCTTCATTGACATTTTTAATTGCTTGTTTTTTCATAGTTATATGAATTCCATCATCTTGTACATTTCTAAATTCTTTATATTACAATACCAGTTCCAAATTTTGTTGCTCTGAAGAAGACAACAATTTCAAATTCAAATATATAAAGTTTACAAATAGCCACAAAACTCGGGGATAAGTTGTTCATCAAGGACTATGTTGGTTCAATTGGCTTGGAAATTCAAAAACATTTTTCCATAGTTGTTATGGAGATAAGTAAGTGGACTATGTTGATGCCAATTTTTCCTCTTATATTCCAATTGAGAATGCTCCTCGGATGAAAAAGTTGTAAAGCTGTCAAGCATATTACCATGTGATCAGATACTACAAATGCTTCAATACCTTGTAAAACCCAATGCAAGCAAATGGAATTGGGATGATGCCACTGCCACAACATGCTCATATTCTTCATTGACATTTCTGATTATTGTTTTTCACAGTTATGTGAGTTTCATTAGAAAGAATTCCCTTCCACATTAAGTAGGAAACTCCTGAAACTTTCCTAAAGGGGTCCTTTGCTGCAATTTGCAGTTCTATGTAGGAATATTGTTGAGTCTAATCAGGAAGGCTAACAAAACATTAAATTTTGGGGATGAAAGATTGGGAGCTTTGTTGAGAATTATGGTGGGGCTGAAAAGATTTAGAAAAATATCCATCAAGGGCTTTGACTATCGGGCCCAACTCATCTAAATTCACAACTCTCTCATTTGATCCTTGTTCTTCATGACACTTGAAAAGTTTGGCTATATTAAAAAATTGCAAATAGCATATGGCGAATCCCAACGACGGGAAACATTCACTTTCATTAGCAATAATTTCATGTTATTGCTACTTCTCATGTTTGCTACAATGATATGAACATTGTGTTAAAATGGATTGATATTGCTTGGTTGCACTATTGGATGATTGTGGCATGTTGATTATTAATTGTGTGGCTTGAAGAAACTAATGCATTATGAGGTCTTGCTTACATAGGCTGAAAATGATTGTTGAAATATATTACAAACGAAAGCATGGATGATGTAGCATATGGGTGCTTGAATCATTGATGACATTGTGTTGGTATGAAATGTATTTGCTATGATGAGTGGTTTACATTGAAACCATTAATGCAAACAATGTTGATGCTATGGCCTTATTGCTTTCCTTCTAGAGAATCAACACATGGCATTATGTGATGGGCCTTTTCAAGTATCCCATTCTTTATGTGGGGGGATTCAAAACAAGTTATGATAATGAGGGTTTCTAGTATACTATTTTGATAGACAAGTTATGACTTTTATGGTGATCTTTCTGTGGTATATTGGGTTATGCACGGAGGTTATGACATGTAGGGAGTCCTCCTCCAATGGTACTTTTCTATTTTATTCCGAGCCATGCTCGATGCCGTACAGGGTCTGATGTTCTTTTTCTATTTTATTCAGAGCTATGCTTGATGCCAAACAAAGTCTGATGAACTTTTACCCTTTTAATTCGAGTCATATTCGATACCAAACAGGGTTTGATGCCCACATGGATACTGAGACGGGCAGTCAACGAATTTATTGCAAGATTGCTCCCCTTGGGTGGTCGTGGATGGCTTCAAAGTGCAAGTGATGTTGATTATTTTACCTTAAAAAATTGTGGATTGAATTGTGCTCAAAATCGGTATTTTTTGGCTTCTTATTCCAGCTTCGAGGGTTTTGTTTGATTGCTTTGCTTTTGACTCAGATTGAATGAAGCTACTTAGCCATTTCTTTCTTTATTATCAAGGTTTCTTTTATTTCACTTATTTCCTTACCTCAAAGTTGTGGATTTCGAGACCTCTTGGCCATTCGTTGTCAAATTCGTAAATGTGAATTTCTTCAAATGTTTTAAAAGGTTGGTTCTAACATGTTGTGATGTACATATCTGTCTTTTTGGGCCATCCTCGGTTGGGTTGATCCTTATGCATGTGTGGGGGAGTTGTTGGATATCTTGTTGTGGTACTGACATGGCCTTACGTGTCTGGGACTATGAGGTGACATGGCCTTGATTTACAAGATGACATGACCTTGCTTGCTTGGAACCGCAAGGTGACATGGTCCTACTTAATTCCTTTACGATGTTTCATTGCGGGGCAACGAGGCTCTGTGTCAGGGACCGCAAAGTGAGTCAACCTTTCTAATTCATAGTGTTTCTTAGTGAATACCTATTTAGTAGTGTGAAGACCAAAGGAAATTGTGAGCTAATTTGTGATCAATACAACCTTGCTTATGGTGCCTTAACACCAGCTTATGACGTTCCATTCATATCAGATGGAATGACTACCTTCTTGGAAACCTTCCGACCTATGTATCATGTTGCTCTCTATAAATGTATTAATGAACGAAAATGATATTGGTTCTAACGTTAGTAGAGTGATTCAAGATTGAGAAGTGATACAAGGACACTAAATTGGATTTAGAAGTGCTACATGTACATTGATCCATATTTGAGAAGTGATACAAGGACTCTAAATTGGATTTAGAAAGTGATACAAGTACATTGTTTTAGAGTTGAGAAGTAATACTGGTACACCAAATTGGATTTAGAAGTGATACAGGTACATTGAATTGAATTTAAAAGTGATATAAGTACATTGTTGTAGATTTGAGAAGTGATGCAAGTATATTGATTTAGATTTGAAAGTGATACAGGTTCATTAGTTTAGATTTGAGAGTGATACAGGCGCAACAAATCAAATTTGAAAGCGATTGAGGTACATTGATTGAATCTCGAGGGTGATACAAATACCTTGTTCAGATGCAGGCACTATTACTAGGACCATGTTCTCTTTAGTGGGGTTAGGTGAGCTTCACCCTCAACCACTTGGTATACCACAAAGTTATTACTGAGATACCCTTCTTGGTGCATTTCAAAGACAAATGATTATGTATCCTTTAAACAAGTCATGATGTTTTATGTGGACACAAGCCACTATCTCCTACCTTACCTTCTTGTCAAGTGTTCTATTGATTAAATCGTTCATTAAAATGAAACTAAATTCTCTAAAGCATGGAAGTTGGATATGTTATGTGTGAATTCATGACCGCATGATTGTGTGGAACTTCTAACCCTTGGTCGATCCATTCTCTATACTAAAAAACATGATGGGTTTCTTTGAATGAATGAAGTTGGTAATTGTTTGCCCTATCTTGCATTTTTTTATTAAAGAAAAAAATTGTGAGGATCCTTATGCCTAAGGAATAGTAAACCTTACTGTAATGCATGAAGTAAGAAATTTTGCTAGAACAATGAATTTTTTCATGATTCTGTGGTGAATCATGTGTACAAAAGTAGAATATGGTGTTCTTAATATAAGATGATATGAATGTGTTTAAACCATGTGATTCTCATAATGATTGGCATTGATAAAAGATTGCTTGGAATTGTTGTTTCTTAAAATTAGCACTCCACGACTTTGCTCTCCTCCTAAGAAAAACATTACTAAAACTTGTAGGGAGTGACTAATGATTTAAACTGCATAGTTACCAAGTTCGAAAATCCGATTAAATTCGGAAGGGCAAAAAAATCCGAAAATCCAAAGCTCTTAAAAAAATTGAAAAAATCCGGTTTGGAATATATATACGTATATTATTGTATACGTATATTATTAGATATATACAAATCATACAAAAAAGTATCCATCTACCATCATCATCATCATCATAAGAACATAAAATTAAAGTTTGTAGAATTGAGAAAATGCAAAAGAGTTTGAAATTTGATTAAAAGAGTGACATGGTTTCGAGCCTAAGCTCCACACTAAAATGAAACTTAAAAGTTTCAAAATCGTTCACATCGGGAGTGAACTGCATGCTTCGTGCATGTGGCAAACTTCCTTGTTTTGGTGCTCCCTTTGTATCATAAAGCCCCCTAGGGGTGGTAGATGGGGGGGGTCATGTTACAGCTGGCCCGGAAGGGACAAGGGCCTCAAGGTTACCTAACCACCAATGCGCCAAAGTCTAGTTGGGTAGGGAAAACCCTCTTGTCAAGTTTGTAGAGGTGACAATAAGTATGGATGTTTCGAGGCACATGTTTTAGATGTAAGGGGTGGATGCCCCTGTGTCTATACATGCGTTAGAGCATTCCTCGGGCAACGGGATCACAAGTAGACGACCGCAACAGTTGCACACTTTTAGGGTAACCTTTGAAAGATTGAGGATCAAATTCGGAGGATGAATAAGTTGGCACATGCGTTGTCCTTGAGTGTCACTTGCTCCAAATCAAATTAAAATTGATGAATTCAAGGTGATAAGAATAAATTCTGTTGAAGAAGCCTATCAATGTGTGTTGTAGGCAAAAGAAAAGTTAGCGCAGAAGCAACAAGGCACAACATGAGGAAAACATAATTTTTTGCTTCGTCATGGACAAAGTAGCCACAAGGGAACAACTATGCAACAAAGAGAAGCATGTACATCTCAATGCAATGATAGTGCAAAAAGAGGTAGAGGCAATTTTAGAGGAGGTCAAGGTCATGGATGCAGATTCATAAGAACTTGTTTCAAATGTGGCGAAGTGGGACATTGGGTGTTTGAGTTGTCCTCGTGCACATTCTGAATGGTGGTAGAAATGTGAGTGTGCATATTGCACAAACGGAAGAAGAGAGGGTTGCATCAATACATCACACCAATGAATCTGGATACTAGAGAAGCACTCTTGATGAAAAGAATATTGTCTGAAACCTACGAAGGAGGAGAATAGTCCCGTGCAAAGGGAAAATATTTGTTCAAAACAATTTGTAAATCAAAAGGTAAGTGTTGTAAGTTAATCATAGACAGTGGCAATACACATAACATTGTTTCCCAAGAAATGGTGGATAATATGCCTGAAATTGGTGAGGCTAGCGTATCAAAATCCATGCACAAGGTTTTATGGTTGTTAGTCATCAAATTCTAGTAAATGAGAAATGCTCAGTGAACTTCTAGATTGGTGCATACAAAGATGAGGTTATGTGTGATATCATGCCTACGGATGCTTGTCATATTTTGCTTGGGAGGCCTTGGTAGTTTGACCACAAGGCGCAAAATAATGGTCATGCAAACATGTTTACTTTGGTGGCGAAAGATGGAGTAACACATCCTTTGAGTCCTTTGAAGGACAATTGTGAGGAAGTGGAAGCAAATCCTAAGGTCATGTTGATGTCAGGAAAGCAATTTGTGATTGAGGTGAAGGAGTGCGAGTATTTTGCGCTTGTGGCAAAGCCCACACATAAGTTGGGCGCAACAAAAATTAAAGAGAGTTCCGCAAGAATTGAAGGATTTTATTGGCGAAGTTCTAGAGATTGTTTCAAGTGATCTACTAGATGGATTACTACTGATGAGAGACATAAGTCATCAAATGGATTTGATCCCAGGATTGAGTCTACCAAACAAAGTGACATACAAATTGACACCACAAAAAGTGCTGAGGTGCAAAAGCATGTTCAAGATTTGTTGGACAGAGGATTAATTTGCAAAAGTTTGAGCCTGTGTGTAGTACTGATAGTATTATGGCCAAAGAAAAATGGTACCAAACAAATTGACATACAAATTGACACCACAAAAAAGTGTTGAGGTGTAGAAGCATGTTCAAGATTTGTTGGACAAAGGATTGATTTGCGAAAGTTTGAGCCTGTGTGTAGTACTGATAGTATTATGGCCAAAGAAAAATGGTGAATGGAGAATGTGTAAACAGTAGAGCGATAAATAAAACCATGATCAAATACAGGTTCTGTTACTGCGGATGGATGATTTGATGGATTCCCTGAGTGGTGCAACTTGTTTATCAAAGATTGATATAAAGAATGGATATCATCAGATTCACATAAGGGAAGACAATGAACTGAAAATAACATTTAAGACAAAGGGAGGACTTTATGAATGGTTGGTTATGCCATTTAGGTTGACAAATGCATCAATTACATTTATGCGTTTTAATGAATGAAGTGTTGAAAACATATTTGGGTAAGTTCGTGATTGTTAACTTAGATGATAGTTTGATGATAAGACAAGGGAAGAATATTTGCAGCATTTGTGTAAAGTGTTGTTGAGACTATATGAGATGAGAACTCATAATCTTGAAGAAATGTAGTTTTCTAAAGGAAGAGATAGTATGCCTGGGTTTTGTATTATTCCATGAAGGTTTGAAGATGGATCTAGAAAAGGTGTCTGAAGTAGTTGATTGGCCGTCACCTAGGAGTACTTTTGAAGCGAAAAGTGGAAGTTTATTATGAATTTCAATGGTATATGTGCAACAATTACTGATGTAATGTTCAAGGATAAGAAAGAATTTGTGTGGACAACAGAAGGAGAAAACAATTTCCAATAATTAAAGAAGAAAGTAATTGAGTAGCCAGTCTCGACGTTCCCAGATTTCAACATGGGATTTCAAGTAGATTGTGATGTTAATGGCTCAACAATAGGAGCACTGTTGGGTCAAGAAGGAAGACCCATAACATTTTTTTGTGAGAAGCTGAATGATGCGAAGCTCAAATGTTCTTTATAAGATTAAGAATTCTATGCTATAGTGCAGGGATTGAATAAATGGAGACACTATTTGCTACCCAAAGAGTTTTGTTTTGTATATGGATCACCAGGCATTACAATTCATCAACGGTTAGGGTAAACTAAACCAATGACATATGAAGTGGGATGAGTTCTTATAGCACTATTCTTTTGTGTTGTGGCATGTAGGAGTGGTAAGTCAAACAGAGCTGCAAACACCTTGAGCAAGTGAGTTTTGTTATTGAATGAAATAAGAGTTGAATTCATAATGTTTGACGCTATGAAAACAAAGGATGTTGAAGATGATGATTTTAGGAGGCACGAAAGGCATGTGTAGAACGCGTCAGAAGGCCATGGGTATTTTGTTTAGGATGGATTGTTGTTCCATATAGTGTAGTTATGCATGTTGAGAGGTTCAATGCATGAAAACTTGGTCAAGGAGAAACATAGTGGTTGATTGGCAGGGCATTTTGGTTATGACAAGACACATGCACAGTTGGTGGAAGGTTACTTTTCGTAGCACGAGTTCAAATGTGCACAAGTTTGTTCAAGAGTGTAAAATTTGTTAGTTGGCTAAGGGGAAAAGTTAAAACGTACGGTTGTATCAACCATTGCCTATTCTAGAGAGACCGTGGGAGGATATTAGTATGGATTTTTGTTTTAGGATTGCCTAAGATGCAAAAAGGAAATGATTTAGTATTTGTGACAGCAAACAACTTTTCAAAGATAGCACATTTTATGGCATGTAGGAAGACCAATAATGCAACTAACATTGCTAACTTGTTTTTCAAGGAGATTGTAAGATTACATGGTTTACTGCATATACGAGGGATGGATGTAAAGTTCATATGACATTTTGGAAGAAGTTGAACACAAAGTTACAATTCAGTTCCACATATTATCCACGAATAGAAAGACAAACCGAGGTCATCAAGGAGTCTACGAAATTTGCTAAGAAGTTTGATTGAAGATAAGCTAGGGACATGTGATTATACTCTGGCGTAAACTGAGTTTGCTTATAATAATTTAGTTAATAAGAGCACAAAAAAATACCATTCTAGATTGTGTATGGTTGGAGTCCAAGAGGAGTTGTTTGCGTGACATGAGAAACAAAAAAACAAGAAGTGCAAATGCAAAGGATTTTGCGGAGCATATGAGGGATGTGCATGAGTAAGTGTGTAAACAATTGGAAAGAAGTTCAATACAGTTAAACAATGCACAAAGATCAAGCAAAGTGAAGTGGAATTTCAAGTTAGGAACACGGTCTTAGTACATTTGTGGAAAGAGAAATTTCTAAGAGGAACTTATATTGTTAAAGTTAAAGAAGATTGGACCATGCAAAGTGTTGGGAAAATATTCATATACATGTATGAGATTGAGTTACCAGGAGTAGATATATCACCAATATTCAATGTGGCAAATTGGAATCATCATGCTGCACAAGATGAAAAAGGGAGCACAAATTTTGAGTCAAATTCAAAGTTTGATTGGAGAAGATAGCTTCCAGAGAAGGAGTGTGAAGAGGTGGAACAAGTAACACAATGATTAATGAGAGGACGAGACAAGGAATACAAAGAGTATATGGTCAAATGGAAGGGCCGAGACATTGAGGATGTGTCTTGGATCAACACATTGGAAGCCGTGAAGTATGCAACACCATTAATAGAGTCATAAGTAGGAGGTTATTGTTTTCTTTGTTTCCCGAGGGTGTAAGATGCAGGAGCATCCGTGTTCACTTGCAATCTTACATTGCCCAAAAACATGTTAGTCTAGGAAGTTTAGTTAAGTGTATCACTGTGCAAGTCATTACGTCAAGTCTACGTTATTTTGTTTTGTGCAAGTAGTGTTTTGTGCCCATGTTTGTAATGAGTGCACAACCCATGTGTGCACAAGGAGTCTTTGTAATGTTTTGCGTTAGTCATCGTGCAAGTGTTTATTGTTGTTTTGTGCCTACCTTTTTAATGTGCATATGTATGTAACAATTTCATGTAAGTTTGTAGACGTGTGCATTTGTCATGTAATAGTTCATAATTGCTTTGTGATTGTAGCAAATCTTGAAAGGTTGTGCAAGGTTCGTGGTGTTTTATAGAGTCTAGACCATCTTGTAGGAGATGGCACAAGCATGTAATTCAGTAGCGCAATGCAAAAGTGTATTTCTAGCAGAATTAGCCCGTATGCAAAAAATCACCTTTTGTGTGTATGGCATCACATGTAGCAAGTTCAGAGGCTCGTGTTACCAACATATGTTTCTCTTAATGACGTGCATCTACTACCAAAATTGTGAGGTCATTGAAGCATTATTGCGATAGAGCATGCAAGAATTCAGTGGGGGAGCTAGTTTGTAGTTTATACGCAAGAGTGTAATGTTGCTCGTAACTTTCAAAATTTTGAAAGTCGACACGAGTTTATCAAATTCATAATAGTAGTTATTGAGCTGACTCATTGTGCATCGAGTTGAGCTAACATTTGGGTCTTGTTCTTGCATAGAAGTTTGGGACATACCTAAGGCCATCTAGGTCCCTTGTTTTGAGGCATATTGTAAGGTGGGTCTCTTGTCTATATAAACATGCCATCATATCTGTGTTAGGGATGACTCCTGCACGAGCTAGATATAGTTAGAACTAGCAAGTTCAGTTGTGTGTTGTCAACTATACTTACAAAAATTGTGAATTATTGAGTTGAGATATGCAAATCTACTATATCTGGTTTGAGCATCTCGAATTGTGAGATAGATATGTTTGCAGTTGTATTTCTTTTTTTGCTGAATAATTTGAGTTTTGATTTTCTTTTCTTATTTTTTGTTGTATTGTATTTATGCATCATTTAACAGAGTATTTTGAGGGCTGCATGGTCTAAGGCATCTTTTAATGGAAGTCCCTAATTGTAGCTGCAACAAGATCCATGTGCATGATTCCGTGACTGTGAAGTTATTCTATTGCTCGTGGGATTTGAAGCATCATCTCCACTGCAACAACTATTGACAAAGGGGGCATGACTCCTTCCAACCTCTATTCAAGTATCTTATCCAAGTTGGAGCTTACCAATTCTATCACAAGGTAGCAATATTTTTCTGTAATACAAACACCTATCAATTGAACAATAAAAAGGCGATGAAACTTTGCATGAATGCCAATCCCCACTTGGAGTAGAGAGTCGATATCGTCAACAAACATGGGATCTCTTTAACAACTTTTGCTCCAAGCCATGAGCCTTCATATACTTATAGGACAAGGGTCTTCTGTGGAAGTGTATGAAGGCTTATGGCTTGAAGGGAAGGTTGTTGTTAAGGAGTTCCCAATGTTTGTTGATAATATCAACTCTCTAATCCAAGTGGAAATTGGTGTTCATGCAAAGTTGCAGATGTGTTTCATTTTCCTTTTATTGTTCAATAGATAGGTGCTTGTATTATAGAAGGAAATGCTACTGGGTGATGGATTTGGTGAGATCTAGCTAATATTTAAACAATTGGTAGGAGAAATGCTCCCTTTGCCAATAACTGTTGCAGCGGACATGATGCTTCAAATCTCTTGCGCAATGGAATACCTTGACAGTTCTAAAATCACACACATGTATCTTAAGGCAGCCAATGTGCTCATACAACCTTTAGAGATGCCAAAATTTAAAGCCCAAGGGTATGAGTGAGTTAAGTTTGTGTAATTTTAGAGAGGCCAGTTTGAGGCTCTACAATTTTCAGTCTATAGAAGTCACGAGGGGAACTTAATATTGGAGGGCACTTGAAGTCTACTAATGCCCCCAATAAGGTTTTGAAATAGATTGGGGGATTCTAAAAGAATATGCTTATAAAGTAGATGTTTATAGCTTTGCCATAACTTGTTATGAGATTCTAATTGGAAAAAATCCTTTTGAGGGTGTGGATACCGAGAATGTCTACAGATTGATAGTTCAAGACAAAAGGCCGAGTTTGCTACCTTCTAGTCCGTTGTTATTAGTTGATTGCATAAGATGTTGGGACATAGATTTAGGATGTTGTCCTTACTTTCACATGTTTTAGATTTCTAAGATACATAAGTTATTACTAATGAGAGCGAATGATTCTCGTCATTGGGATTCGTCATATGCTATTTGTGATTTTTTTAATATAGCTAAACTTGTAAGTGTGATGAAGAACAATGAATCAGATTAAAGAGTTGTGAATTTAGATGAAGAGGTCCTAATAATCAAAGCCCTTGATGGAGGCTTTCATGAATCTTTTTAGCCCCACCCTATATTTCAGCAGAGCTTTCAACCTTTAAGCCCAAAAGTAATTTTTTTGTTAGCCTTGCTTGTTACATTCAACAATATTCCTACATAGAATTGCAAAATATGATAAAAGACTTTTCTAGGAAAGTTTCAGATGTTTCCTGCTTAATGTGGAAGGGCAATCTGTCTGATGAAATTCATATAACTGTGAAAAATAGTTATTAGAAATGTCAATGAAGGATATAAGCATGATGTGGCAGCTACATCATCCCAACTCCTTTCGTTTGTGTGAGGTTTTAGAAGGTATTGAAGCATTTGTAATGTATGATCGCATGTTAATGTGCTTGATGGCTTTAAAATGTTTTCATCTTGAAGAACATTATTAATTGAAATATAAGAAGAAAAATTGGCATTGATAGAGTGCTCTTCCTTGCTTATCTCTATATCGACCATGAATTTTTTTTGAATTTCCAAGCCAATTGTACCAACATAGTCCCTGATGAACTACATACTCCCAAGTTTTGTGGCTTTTTGTAAACCCCATAGATACGAATTCCATTTTATTGTCTTCTTCAAAGAAATGGAATTTGGAACTGGCATTGCAATATGAAAAACTTAGAAATGTACAAGATGATGGAATTCTTATAACAAGATGATGGAATTCTTATAACAAGATAATGGAATTCTTATAACTATGAGAAAACAACAATTAGAAATGTCAATGAAAGAGATAAGCATGTTATGGCAGCTGCATCATCCCATTCGCTTACGTGGGGTGTCAGCAAGTATTTAAGCATTTATAGTATACAATCACATGGTAATGTGCTTGATGGCTTTACAACATTTTTGTTCGAGGAGCATTTTTAATTGGAATGAACAAAAATCATTATTGGCATAGTGTGCTTCCTTGCTCATCTCCATAACAACTATGGAAAAGGGTTTTTGAATTTCAAAGTCAATTGTACGAACATATTCCTTGATGAATGGTTTAGTCCCAAGTTTTGTGGCTTTGGGTTTGTAAACCCCATTGATATGAATTCCAAATTATTGTCTTTTTCAAAGCAACAAAATTTGGAACTGATATTGCAATATTAAGAATTTAGATATGTACATGATTTTGGAATTGTTTTATTGGAGTTGTAGATGAGTTGCGAACGGGAAAATAGGAAATATTCGTTGTTGTTTATCACTAATTCAAACTAGAGAAGGATCGGGGTTCATCCTGAGCTTGTTAGATAAAGAGTTGCAGGGGTAGGTGGTGGAATATTATTGTAAATAATCCTAGGAGTAGTTTGTCTTCTTGTGGAATATCTAGTCATTTGAAGATGAACTGAACAATCATTGTGGATATCGACTGAACGGTCATTCCTCAATGTAATAAATATGTGCTTGCATCTCATTATTGAGTTGAATGAATAGAATATTTGGTTTGCACCGATTTCATTTGCAGTCCATTTTTGGCTTGACATTGGTATCAGAGCACAAGGTCATTCAATTTATTTCCTTCATTGTTCTCCTCCTCAAGTTGCTGTATAACTGTATTACCATTAAATTGAAGTGTCAGAACTTTTGGCTGATTATTTCACCACCGCTGACCAATCGGATTGTCGCCTATCCTTCTTCCAACTTCCTTGGAGGACCTTTCATGCGGCCTGCTCTATCACTAGTTCACTATTCACAACTTGCACAAAGCCTACACACAACTCTGACATTGGCTTCCGCATTGAAAATGATAGTGGAGAATTGTCTTATGCTACTCTGCTGTTGGTGCTGTCCATGTGAAGTTTTACCCTTCGTAAAAAAAACAAAACTAACTTTACATTTAATTATTAGAAAGTTATATATTTTTAAAAGCCTTGGAAAAAAAGGATAAATATATGTGGAAGTTTTTTACTTAAAAAGAATAGAATATTTATTTTTGACTAGTTTAAATTAAAAAATAAGTCACTTTTGTATTGCAATTTATTTTTTACAAATTTCAAATAAACAAAAAAATTTGCAAACCAAATAGCAGCATTCGGTATATGCAGTGCCTCTGGTTCATGCCTACTAGTAAAGTCATCACACTTGAACTACTACATCCAAAGCCTTATAGAGCTGCAACAACGATGTCTGTGGCATCGTCATTTTAAATTGCCGGGGAGAAATAAAGATTTTTTTCATTTTCCATTCCTTGTGTTACTCTTTTGCCATTATTGTTAGATGTAAATTATGAGTAAATAGGGAAGCTATGCCCATGTATAAAGATTTCCCTGTAAGCAATTGTCATTGATAGGACGAATCCTTTTCACATACTACCTAAGAAGCATTGTATCATTCTGCCATCACGTGCTTTAATGTCTATTTCACGTATCATTGGGTATATAGAAAGGACAACCTTTTTTTACGTATGGATGAGTATAATAGGAAGGGCGAACATATCGAGATGTTTGGTATATTGGTTTGGTGGTATATAAAAAGGGGAGCCTATTGGATTACTAAGGAATCAATTTATCTCCCCATGATAAAAGAATACAAATAACTTCAATTGTTGGCACAACACCAACCATAAACAAGATAATCAAAGAACGAAATCTGCCCTCAAACAACAAGGGTTTGAGCATAAAAATGACTTGCAATCTGTATCTAAACAAGGAATTATGGTGGATTTGCAAGTCTAAATCTCAATTTAGCTTTATGAAAAATTATCCTCCACATTAAAAAAATTCATCCATGGTAATTATTAAATCTTTGTGCAAAAAGTTACGGTTAGAAATATTCTACGTTGTCAGGATACAGTGATGAGTACGGGTTCGAAATTTGGATACACTTGGTTTGGGTACGTTTTGGGTGCTTCCGTACACACACACACAGACATACATATATATACATATTATATTTTATATATATACACATACATATTTTATATATATACTCATTTTACTCGTTTTTTAGTCTATAAAAAATTATTTAAAAAAAAATCATAGTAGGATCCAGGTTCAAATCATTCAATATGCTTAAAATTCAACTTTTTCATTAATCATGTGGCATAATACATATGATAATATGAATATCATGTCAATACCAACAACCAATTATGAATTGTTTGTGTGTTTTGGTAATTCTTGCAAGTGCTCTTACACTTGCAAAAACCAACAATGAATTGTTTGTGTGTTTTGGTAATGCTTGAGTGCTTTTTTATAAGTTTTAAAGGAGTTTAGGGTTTGAATTTTTTATTAACTTATGGGTTTTTAGGGTTTACTTTGACTGAGTCAACACAAATTATTTTTTAATGCAACAGCAGCTCTGAAACTCTGCGGGTCCTCCTTGATATGCCTGGGTATGTCCCTGATGTACCTGGTACATACCTCGGAGTACCGGGGACGTTTCCCCCCATTTACTCCCGGCGTTTCCATACTGGAAATGTTCTGAGGGGATTACAGTGGTGGGGAGGATTTACCCCTGCAACATTGAATATTTTCAAAAGATGCACATATTACTGGTCATCATATGAGAAGCACTAAATCATAATGAAAACAAAAAGAACAAAATCAAGCACTGGTAAATTTGGTGCCAGCCGCATTTTTGCCCTTAGAAACCACGTGCTTTGCAAGCTTCCCAGGAAGAGCCAGGTGTACATCTGTTTGAATCTCTTGCAATGTGATGGTGGGCCTCTTGTTATACCTGGCTGATCTGGGTGCCTTGCTGGCCAGTTTCTCAAAGACGTCGTTGATAAAACTGTTCATTATTCTGCTCAAAATACCGATGTCTAGGTGAACCTACTTCAGAACCTTAAAACATGTTAGAACTTGTAGGTCTTGCTACTCTTCTTACGCTTCTTCTGGCCCTCCTTATCTCTGGCTTCTTTAGAGACGTTCTTGGAGGCCTTGGAAGGCATCTTATTGTCTGCAGCTGGTGATTTTCAGCCATGGGATTTTTCTCTCTGTTGGGCTTCTTCCCTGCCTTAGGATCCACTGATATGGTGTGCAAATCATGGGGTCAAAGCCTGCAAACAGAACAATGGAAGGTTAATGGCACGACGACTCTCAATGGAAAGAAATGAAACAAAGCGAAGATGGCAAAGCATACATTTTATGCTTGTTTGAGCAATAGCAATTAAATTTCCTAGTATCATGCCTAATAATAGCTAATATTTCCAAAATAATACGCCATTCGTTCAATGAAAAATAGAAAGCAATATCAAAAATTCTAGTAGCTAAAGCTGAAGCAGCTACTTTTGAAGTAACAGAAAGAAAAGTAACGACTGGGGTGGGAGAGTTGGAGTCGAAAAGAGGATTCTTCCCTCCTTTCTCTCATCAGAACCGTGCATGAGACTTTCTTCTCGCATGGCGATGAAGAGACATATTGTTTCTGCCACGAAATTTTAATCAAGATCTACATCAGATGTTTTCTAAGGGAAAAGCATGATTAAACACATCCTCTAGTACGGTAGTTCTGGCACCTGTCCTTCTGAAGACTGCATAAGATTGGAACCAGGGTTTCAAGCCAATTTACTTTCTAGAGCATTTGTGAGATACAATCATACAACCTAGGGTTTTAAGGACATTAACTTTGTAAAGCATGTCAGAAATAAATTGACACCTCATGAAGTGTTGAGGAAGGTGTGAATTGTTTAGGTAAGCAAGACACAAATCTGTCTAGATATTAGTGGACTTTGAGCTTTCAGAATAAACTCATTTGTGATTTCTGTCGTCAATTTTTAAAGTGTGACATTTACTTTTCTCGTGTTCTCTAGTGTTTTCTTGGAAGTATTTGTAAAATTTTTAAACGTAAATTTTAAGACAAAGTTCAATTCCAAATGCCTACTTAATGACAGCAAAGCCTGAAGTCTTATTTGGACTATAGTAATTTGTACTTCTGTAAGTTGGAAATGTATAGTTTGCACAAGATTTGTTTTAGTAATGATTTTAGAAATAAAATAAACAATTTAACCTCAAACAGATATAAAGCTGATAATATATTTTTTTCATTTAAGTGAAGCTCGCTCCTTTCTTATTTGCAAAAGAATAATCTCAAGAAAACCAAATTAACTGTAAAATACTAAAAATAAAAATCCAACGGGGTTTCTTTGTTTCAGACATGAAAGATGCATATCATATTAAAATCAAAATCCAATGGGGTTTCCTTGTTTCAGACAAGAAATATTGAAGTTTTTGAAAACAAATCATTCTGTCTAGATCTTGCTCCATGGTTGAAGTTTCTGAATTCCACCATCTATATTTACAATGGGTTGTTGCCTGAGCCAAAATGTGAAGTATCTGAAGAGAAATGTACATACGCAATGAAATCAGGATTGGAGATGTCTGTTGATTGAATGAAATTATGTAGATTCCTCTCTTCATTACTATGGTACATCAGGCGTCATGGCATGTATGTTTTGAGATATAAAATCATCCTTGGGATTATTGATCGGAGGCCCCTTAACATCTGTGCATGAATCCTTTTTGTGCACAGAAATTTCCTTGGTGCATGCTGTATTTCCTGCCAGCTCTAAACTGAAGCATTACAAGATGGTGAATGCCATTAAAGGCCTTCTAATTACGTGGTAAGTTACTTTTAAGAAATATATATTTATGCAAAATGAGTTATTATACCCTTTGCCAAAACTAGGGAGTATGAGAGAATTTGAGATTGACTCTCTCCCCTCCTTTGTCTTCTTTTTAACCTGGTTTGTCATCAGGTGATACTTATGTTTGCAATCCATTATTGCACACGTTAGTTTTAGTTGAATTTATTGCTCTTCTATCAGGTTTTTGATGTTTCATGAAAATAAAAAAACTTCTACTTCCAACTTTTTGCAGCGATGTACCCATGGCTCAGTTTATTACCAATTTGAATGCTTCAAAGCCTAGTCCAGAGAAATTCATCATACAGGTGCTTGACAGTACGCACATGTTTGTGCAGCCCAATGCTGCTGATCAGATCCGTTATCAAATTGGTGAATTTCGAAATAAGATTACCTATGAAAAACCGGCATAAGTTGTTTGTTGCCACACTGATAGGCCGTTCAATCTAGCAGAATGCAGGGAAAACAGGGTTCTTAGGATCTTAGATTCTGTGAAATAGATGTACGAGGATTGAAGTAATTCAATATCAGTATCTATTTAAACCCATATCTGTGGCTTATTTCTCAGTTCTGCAGTATAATTGAGTCCATGCATGTTTTCAAACTGTTGGAAACTAGTTTATAGTGATTTTGAAGAATTTATATGTTTTCCTCTTCACTTACTTAGAATTATCTATGTTGTGGCTATGTTGTGGCCCTGATTAATTCTTCTGACTTTTTGTTCAAGTGGATATTGCTTAACCATGGCTAAGATTATTATGTAAATGCCCTAAATTATCACATCATTGACTACAAGTTAAACTATCAAATATCAAATGTAGAAACTAATTCATGCACGTTCTCCCGTGTATAACAATAATACCTCACGAGAGCTCCATGGATACTCCAATGCACCTATTGTTGGTTGAATACATGGTGTTGGGATTGATCTATATCACGAAGGTGGTGTAGATGTTAGGCCATTTCCTCCTTACATTGTTATCCTTGTCTTGGCGAGAGTACACGACCTGTAAAAATACCTGATAATAATTCTATAAGGTGCATGACAATTTAGTTAAATTGATTTGTCGAGTTAAATTACATTGGTTGAATGACATAAAAATACTTACCTGAGTAGGAATGCGATGTGTGCAAACATTACTTATTTCCACACGTTCCTCATCTCTACAAGAGTTGTTTAGCTACTACACAACCTGATTTTTTTGGCTATAGAACAAGGACATGAATTTGGCAGTATTTATAATGAGATATATCAAATATTTGATGTTTTTCATAGTCTATAAGATGACGAAATAAAGCTTTTTGATTTAATTGTATAATGATATTTTTGATAAACGTTTTGAATCACACTTCGTGATCTATCATTTAGGGAAAGATAATTTTCTAGGTGCATGGCCCCTACATAACTTTACAAACATCTCGGGGTTACAAAAAAATGGACAAGTTCAAAGATGTTTGAGAGTGGTTAAGTATTGTTCCATACAAGTGGTTTGACCCCCGAATTGGTGCACATGAAGATGTTGACCTCCTCAGTGCATGATCATGATCATTTATGTGCAATACCTATGATGGCTAGATGATGCTGATGCTTAGAAAATAAACCATCTTTTGGATGCATTGATTAACACTTGAATTATGTCTTTTTCAGGAATCAAAATTAGTAATTGTGAAATGATAATGCTAAAAAAAAGGTCATTTTAAAATAGTCTTTGAATGCATTGATTAATTATTGATAGGGCACGGATAATCAAAAGACATTTTTATTGTAGAAGATAAAAGGAAAATAAATGTCTACATGAGTTTAGAATTGAAACAAAACAATGTTATAGCAAACGAGAAAAATACATCTACACTCATTGGTAGTGTAGAAGATAAATACAAATATATTTTTTTTCCACCAGTTTCCTTAAATTTTTGCATCATGGTGTGTGTGTAACTTAATATTATTTCCTTCTTTTATGTAAGTGGCTTGTGGCATTTTGTCTACCTTGCTGGAATGAAAGTTTGTGATAGGGGAGGAGAGTAGCAAAAAAAAGAAAGAGAGTTGTAGATGAATAACTTTGTTTACAATTCTTTATCTAATGCACTCTTAAAAGAACAAAAAATCGAACCATGGCAATGTTTGTAGTTAGGATAAAAAGATGAAAAACAAAAAAGAACGTAAGATATAGTGTAGAAGATGGGAAGTGAAATTTCGGCTAGAGAAAAGTTTAGGCATAAGCATTTATAACTACAAAGTATGACAAAAATACATTTTCCATTAAATGCTTTGATGGTTGTTCATAGCTATTCCCAAGCTCTTTTTTTATAAGCCAAAAGAAAGTTGCTAAAGGTGAATTGATCAATTTGGACAAAGATTTGAATGTCTAAGTGATGGCCATATTATAATTTTCGGCTAGAGAAAATTTTAGGCATAAGCATTTATAAAAACAAAGTATGAAAAAAATACACTTTCCATTAAATGCTTTGATGGTTTGTTCATAACTGTTCCCAAGCTCTTTTTTCATAAGCCAAAAGTAAGATGCTAAAGGTGATTTGATCAATTTGGACAAAGATTATGAATGTCAAAGTGATGGCCACACTATTATTTAAATTGTCATTTAAGATATTTTGTGTGTTGGTTTTGAGGTAGTATTTCAAAGATTTATATATAGAGTCCTTTAAAAATGTGCCACAAAAGATGTACCCTTGAAATGATGTGGATGGGGAGAAATAAAGCAAGTTATTCTTACAAATATCAATTACTTTTTTAAAAATATTGAAGAATCACGAATAAAATAATATGAGCCCACAAGGCTAGTTTAGTAAAGACTAATACAACATACTAGCCATTAAGAAAGTATCAAACCATATCAACTCTTAAGAACACTTAATGCAAATCACAATCAATATACCATCTCAAGATCAAAATCAAAATGGGACAAGTCCGCACTCTGTTAACATATTGATTAATGAATATCTATGGTATGAAAAGGATTATTGTTCATTTACAACACTCATATTAGTACCCATTAGTTTTGCATGATGTAAACATCATTGTCTTTTTGTCCTGCACATGTCACTTAACATTATCAAGTCCCCCAATATTATCAAGTCTCTCATCTACTACAAGACCCACTATGGTGGCACGCCCATCATTAGCAACACTGAGAATTTCATCATTTCTTGGTTCAAAGTTCCCACTGCTATTATTGGTTTATGTATTTTGAAGACGCCCCTTCACAGTTTCAACAACCTTGGGTTTTTATTGGCCATTGACCATCCATTCTTGCAAGGATGTTCTTCAAGTTCCAAATGGTATTCTTCACATGTTTTTAAACAAGGTCTTCCACCTAGTTCAATACACAATACCATAGCCTTTTTTTGGAAGAAGTATATTAGAAGGGGCCATGGAGAATGTAGAAGAAAGAGTGTAAAAGACGGTTATGTTGTCCTCCATGGCATTGTGCAAACCAGGTGATCCCATGGAGGATGTAGCATGCCACCATAGCCTTTTTTTTTGAAGAGGTAGATTAGCAGTTGCCATGGATGATGTAGAAGAAAGAGCGCAAAAGGAGGTTTTATTGTCCTCTATGGATTTAAGCTAACAAGGTGGTCCCTCCCTTGAGCCTAGAACCTCAAGATCAATAACAACTTCATTTCTGTGAACTCTGTCAAGTGTGGAGTAGATAGCGCTAGAATTATCTTCTTGAGTAACACCATTATTAGTATGTATTACAACTTGCTACTACGACATCCTTGAGCTTTCTTCACATTCCAAACTATAATATGCAGATTGGAAGTAAGATTGCTTGATCAAGTTGCATTCCTCCTCCGAGATATCCATGTTAGCAGTGCCAACAAATGGGTTCATTCTAGGAAAGTTTCCTATGCCAACCAAATATTTGGGACAAATTTTGATATATCCTTGTTGAAATATTTTTTGAGCTTTTCTTTAGGGATATTTAAATGAATAAGAACTGACACGTAAGATTCTAACTATGACTTCACAGTTTAAGCTAGTAAGAGATCTACTTATCCTTGGAAAATATTTCATTTCTAGCTTTCCAAATAAATCATAGGTTCTCAATAGAAGTAGCCACAATTTTTATAACGAGGAAATTTCCTTTCAACATTAATGATTCCAAATGCAATATCCACTCAAGAGATGAGACTTATTAGCACATTTATACTAGGAATCGAGACATACTTTCTAGATAGCTTTAACATAAGGACAATAATACAATGATGAACAATAAACTCTTCTTGATCACAAATGACAACAAAATTTTCTACACCATTTTTTAGGCAAGACAAATCCAAAAACATTCCTTTGATGCAAAATTAACCATCTAAATTAGGCTTTCAATAGAAGTGGACATCAACACAACAAATCTATTTGCCCATTTAGCATGAGGGTCACATAGAGTCCATTTTTGATTTATGCCTAAGGAACCCTCATGGGAGTAGGAAAATCTCTCATACAATTTCCTTAACTAGTATATCTTGAAGAGGAGGGCTTTTGATCCACTTAGTAAGCGCTCATAAGTATTCATTTGACTCCATTCTAAGTCTAAGGGAGGAAGGTTTCAAGGCCTAATTGAGCATGGAGTAGAATCTCAAATGACTTGAAGATACATTTAATCTATAGTTATTTTGAGAGAGATTCCACCATAGTTATGTGAACCCTTGACAACGAGTATTATACCCATAAAAGACCTGGCAAGGAACAACTAAGTGCTTGAAAGATTCTCAAGCCTTCTAAAGTGGGGAAAAAATTAAACCAAGAAGTCTAATAGGAAAAGAACCCAATAATAGGTCTGCCAAATGCATTACTCTTCCAATGAGGTTTTACCTTCGGTGCATGCCATTGACAATATTGTTTTTGACTAACACTTTCCATGGCTCATTTCTAGAGAATGATCTTAAAATGAATTTGATAGCTAAAACAATCCTCGTAGTTTTAAGTATTTAATGCTTAAACCCCCAAAATTTTGTGTTTACAGTAGACATTCCAAGCCACAACGCCATTTCTTTTTTCCTTTGCCATTAGACCATAGAAAATCTCTAATCTTTCTTTAAAGTTTATCAAATTGGAATTATTGAAAATCCAACGTGATAAGAAATAAATAATGAAAGAAGAGAGTACTTTCTAACACATTTGAATTCTACCAGGGAGGGAGAATAAGTATCCATACCACTTAATGATTTTCCTAGTAATTTAGTCAAACACCCACCGCTAATAATTTTCTTAGTAATTTAATCAAACACCAATCGACACGTCTTTTATTGAGAGGATAAGAGAAAATGGAATTCCTAAATAGCTTAGCATATTGTTAGGACCGTCCCACTCCCATCCACATTTGGAAAGCCAAATAGGCGGGATATCATTCCAACCAAGAACAAGGTATTTTACTTCTTGAAATCTTAGACCTATAGGCACTATTTATTATCTCGTCAACAAATAATGGCTAGGGAACTAGTTTCCGTCTACAAGAGAGTCTAGAGAAGAGATCTTAGAAGAAAATGCAATGCCTCAAAAATAATGAGAAAGAGTGATGGGGCAGGAGATACCCTTTTTTAGTAGATCGTTATAGGGTAAGAGAGTTAGAAAGCTCGCCATTTACCTACTCCTAAGAAGTGGCATCTTGCAAGAGAGTGCAAACCATCCTGTAATGCTTATCTTGGAAACCAAAATCCCTTAACATGTTATTAATGAATGACCATTCAATTCTTTCATATGTTTTCTTAAAGTCCAACAAATCCATACAAACCTTTTGACTTGAAATAACAACCCACTACATATCTTCCCAGCTAGAAATAAAGTTATCAAGGATCTATATTCCATCAACAAACTCCATTTGAGTGACAAAAATGATTTGCATTAGAATGGGAACGATTCTCATAGCCAATAATTTTGCAAGAAACATTGAGTAGAGAAGGGGTCTCCAATTCTTAACTTGAGTTTTATTCCCATATTTGGGGATAAAATTGATCAACCCTCTATTTATCTCCTTACTTAGAGAGTCCCTATCAATTGCTTCGCGGAATAGATTTAGTATCTCTCGACCCAACCAACCCTTATCTTTGTATAACTTGATAGGAAATCCATCATATTCAAGTGCTTTTTCATTTTTGAGGGAGTTAACAATAGACAAGATCTCATCTAAGGAAATATCAACATGCACTTTGCATGCTTGTTCTTGACTAAACTTCTTAGGCACAATCCTTGAGAAAATATATTTATTTTTGCTTATGATATCATCACCTCCATAAAAGGCGAAAAGGTTTAAATAGAATGAGAGAGAATCTTTTTTTATAGTTTAAAGGTTAGAGGAGACAAGGGCACTAACATTAATAGTTTTAATTTGGTCACTAGCTTGTTTGCACTTGAGAATTCAAAATATATATTGTAGCTTTATCCCCATATTTAAACCAAGTCATCCTAGATTTGATTTGTCCCTTTGTGCTTTGTAGTTTTGAGCCAATTTGTGCTGGTACCTGATTTTATTAAGCTCATCAACAAGAAATTCATTGGAGGGATAATTTTGGATTTTGTTTTCTAGATCAATGAGTTATTATTATACCTCTTTGGATTTGTTTCTTCTCAAGGTTGGTTTGGATTTTCCAAATGTTCCATAATTTTCTTGTTGACACTCATGCATTTGTTTTAGTTCTTAATGGATGATTTAGATTGAGGAAACCTCTTAGCAATATTGCACGAGGAATGGATGCCATCTGTTGGCAAAATAATTTGTCGCAAGGACAAATTAGTTGATTTTCACCAACGCTCCAGGACTATGTCCCTCATCTTTTTGATGGGGAGGCTCCCATTTATTGAATGCAGATAAAACAAATATCATGGGCGACCATGAAGCCGAGGATCACACAAAACTACTCCATTAGACTTGTGGCAAATTGCTTGCACCTAGTGCAAGGGAGGAATTTTCTTAGGAGATAAGGTAAAGGGGAGTAAGAAATTAAGTGAGCGGGGGTTAATCTTGTAAATAGGCACTAATAGAGTTTCATAAACATTAAACAAAATGAGACCACACTCAATTAGAAGAGAGTAACTTTGCAAACAATGACAAGACACAATAAATCATGGATACAAAATTCAATTAATCCATTCACCAAAGGCACTAACACCCTTCCTTGGTTGTACAAGATTTTTCATGTGCACAAAGATGAAAAGTAGAGAGATAGAGGAAACATAGAGAAAAATGAATGAAATAATGCTATTTTTTGCTTGCTTCTTGGTAGTGCAATAGCTATCTACTTAGAGACTCACAATTGATAACCCTTTGGAATGAGGGAGTCATCCAAATATATAGATTTACAAAAAGACTCTTCATCTACCCTCTACACGACTTTTAACTTACCCTTACGACTTGCGACCTTTCACATTCCTAGGAATGAAAAGTGAGTCCATTTTTATCAATTAAAGAGAACCCATTACAATGTTTTGACTATAGCTCACATTTAAATAAATAAGACAAAAAGTGAAAAGTACGTTCCCAATGAAGCATTAGAACATGAGCGAGAAAGGAATGAGTAGAGAAGAAGAGGGAGAGAAGATCACACCGATGGATAAGAAGCATTTGCTGATGAAGTTTGTGGGAATGAGCTTGGGAAAAAATTTTCACCTTTGAACTCCTTGTTGAAGTGAGCTACTACAGGTGCCACTTTCTCCACTTGAGGGAATGTGCACGAAGCTCAAGGCCCTTGATCCAAGTCTCAGAAGTAGTGTTGGTGTTTTTGCATTGCTTGAATAAAGTTTGATGCTCCTTAGCAGTGTTAGATATAACACATCTGATTTTTGTGAGAGACTCCAAGGTTTCCTCGTTGAAGGAAAAGGGATCTCCTGCTTCTTAGTTATAGAGTTGAACACATTTTTTCCTACCAACACGAAAGAGTCAAGGTTACTCATTTCTGTCACCAATGGAAACACTTGGTCCCAATGAGCCTTTTCCTTTTCAATTTCATCTTTGGTCATTTTCACCTTCACAACGGTGGTAAGCAACAAACTCAAACAATGAAAGGATCTCAGACAACAAAGTTTTTACCTTTCTTGAGGATATTGTCAATCCACCTGTCATTGGCCCTTCCCTGCATTGAGTAGCCTCGTGCCTTCTTGATTGTCTTGGGATTGAAGTTGTTGAATGGGGTAACGTCTTTGACAAGGAGAGCTGGGACGACACTAGAATCCATGAATGAATGAATGCAGGAAGTGAGAGTTTTTACATGTTCTTCCAATTGTTCAATCTTCTCCTTTTTGCTCTTCTTTCCTTAAGAGAGGACGAGTGATAGACTCCTTGAACAAATGAGCGTTCCCTTCATGTGTTGCTGGCCCCAAGGTAAATGTTGTCATCTCGTAGTTCGATTGAGTCATTTCTTCAACGAGATTTATTACCTTTTTTCGAACAACTTCAACATATTGATTTCCAGAGACACCACTGAAAAAGTGAGAAGTTTTTTGGGCTTTCTTACCTTATTTTTCCTTCATGATCTTTGAAATGGCTTGAAATTTCAGAACCGCTACTTGTTGCATTGTTCTAGGCTCACTTCTGATTAGCTCTTTGGATCCACAAAAAGATCTATGTTGTTGCAGGTTTGACACTAGGCATGATTGCAGTCTTAGATTCGTGGAGAGGGGCTACCTCCTGCACTTGATGAGTTGACTTGGCAAGAAAGGAAGAGATTTTTGGAGACTGATGTGAAACTGGAGGTTGAGAAGGATCTATCTTTGCTTACTTGAGGTCTTCGATAGGGTCCTGAATGAATTTTGCTTTCTTGTGCGATCTCCTACAATGAAGGTCTTCAGTTCTATTATTTTCCTTTTTGCAGACTCTCCTGAGTGAACGGAGCTCGCAATTCTCTCAGATTCCTTTAGAAACAAGAGATGAGATGCTTGCCTTGCAAGATTTTGAAGACCACCATATTCTGTATAATCAACCCTCTTTCTTTTGAGCCACTCTTTAGACCTCTGTATCACAACTGTAATTCTTTCGTTGATATCTCCCGACTCATGAACACTCCATGAGATCGATGAGAGAGGTGAAAACTGCACTGCTTGGTATTCAGGAGCGAAGAAATCAGTTCCATCATCTTCCACACCTTCCATGAATAAGTCAAAACCAAATCTCATTATTTGGCCAATAGTCATCTGCATATGATTTCGTTTCCTTACCTCAAATTCATCCAGGTAATTAATCTAATAATATTCAATTTGAGGAATATGGTTCAACTAAGGGAGATTGAAGGTTTTAGGATTGCTTCAGATGTCAAAATCAGCCCTGAATGTGTATGAATAGAGACTTAAGGAGGCAAATGAAGCTTCAGGATTTGAGGAATTTGTGATAATTTTGCAAGAGTAAATACCGATATAAATGGGGAAAGATAAACCTTTTTTCCAACGATTTCTGCACTTGTTATGGACATGATCAAGCTACCTACAAATCACGAACATCACTATTTTTTCACTGAGATATCTAGGGAGCTTGTGAGGAGCGAGGTCGAATCCTGAAACTATGATATAGGAAAAGGTGGAGAACTGAGTGAAGTAACATCCATACTTTTCGATCAATGTTGTAGCTAGAGAAGATAACCTTAATTCTGGGTTGCCTTCTAGCAATCAGATGACAGGAAAGGTGAATGCACCATTCACCCTGTAAAAATGTTGGTTGCTTTCTTATAGAGTGAGTTGAAGGTACCTTTCATAAGCCGGTGCTTTCTGAGAAACATTTTCGGTAAGAATTAGGTCTTTGAATGGTCTTGTACTGGCGAGAGCATACACCAGGGATGAGGTCGTCGTGAAATTTTTGGTAATCGACAACTGAAGAAATTGAGAGTGAATGTTGTCACTTATGATCTATCCCCAATATACCACTCGATTTCCCTCGGTGACAACGAGCATGAATTGTGCCATCCAATCTTGAAAGTCTTTCATTGTTTCTTCACCCATTACCCTACTTAACAAGATGATTTCATCTAAATAACCCTCAAGAAACTCAATCCTTGACAAGGTTTTTGGCATACGAGAGGGTTTTCTGCCTTGTTTCAACCATGATTCCAATGTGAAGCCTTGGAGATAAGATCCAGTCTTTAACCACTCGTGAGATGCAAACTCTTTCGAGATTATGACCATGTTGTTAGTAGTTGGGATCTAGATACACCGTGAGATGCTCTTTGGGATGAGCACTGCAAGGATGGAGTTGTCATCCACCTTTATTGTTTTTGGAATCCAGCTCATAGTGCTGAGCGCATGCAAATACTAATTATGTACTATGTACTGATAAAGGATGGATTCATGTAAAAAAAATCACCTGTGAAAGTCTTATCTTCGACAATATCTCTCGGTCCTCTAAGCATCCTACTTTTTACGTCCTATAGGTCCATGTGAGTGACATCACTTTCACCCACACTTGAATAATCACTGGTCAGTGTCGAACTAGGTTCCACACAAAATAATTTGAACTTAATTATTTCAAAAATCAACAAGATGAGTGAAAACGAAGCCAACAACTTTCTGCACTATAATTTGAAACTTTCTATTTTTGGCAGGTGTAGCTAGGAGCTGCTATTTTGTGTTTTTTTTTTTGTTAATTTTGCACAACTCTTGTTCTATGAAACTCCTAACACACTTAAAATACTTCCAATTATGATTATTTTCTATTTTTTTTTATTTCAGGACATTTACGTTTTCCATACTTGTTATTTTTAGAAAGTTGTCCGATTTGCCCTGTTTAAAGTTTCTCACTATTTCTTGGATATAATGAATGTTGAGAGTTTGATGTTTAGATCATATTCTATTTTTATTAAGTGAACTTACCGGTGTCATATTGAGATGAAAACTACCACTGTTTTGTTCTGTTTTGCACTGAGATCCCATGCTCCAATTTTCACAGTTTTTCCGCCTGTTAGAACTCTTGGAAATAAAAAAAGAAACTTTACAGTGTTTGGTTTTTAGATTGATGCATCAAAAAATATATGGTATCATAGGGTGTGCAACTGTATTCTTCCCAAAGGCATTTTGGAGAAGAGCAATCTGGCAAAGTTTTAGTGAAATCAGATTCCCAGTTAGTGAGATATGAGAAAAAACTAGTTTTGGAGGCTATGGCTGTTTTGAATAAATTTTTCTAGCGTTTCTTGTAAAAATGAATGTTTTTCAAGGTTTTTCAACAATGACCATGGTGGGAGGTTGACCCTTGGTGAGGAAGCGACTTAAAAACAATTATGTTTATTTGTTGACCGTCGGTTTGACCTTGGGTTAAATGCGAGTTTGTATGGCATTAAAATATAGTTTTTCATGTTGAAAGGGGGACAAAGGGATACCATAGACGATAAAGGGAACTTGGAGCAAGATTGAGACAAGTGGTAGCCCTGAAGTGAAGGTGAGTAAGATGGAGGAGCCGAGCAAGCACCAAGTTGAATTGAGAGATGTCACATGAAAGACTATGTGACCCATAGGGATCCAAAATGACTGTAGTTCATTAGATCAACCAACAATAAGAAGGAAAATGAAGAAACAAATGCTTTGTCTTTATGTTAAAAGAACCATCGCTCTGTGAAGAGCGGTGGTTACAAAACCACCACCCAACCAGGGTAGCGGTCCTGTAACCGCCGTCCAACCAGGGCGGTTGTCCTGTGACCGCCAGTCTACATTGGGTGGTAGTCCTGTCACTTTCAGACAGAAAATAAAATTCAAAACAAATAGTCCTAGAATTGGAAAGGCTGTCTGTGTCTCTTCTCCTCCATGACCTTTCCCATCCTCCAGTGCATGAGAGGACATGCAAAAGGCTATAAATACATGTAGGAAGGAGTGTTTTGATCATCGGAAGCACGATCCTTCATGGGAGTAAGTGTAAGAGTTCTAAAGTGCTAGAATTGAGTTTGTAGAAGAAACAATTGGAGAACAGAGTAGTCAAGTAGTTGGGAGGAAGTGTGAGACATTGTCAATTTCCTTTCTCACTTATTGTAAACTATGCATCTCTTATATTTTGAATTGGCCAATAAAGTAAAAAGGGAAGAAAGAGCTATTTTCCCTTCCTAATTGGTTTTCCTCCTCTGGAGGTTTCCAGGATAAAAATCCTTGGCGTATGTGTGTGTGTGTTAATTCATTCTCTTTGCAAATTTCAGTTCTAAGGCATAAATAATTCGATCCCTAGCTCAACTGTCATTTTCTATTTGAAAGTAGAACAACAATATAGTTGTGGTTTTGTGAACGAATTCCAAAGTAGATAGTTTACATATCATTTTGGTATTAGAGCTAACAAGTATCCAGGACTATGGTATTCGTTCTTGGATTTGTATGACAATGATGAGATCTAAAGGCGAAGAGGCTTTACCTTGTGATCCAGATATTTCTACAAGGAAGTGGAAACAAAGAATTTAGGGACAAATGGAGGAAGAAAACTTGGTCCGTAGAATTGAGATGCTAGAGACCATGATGGATAGGATGTGTAGAAGATAAGAAGAACTTTTAGATTTGCAGAAGATGACTTCTGTTAAGCAAGACTCCATGGAATCAGTGGTTTGAGGCTTAGCCGAAAATTTTGGCATAAGGAGGAGCCACCATGAGGAAGAATATGGGGAAGAGCGTGAAGAAGAGACTTCAAATGCAAGAGAGAAGGTAAAATCTGATCATTCTCCTTTTAAATTTGAGACAAAAGTTGAAATTAAAATCTTTAAAGGACAAGTAGATGCAAAGTTTCTTGATAAATGGTTAAGATAATTAGAATTCTACTTTAATGTCCATAAAGTCACTGAGGCACAAAGGATCACCTTTGTAGGTCTCAAAATGGAGGGACATGCTCTGGTTTGGTGGGAAACCCATCTAGCCACTTGTGAAAAGAAGAAACATCCTATTGTTAAATATTGGAAAGAATTTAAAGAATTACTTAGAGCTAACTTCTATCCTATTGGCCACAAGGCTGACCAAATAATTAAATGGTAGTATTTTAGACAAGATAGTGGTCAAAGTGTGCGGGACTATACTACAGAGTTTCGGAGGTAGGCCATGTTGCTGAATATGGACTTGGAGGATGAGGATATTCTGACTAAGTACTTTGGAGGACTTCACACTCACCTTCGAAGAAAAGTCATCTACATGAAGCCCAAATATTTCAACGAGGCGTGTGTGCAGACATACTATATAGATGATGAAAAAAAGCAAGGAGAAGCAGAGCCAAGGGCAAAGCAGTCGACAAATCAACAAAAGAAAGAAGATGGACAAAAAAGTAACAAAGGTAAGTGAAAAGGGAAAGGTAAACAAGCTTCCATTACTTGAAATACTTGTAAAGATCCTAAGAATTTTTGCAAGAACGGTGATATCAATGGGTCGTACTGACACTACATGTTGGAAGTTGCATCCGGAGTTACATCCGAAGAACCGAACCAAGGACTCAAATAAGTCCATGACAACTGTAAAGACATAAGGGGAGGTGGAAATCAAAGAAGACTCTGATGTAGACAAGAGGCTTGGATGCACAGCCACCAACATGGACAACCAGGAAGAGGAGATGAGTAGACTATTCCAGATCAAAATCCAGATTAAGAGAACTAAGGTAAATGCTTTGGTTGATACCAGTTCTCAGTCTAACTTGATTTTTGAAATAGTTGTAAAGAAGCTTGGTCTCGAGACTTACGAGCATCCACACCCTTATCCTTTGGGTTGGGTGAAGAAGGGTATTGAAATTCAGGTAACAAAAAAGATGCAAGGTCAAGTTTGGGATAAATTCCCAGTATATTGATGTATTGGAAGCTGGTGTTATTCCACTTGATGTTTTTGACGTTATTTTTTGGGAGTCCTTACTTGTATATGAGGGATGCTATATTTATGAGAAGGGAAAAATGATATAGATGGGTCAAGGATGGGATCAACTACAACATCTGGGCACACCTGCGTAAGACACAAGTTACTATGATGAGTGCTAACCAAGCAAAACAACTTATTCAAACAAATCATAATCAGTTTTGTTTACTTTTGTTAAAGGATATACAATATGGGGTAGATGTTTCAGATATTTCTAACCAGTGAAAACAAGATTTAGATAGTATTATTCAGTCTTTTCAGGAAGTTTTTTCAGGCTCCCAGTGGGTTACCCCCAAAATGGGAAGTAGAACATGAGATTCAGCTGTTTCCAGAGTCCCCTTTACTGAACATCGGGTTGTATAGGCAATCCTTGTTAGAGATTACTAGAAGTAAAGAAACAATTCCAGGAACTATTAGACTAGGGTGTGATACGTTCGAGCACCTCACCATGTGGTTCACATATTGTGATGGTGCCGAAGAAGGATGGTTCTTGGAGAATGTACATCGACTACCACGCTTTGAACAAGATCACCATAAAGAACACATATCCGCTTCCCTGTATAGATGATCACTTGGGCCAACTTCAACATGCCAAATTCTTCACGAAGTTGGATCTCAAGTCAGGTTATCACCAAGTCAGAATGAAGGAGGAGGATATATGGAAGACTGCCTTCAAGACAAAACAAGGTTTGTATGAGTGGTTATTACTTCCATTTGGTTTTTTCAATGCACCCGCTACATTTATGAGATTGATGAATGATGTTTTGCGAGATTTCATAGATTGACGTGTCATTGTTTATTTGGATGATATCTTGATTTTTAGTGCCACATGGGAGGAACATCTAACTCATTTGAAACAAGTCTTGTAAGTTATCAAGGAGAAAAAACTACTTTGTAACATGAAGAAATGTGATTTTTTCCAAACAATCACTTATCTATCTTGGGCACGTAGTTGGAGGAGGAGAGCTACAAGTGGATCCAAAGAAGGTGGAAGCCATCACCAACAAGAGTAGTAGAGACTAGAAGTTTTGTTGGAGCAGTTCAATACATGCGGAAATTCATTCTGGGATCCTCCATAATTGCAACACCTCTACACATAGTGGATGCAAAGAGTAAGGGTTTTGATTGGGGTAAGGAACAAGACAAATCCTTTGAGTTATTAAAATACAAGATTAGTCATGTACCAGTGTTTGCTCTTCCTAATTTGTAGCAACCCTTTGAAATAGAGACAAATGTCAGTGATTATGCTATGGGCATAGTGTTTCTTCAGGGAGGTAAAACCGTATGCTATCATTCTGAAATTTTTACTTCAACAGTTAAATGATATTCAATATATGATAAGGAAATGTATGCACTAGTTTAGGTAATTAAAAAATGGAAGCATTATTTGTTGGGTAAAGAAACTATTGTGCACACTGACCACAAACCTCTCTAGTATTTGCAAGCATAGTCTAAATTACAATAGGCAAGGCACTACAAATGGATGGGGTTCCTTCAGAAATTTCATCTTGTGATCAAATACAAGAAGGGTAGTACAAACTTGGTGGCAGACATGTTGTCTAGTCTGCCTACACAACAGAAGTTCCCCTGCTTGGCCACTATCTCTTAGATCGAGCCCTTCACGAAGGAAGCTTACAGAGAGGCATATACCCAGGACAAAGACTTTGGGGTGACACCTCAGCAGTTGTAGTCCCAAGGGGCTAAGAGGACGGGGATTGAAGATTGTTATCTCAAGGACGTGCTACTCTATTGATGGGGGAAGCTTTATGTGCCTAAAGGAGAAATACTTCTGTTGATGAGGGAAGCACATACCTCGAAAGTAGTGGGACTTTTCGGTGTTGGTAAGACCCTATCCCACTTGTAAAGGTACGTGTATTGGCCCAATATGGAAGAAGAAGTATCAAAATTTATACGTGGATGTAAATTTTTTTGTACCAACAAGCCTAAGACTAGGAAAGAGGGTTTGTATATGCCTTTGCTAGTACCTACTCATTCGTGGGAGGACATTTCTATGGACTTTGTAGGAGGATTACCTATGTTTAAATATGGCCATGACTATCTCTATGTTGTTGTTGATAGATTTAGTAAGATGTGTACTCTTAGGGCATGTAAAAAGATAGTAAAAGCACATGAGGCAACATATCTTTTCTTTGCTAATGTATGGGTGCATTTTGGCTTGCCAAAGTCTATTGTTTCTGACAGGGATTCCATGTTCTTGGGGAATTTTTTAACTACTTTATGGGACAAGATGGATACCAGGTTACAGAGGAGCACAAATTTCCAACCACAAACAAATGGAATGATAGAGGTGGTGAACCAGGACTTTGGTACAACTGATCAAAGGGTATAATAACAAATACTCAAGGACTTGGGATGATTCCTTAGCCTACATTCAACATTCCTTTAACCGGGAAATACACACATCCACTATGAAGTCACCATTTGAAACATGCTTGGAATGTCTACCTACAAATCCGTTGGACATAGCAGTTGGGCAGCAGGATGAGTAGGAGACACAAGACCCAAAGGTGACTATAACAAACAAATTCATTGAGAGGATCCAAAAAATCCATCTCAAAGTCAAAGAACAGTTAGAGAAATCTCAAGCCAAGTACAAGGCTAGGCACGATCAACACAAGAGAAAGCATAAGCTTCATGTTGGAGATAGAATTTGGCTTTACTTGAGCAAGGAAAGACTACAAGGTCAAGCATAGAAGCTTAAGCCACTACGATATGGACCCTTCACCATATTGTAGCAGGTTGGAGAAAATGCTTTTCGACTTGATTTGCCGCCATTTATGAGGATGTACTTAGTAGTAAATTGTGAGAACTTACATCTATATGAGCTATCCATGTTAGACGAATATGAAGGACTACAATTGCTACATTCCATTGAGGATTGTGTCTTGGACTCATGAGGCGATTTGGAGGAGGATGTAGTACTGCAGTAAAAGGCTAGAGAGACTAGAAGATGTCCGCAGGAGTCTTGGTAGGTTGGATTGAAAGGGAAGACACCAAGGCAGGCCCGGTGGTATACGAAGGAGCAAGTGAGCGAATTATTTCCTCATCTACTCCCCCACTAAGCTTTTGTGGGACCAAAAGCCTCCTAAGTAACAGAGGTGTGATCCATAGGGATCCAAAATGACTCTACTTCATCAGATTAGCCAACAACAAGAAGGAAAATGAAGAAACAAAGGTTCTGTCTTCATGTTAATAGAACCACCACTCTGTGCAGAGCGACGGTTACAGAACTGCCGCCCAACCAGGGTGACGGTCCTATAACCGTTGCCCAGCTAAGGCGGTGGTCCCGTGACCGCTAGTCTGCGTTGGGCGGCGGTCCAGTCACTTTCGAACAGAAAATAAAATTTGAAATGAATAGTCCCAAAATTGGAAAGGTTGTTTGTGTCTTTTCTCCTCCATGACCTTTGCCATCCTCCAGTGCACAGGAGGACACATGAAAGGCTATAAATACATGTAGGAAGGAGTGTTTTGATCATTGGAAGCAAGAGACTTCATGGGAGTAAGTTTTAAGAGTTCTAAAGTGCTGGAATTGAGTTTGTAGAAGAAAGAGTTAGAGAACATAGTTGTCGAGTAGTTGGGAAGAAGTGTGAGACATTGTCAATTTCCTTTCTCACTTATTGTCAAGTCCGTATCTCTTATGTTTTGAATTGGCCAATAAAGAAAAAAGGGAAGAAAGAGCTGTTTTCCCTTCCCGAATGGTTTTCCTCCTTTGGAAGTTTTTGGGATAAAAATCCTTGGTGTATGTGTGTGTGTTAATTCATTTATATTTGCAAATTTTAGTTCCATAATTCGATCCCTAGCTCAACTGTCATTTTCTATTTGAAAGTAGAATAATATAATTGTGGTTTTGTGAATGAATTCCAAAGTAGATAGTTTACAGATTAGTAGGGGATGTGGCTTCCTCATAGGCACATTTTTTCCCCCTTGTCCCCTTGGGGAAAAAGGGACATCAGGTGTAGAAAATGATGCCTTGGAGAAAGATGGTGACAAGTGGCATCACTGGAGTGAATGTGAGTGAGATAGAGGAGCCAAACAAGCACCTTGCGGAGTTGGGAGAGGTCACATGGATAACAAGAAGCTGGGCCATGTACATGGGTACAAATTTTTGTCTCCCTTGTCCCCTTGGGGACAAAGAGATATCAAGGAAAACAAAGGGAAGCTTGGAGCAAGGTTGTGACACGTGGTACTGAGGACAATTGGCTAAGGATGGTATTTCACTCACACTTCTCCGTAACTCAGCTTTTGACTTTACCTTGGTTGACTTGACTACACATGGGTGGGAAGGGTTGTAAGGATGCATTAGCGTGAAATTTTTTTCACCCTTGTCCCCTTGGGGAAAAAGGGACAAGAGTGGCAACAAAGTGCACCTTACTTCATTTGGAAAGCCAGTGTTTGCAATGGCTTACCCGAAATAGCCTAAGAGCATGGAAAATTCACCCTGGGGGCTCAGGATGGAAGTTTGGGGCCAAATTTTATTTTAATTTGACTCCAAAGACCAGTTTTATACCTTAATTATTCATGAAACTCCAAAATATGGCCCCTTTTTGATTGGGACAATGAGGCACACCTATAAATTTTGAACTCCTTCAAGAAACCATAAGGCCTTGGATAAAATTTGATGCTGCTAAAATGTAGAGGATTCTTCAAGATTTCCATTTCCTACTTGTTTTCCTTCCAAATCCTTACGGAGCTCTCAGAATCATTTGGAGAAGTTCAGTTTCACAATTTGACTTTTCATTCCTTATACCTTAAAACCCACTTTTGCACAAACTGCCCCTGAATCACCATATATTTCCTAAATCTTCCTAAAATAATTCCAAAACCTTCAATTATTTCCACTACCAACTCCGCATGTTTATGACCTTTTCAGAACCCTCCCGGAGGATACACACATGCCTGGAAATGGCCAAAATTGGCCTTTCTAGGCCTCCCAGAGAAGTAGTTTCTGTTGCACTTTACTGAATGAAAAAATTGACCTTATTACATCATTTAAAATTTGTTTACATGTTTATTTAGTACATTAGGAGAAACTACAAGGTGAAGATCATCATGACATGAAAGACAGACTGACCTAGAGAGCCTTTCAAGAAGATTTTGAAGCATGTTTACATCTTGTGGTTTGGTTGTAATTATGAAAATTTTGCATTTTTGGGCTAGTTAATTTACATGAAAACATCTGGCTCTAACTCGGGGACATTGGACCACAAGGGGAAATAGAAAACCTCAACTGTCTCTTGGGTGAGCAGACCGGTGCCTTAGCCATTGGGCAATATAGTCCTTATTACAAGCAACAAATACGAAGGAACAAACAAACACATACACACACACACACAACATGGAGGAAACAATATACTAAAGTTGGATACAAAATACACACAAAACAAAAAGGGAAACTATAGTACAAAGGATGGACTGATCAACCTTAATGCTTGTAGATCTTTAGGTGTTTCCCGTTGTGAGGTACCTCCAATGGGGTTCCATCGAGGTATGTTAGGTAGTAAGTATTCTCTTCGCAGAAGTGTTTAAATTTGAATGAACCAAGCCATAGAGAATCAAATTTCCAATGGATTCCTTTGGGTTCTCTACTTTTATCCCAAAATAGGACAAGGTATTTGATTTGAAAGCTTTTATCCTGTGTCTATCTATCACCACCTAAGCTTGCACAAAACCACAAAAGTACTATAAAGTACATATCTATCACATCCATACAAGGGTCAATGGCTGTATTGGTCTGCATACACTACAGAGGAGGGGAGTTTATTCTATTCCATCACACACATTTTGCATATTCGAGACAATCTAGATCTAGCCCACTATCATAGTGCAACTTGCACAAGGGAAACTTAGGGCACGAGACATGAATACACACACACACAAAACTACATGGAGTCTGAGATGTAGTGCAACGCTGGGTCATAAGTTCACTCTTCAGGTGATCATCGGGGTCAGATCGAATCCCCATTCTGCATCGTTTTTATTATATTTTATGTGGTTTGTGGGCATGTGCAAGTAGTCATTTGTTTTGTAGGTTATGGGTGCGATCGATGACCTAACAACAAAACCAGAGCGACAAAGAGTGAATAACAACGAAGATCTTCTAACCCAAAAAGACCAGGTTTCAAACATATGAGAAAACATAGGCGCCAAAATCAGTCATTAGTGCTTGGGGCATTCTTGCCCTCACGCAGACACTTCTGTCCTATACACTCTTGGAGTTCTAAACCCTCATCGAGCCTTTGCGACGCTATTCCCAGGCTGTTCCAGCAGATACATAGTCACGATCACTCTCAGGTTCCACAGAATCAACGAAGTCATCTTTCTCCCCTCATTTTTTCAGGGTGTTACATCTTTGAATGCTTATTACTTACACGTTACTGTATGTAATCCCCTGAATATCATTTATTACAGTAAGTTACTCTGAAATAATATTTAATTCTAATTAGATTAAATCACAAAGAGAGATCCCTTTTACAATGCGCGAGCTCCATATTTATAGAGAAATGAGAAGAGGAAGAGAGGAGGAGAGAATGAGGTGCCAACATGATAGATTCAACCACCAAGGACTGATCACCATTGATGCTTGCAGGAAGGTATGCGGGCCTAACATGGCTTCAGACACACGATGTCATATTTGTAGGTTGTAGTGTACGACACCCATACTTCATTAAATATCGGTGGTTGAACTGCTAGATCTAAACACTGTAAATTTTTCTTGAATTTTTTTCTCCATTTTTCATCCTCTTATATCTACCAAAAACTAATTATGATTCTTCCAAGTTTAAGGGCTCGAAGAGAGATTTTCAACGTAACCAATTTTACTTGATTTGGAGCTCTGTGGAAGAAGAAGTTATGGCAATTTGAAGTTTGCATGGTAAGGTGAAAGTGCCTAGTGGCTGCTGGCCTCTGAAAATAGGTTAGTGAATTATGCATAGAGACCGCTAGCCTCAAAATAGGTTAGCAAAAGTGTTTAACGATCACTAACCTCAAAATAGTTAGGCAAAAGTGCCTAGCAGCCGCTAGCCTCCAAAAATATCCTAGCGACCGCTAGCTTTAAAATATTCTAATGATCACTAGCCTCAAAACATCCTAGCGGCCGCTAGCCTTGAAACATCCTAACGACCGCTAGCTCCAAAAATTCCATTAAGGCATAGTCTAGTGACCACTAGCTTTGAAAAAAACGGTTAAGTCCATTTTTGATAAGTTATCCAAATTTGCAAGTGGTGCAAATTTGGGATAAGAAAACCCATTTTAAAATCAATCATCAATAATCATTTTTATGACCCTATTTTCAAAGAAATTTCAAAGTTTAATTAGTGAATAGAAAAAAAGCACGATATCACCATTTTATTTCTTTCATTTTGACATAACAATTAAATAAGAAAAGTACAAGTACCAACCAATTCACCCTTTAAAAATAGGCAAGTTTTAGAATTCAAAATCCAAAAGGGTTCTACAAAAATAAAACCCAAGATCGCAAAGTGGGAGCAATCCCATAAAAACCCACTAAAGAGATTTATGAAGATTATTTTTTACTAAACTATCATTTATAGTAGTACTAAATACAATTTACAATCTAAATATATATATATATATATATTATATATTAATATGTAGAATACAACATCGTAAATTGACTGTTACTTTGCAAATAAATTTTGTAGCCTAAAATATTTAGATTTGAGATTGAATCCATCCTCATAACTTTATTGTAGAATATAACATCCTGAATTGAGTACTGCTTTGTAAAAAAAATTTATAACCCAAACTCTTCGGATTTGAGATTTGAAAATCAATCCCAAAATGTTCATATTTGAGATTGAAGCCATCCCTCTAATAAAAATGATAGTTAAATAATATTTGGAAATCAATCATCAATCATTCTTTTTCCGTCTTATTTTTTTATTTTAAAAATATTTCAAAGATTAATGAATGAATTGACAAAATTGTGATCTCCCATTTATTTTGATATAAGGGCTAAATAAGAAATATACAAGTGTCCAAAAGTACTCTAAGAGAGATATAACTATGTCACTCTTTAAAAATGATCATATTTTAGAATTCAAATACCAAAAATATTTTACAAAATAAAATTTAAAACCACATAAAGCGGGTAAAATCCCATAAAAGAGACTTATGAAGATATATTTATAATAAGCCATCATTTATAGTAGTACTAAATACTAGCAATCACATGTGTACAATGCAATGTGAACGCCGACGGTATAAGTTATTTGTTTTAGAGGGATAGTTATTACTTTTTTTAGTTGATGTTGATAAGGGGGTGTGATTGATTTTGGTTGTGTAGAAATATAGATGAACCACTTCATTTAAATAGCGGTAAACATGAGGTCTAACCTTTAAAACAATTCAAAATACAAAAAAAGTGATATAATTTACAAATCTTTGGATGGAAACAACTATAAATTGCATGGTTCTTTCTCGGCATTTTAAAAATTATAGGTATTTGTATGCAGATATAATGAAGAAGACATTAAAAATTCATTGTTGTTGGTTTACATAAAGAAATGACCAAAAAAAGTAAAATTGAACATGTATGTTGAATAATGTAATTTTGTAAGTGTAGAAATATAGATGAACCACTTCATTTAAAGGTATTATCTCTTCATTTCAAACTTGTTACAGATTCGTACATATACAATTGCAAAGCCTATATCATGAGTGGTAGAATTTTGCGAACTATTTTATTTGAACTTAACATGAGTACATGAAGGTTTCCGTGCATGTGCAATTTTTTTTTATCATGAGCAGTATCGTTTTGTGGCCAATTTTTTTTCGCTCTAAACATGAATACATTTGATACCGTTTTGGATAGTTAATTACTTTTGTAGTTGACGTAGTTTGTATTTATTTCGGAGTAATTGTATTAGTGCTACATCATTTGTTTGGTTGGTCTTTTGTTGCGAAAACCTTTTTTGTACACTCGATAAGGCGTGTGAGTGATAGTGGTAGTGTAGGAATATAGATGAAAAATTACATTGAAATGCTCTACACGTACATTTAAATTTGTTACAAATTTGCACATATATTAAATACTGAACATGTATTTTAAAAAGTTTGATTGTCTGTTTGATATATACTACCACAATACATACATGGAATTATTTGGTATGAGTTATAGTTTGCATTAAAAACACTTATAAAAAACCACTACAAGCTATGTTTAAAAATCAAATTTCTTGTTTTTTCTTGTGCAATTTTCTTTGCATGTTTCTTCTATTTTTGTCCAGTTGTAGATGCCTTGATTGGTATTCCCATTCCCCTCAATTTGTGGGGTGGTTCATATTTCAGTCCATCTTCACTAGAATCATAAATCAAGCAGAAGCCTCATGAATGCTCTCCAATTTTTCAGAATTTGGAGAGAAAAATTGGGGATGTTGACATCAGGTGGAGGCGATCTTTGATCATTTCATCTATCACTATTTTAGGTGGTTTTGGTTATCTGCAATGCAAAACATTAACAACACATTGAAGACACTTAAACTCTTCCTCCCTCTGCAAACGAGGCGTAATTAATGTCAAACCCGTTGTAGGGAGGGGAATTGTGTTTCTAGTCTGCTTCATATTAAACTGGAGAGGGAAAATAAGTATGTTAGTCCAAGAAGATGTTCTTAGGTATGCCAAACAACTTAAAAAGCCTTGTCGTTGATCAGTCTAGTGTCCAACTTGGGACGCTTCGAAATGACCTCATTGGGGAATGAGCACCTCAACACATAACAAATCCTATCATTGACAAAGGCACATACCCACACATCTCACTTCAGAAAAAGGAATGGAGCCAACTATAAATATATATGAAACAATCAAAAGCAAATAACATGAAAGCACTCTACACTAATCTCTTAGTCCATAACATGCAATAAACATGTCAAATGAATAAATACTTCTATCAATATTGAAATCCACCTGAAGTTCATTTAGAGACAACACTCTTTTCTTTATTGCCAGAGAAACAAAATCACAAATATCCTGCAAAAAAGTGAAATAAGAAATTAAGAAAACTAAATGTATGTGGTAATCAGATGACCTCAAGAAACTCAAGGAAATAGAGATGTAGACCAAATTTAATAGTAAGATGAACTTAAATATAAATTTTAACATATATAAACAATAATCTTCATCATTTAGTGCATAATAATTGTGAGATAGAAAACTATATTCTTTGTATGCATGACAATATTGACCATTTAACAAATTTGATCTTAGAGCATGGATTATGTGGGCCATATCATTCATAAATTTTACATTAGCATTTCTCTTTGTCCTTTATCCAGATTACACATCATTGTCTATGTATATTGCAGTCATATATTTGTACCATTTATAAATGCTCAAGATCGACATAATTTTTTGAATTTACTCCATTGGATTTTTTTTCTCATAATGTCAATGACCTAGTGAAAGTCTGACATCATAATTCATTAGACCTAGATAAGTATAGAAACCAATGTCAACATATTAAAATCAAAGTTTAAATAATATGTTCTTACTGAAAATCTAAATACCTCATAACAAATATTAAACTCTCAAGTTAAAATAAGTACACCCTTAATTATGTATGACCTATCTAAATACCTTTATGACCTATCTAAATTACCAATGTAAGCGAAGAAAATATCTTCAAAAGGTTGAAGCCTGAAATGAAGGTCAAAACATGGTGTAAAGTACTGAGAATAAAGAATGACATGTAGCACAGACATTCAAAAATTTCCCAATATCATGTTGCGTGGCACTAAACAGAAAAATTGAATACATAGTTGTTGATTGAAAGTGCTTTCTATTTTATAAATAGTATCAAAAGATGAACAAATCCATTTTTAACTGGAACCACCCACAATATCCAATGAAAAATAATGTTTGAAATCAATTTAGGTACTTGTTCAGTCATTGCAAGAGTGAGACAATGTGTGACACTGCTACGTGTAGGCATAACCCAGTCTATGATAGGTGATGGCTTGTATTTGTTGTACTGTCAATGAAAGTGTCATTACCCCAATCGAGGGCATTGTTAGACTTATCTCATGCCTGAAAATGACCTTGGACAACAAATTTTAAAGGAAGCAATCATCATCATTCATGTTTACATTAATACTGGTGTATACATGTTTCAACAATATTCATATGCTAAAATTTACATTAATCTACTATGAATGTTTTTTTACAGATACAAATAATTAAAATATGGGCGATTACTACAACTAAGAATATAGTTTTCTCTATATTCAACAAAATCCCAAAATTACTAATCACATTGCAATGACAACTTTCATGCACTAGTGCTAAAATATGAAATTGGGTAGTGAAAGAGGGCAGAGAAGGTAAAGGGAAAAACACGTATAGAACATGAAAGCTACAAATTCCATCATATGTACCTTTTTGCCATGTAGGCTCATAAAATTCAACATTTATTACCATTTTGGTGGAGGCTATGGGTGTTCACTAGAAGTATTTATGTGACTGTCAATGTTAAATGTCATTTTAGATTCTATTTTGCCCTGTTGATCTTCTATGTGGTAGAGTGCCATTCTGGATTTGCTTGCCCTTTTTCAGATTACAAGTTCATCTATGAAATTCCTTGAAGTTGAGATCAAAAGGCTTTAAATTTCTAACTGTGGATTATTTTTGCACCTTTTGAGGTTACAGAGAGACAACACTAAAATATACATAAACAAACAAATGGGTATTTTATTTGAGACGAATCATACTTCCAATAACCAGAAGGTCAGATGCGTTTGAATTCGTGATGTCACACGAAAAAAGCATCTATCATCATATAAATGAACATGCAACTTTTCAGATCCACTAAATATGAACACCCTTAGGCATCATCAACAAGAAAAAGAGATTTCAGTTGGAACGTGGCATCCTTGGTTCATGACCTTGAACATAATTTTAAAGTAGCATGATTCCTAACTTCCTATGTCAATATCAACCATATCAATAATGACTTCTAGAACATTCTTGAGGTCAATACTTTGAAAGGTTTCTGTTTAGAGGTTAATAATGATTCGGAGGTAAGAACCTTTCCTTTCCCCAATTTCTTTGGCTCTATTGTATATTCTTTCTAGGGCACTTATGGCTGGTATAATACAAAACAAATTACTAATTTAGACCCTATACCACATATATCTAAAGTAGCCAAAGCCTATTAAAACAAATCCAACAATTTTGTATTCTACACGGCTATTGTAAGCCCCCAACAAAGCCACTCTAAAAGTAAATACTTCTACTTGCCAACTACCCCTATGTGGTTAACTCACATTTACAAACTATAATACATATACAAGAGTGCAAGATAGATAATTCCAAAATGCATCAAGCCTCACATGTGTAAGACAATACTGTAAGATGTCCACAAATTGATGCAAAAACATATTATTCAATTAAATTTTGCACCTTTAGGCACTTGTTTTATGTTTCTATTTCTCCATGATCTTGTTTGGTAATTCTAATGACACTCATTGGTCTTCTCAAGGAATCAATTCTGTAAAGTCCTTAGAAAATATGAACTGTGATAGACACAAGCCATGAATAATGAATGAAAAGGAGGATGAATTTGTTTGAAAACTGAAAGGGTTCATATAGCCTAAACAAAGACTTAAATTTATCCTAGTATGCAACTCATATACTTATAAAAGAGCTACAGTTGGAGGATACTTCACAGTTACCACAATCCTTTCCCTATCATTAGCAAGTTGAAGTCAGTTATTTGGTTTTTATAAGTATTGCCTTCAAAATATACTCTAGAGTGTTAATACAATACTAATTAAAACAAAATGAGGTAGGCTTGATTTATTTTAACAATTATATATAAATTTATATCAATATAACTTATATAGTCTAGTGGTTATTGGCTCCAAAGGCACATCTCTAACGACTAAGGGATTCACCTCACCCACCAACTTTCTCCACAATTCTGATGCATTTAGAAGAACCCATTGACCACTAAATGTGGAAGCCTTAAATGATGTAATTAGAAAATCCTCATTAGCTAATTAAATGCAACCAAAGTAAGTAACTATACCTAAAAATGGCCACAATTTTTAAGCCTTCTCTGCACCCTTTTACTCCCACCCTTGTACAGACCACATATCGCACCACACTGCACCATCCTCGTAACTGTAGTGCACCATGTGGCACCTAAGAGCCAATACGTGTCATTTTTTTCAAAGCAAATTGGGATCTGCATGTGGCTAGAAGTCATCCCCTAAAACAAAAATCCAAATTCACCTAAAATTAGAAATACCATATATGATCCTTTTGTAGGGGATCTTGTCAAGCTGATTAAGCAAGGAAAATAAAAGATCATTTTAAGAACTTGAGGATTCAGACTTAAGAGATGAAATAAACAAAATAAATGCACTTGCCAACATGACCTAGCGTGATTTACATAGTGCTGAGATACACAAAGTCATTGCAATGCTCCATACTGGCAATCAATCCATTTCCTTTGCAAAATTTCTTAGGAATCACTCAAACACATTGAAATGAGATACAAAAAGTCATTGCAGTGCTCCATATTGGCAATCACTCCATTTCCTTTGCAAAATTTCCTAGATCTCACTCGACAGATTGAAATACGCTTTTGCCAGTTCCACTTGCCCTTGAATTCTTCAAATTTTGCCATTAAAAAACCCATTTTGTTCAGTAATTCGCATATGTAATATCTTCATCAAATGGTTAGCCGTTCCGTTTAAGATGAGAATAAACAAAACACAACTTTTTGAAAAATATTCCATTTTTTCGAGATATGAGACATAAACCTCGTTAATAAAGTATCTAACTTTCTTATACAGGAGATGAGAACTTTAAAGCAGTAATTTATAAATTTATCAATCCCCTAAGAGCTTAGTTAGATATTCGACCAAAAGGAAGGGGTGTTGCTTCTTCCCAAAAGTGACAAAATATGAAAGGCTTATTACACACAATCCTATCTTTTTGAAATGAGTTGAGGGAGTAGGGATTATTGGTAGAAAAGAAGCAATAGATTGGAGTTTATCAAGACCCATGCTACGAGCTTCCAGAATCCAATGGGATCTGCGTAAAGTGGATCATTATGAATGTTATGATGAATTGGATTGGGAAATCTCCATCCCCGAGAAGATGGGTAATCCCTCTATCCATCCCTCCTTCTTGATCTATTACGTACGTTGGCCTATCTATATTATATATATGGGTCGAATCTCCTTTCTATAGTAATAGTCTGCACTTGATCGGTGCGACGACTATCTCGACATCGCGTATCTTCTCCCAAAAAACTCCAGAGATACATCATTCTCATCTCGTTGACAATACCATTTTTTTAGTTTTTGTTCATAATATAGTTTATCATATACATTGTCTGGCATTGACCATCCCATAGAAAAAAATATATCTTCATGCTCAAGGTATGATTTACTAGCTACATATGTATACTCAGCTACATAGGTGAGCATAAGTTTATCTTGATCTAAATTTTTTTTTAGGAGATATTTTTATTAAAGGTCTATGGACCATACGAGTACGTCCTTTGTCACCCCCATTATGCTTACAGATCTCTACCCAAACCAAGGCTGCCCCTCCTCCAAGATAAGAGGGCAAACCCTCCGCTGTCCAACCGCAGTTATGGAACCGCCGAACCAAAATGACTACGTCAACTCAACGATAGCTAACTAACCTATTTATTATATTGTAAGACAGACGCCCGGGGGGAGTAAATGAGACTCCCATACGAAACGATACTCCCATAGGGAGGTGAGGTGAGGTGATATATAGAGCCGTGATACCTGCCCTCTCGATCGGGGGGCGGATGGCTATTCTAGATACCCCACCCTATAGTTGTAGTTGTATATAGAGGAAGTGGGCGACCTGGGAAATTCTAGTGGGGGCGGAATGAAGCCCTATCTAGATATGACCCCTATCTAGAATTCTAGAGAAGGGAAAGGAAGCCCCGCCCTTCCTCACCCTCCTCTCATTTAGATACAGGGGCAGGTGAGATTCCTGATTTTGAAGGAATTCCTGTCAAGATGACGGATCCAGCCATAGGTGCCTCTACATGAGCTTCGAGTAACTAGATATGAACTGGTACCATAGGCACTTTGACGGGGGGAAGGAGATAGCCGCCCTTAATTTTTGTATATCAAGGTTGACCCCATATATCTAGAGGGTCGCAAAATCATACGAGTAGGCCAAGGGGGAGGGACCCTATCTATATGGCATTCCCTATTCAGATATGGGGCCGTTCAGATAGTCTCATTCAGATATGGTGACCCGAACAGACACTAATAATATCTCCCTAGACACACTAGTCCCCATCAATTGGTATGGATCACTATATGGGATAGTGAGCGGTCCATACTTACCATTAGAATGAGAGAAGAGAGTCCAATTGGCTCCCCTCTACTCATCTATCTTGGTTTCATGGCATGGTGCTACCCCTCTAGATATCTATAGATTGCCCTCTATCTCTTTGGTAATATTGTCTCAGGTCTCGGGTAGTATTGTCTCTATATACTAGCTATGATATGTAGAATGACTACGTTATAGGCACTGAAGACAATATATCGGATCGTTTTACTATATGCACTGAAGACTGTATCGGTCAATAGATCGTATCCCTGCAAGCACGAGATCTAAACACAAAAAAATGAAAAATCAACTATTAAAAATAGCTTGAAAAAAATTGTTAGCAAATCTAAACACAACAAAAAATAATGAAAAAACAACTGTTAAAAATAACCCAAAAAAACTGTTGAAAATAGTCAAAAATGCAAAAAATGTCTAGACGGCCGTCAAACCGTCAAATTTAACATAGTCACAGAAACGTCCGCAAGGGCCTTTCCCACAGGGGGAATGCCATCGGCGTAATAATTTACAACCTAATTATATAATTTTGTTATAGATATAATTTTTTTTGAGTTTACTTTTTTATGTCTTAGAAATCAGGTATGATTATAGAGAGGGATTTTTTTGAGTATTATTTAAACATCTATAACCACACGTGTTTTGATTGTTTTTAAATCAAATGAACCTATGTAAAAATTGATCAAATTGAAATGATATATTTTTATTAGTTATTATTCACAATTTATTATTATAAATTAACTAATTCATTTTTTAAATTCAAATCCAAATAAACATAGAAATTAATAGTACTAGCAAATGTATTCGTAGGTGCATGTGAGAGGTCGATAGGCATTAAGGATGATATTTTATATAAATTGAAGAAGGATAGCAGAAGGTGAATGTGATTTGATGTACATAATTTGGGATTTGGAAACAACGATAAGAACCCTATTTTCAGAGTTTTTTTTTAGTTTTAAGATGTGTACTTGATAATTCCTACTTCTACCCACCACTAAGGGCAGGGGGATGGTGGAGTGGGTACACCAATCTGCCTATTAGAGGCCATCCATCACTCATTGTGTAGATATATTGGGGTTTTTTGGCGGGGGGTGGGTGCGGGGGTTGGCGGAGTGGATACATCAATGTGCATATTAGAGGTGGACCATCACTCCTTGTGTGTATACATTGGGGTTTTTGACTTGTGTGGAGATATCTGAATGCTCTCATTATGAATTGGAATACCAAATCACTTAGCCCCCTCCCACTCAATGAACTATTTTAAGTATAAATAATCCATAAATATGAATCAATGCATAAAAAATAAGTGTATAGGTGAAATAATGTGCGAGGTACAATTCACATTTTTTCTTGATATTGTAAATATATTTGCATCAAAAGTTTTCACACATATTGTAATCACCCCCACTCAATTTGTATGAAGAAATGATGGGTTAACAAGAAATAAAAAATAAAAAATGTAAATGATTAGTAAAAAATAACCCTAAGAAAGATGTTAAAAAGAAATCATAGATTTGTGGAAAGAAAAAGAGATTGCATAATGCCACCATAATATAAAATGAAATGAAAAATAAATAGTCCTTATATTAAAAAAATGGTCTTGATTTTACCAGCAATTTATTGTTAATATTCAAATAATATATTAGAAATGTTTCGATGTTCTTTATACAACACGGAAATTCTTTGATGCTTTGCATGCATTCCATTAAACTTTCCATAAGTGAAATATTATTTGATTCTTAGGGCGAAGCCAAGTTTTATATTGACCAAGATTACTTGTACTTAATTATATGGCTCCTTTGTATGATGGCTTTGCATAGATGTTGGGAGGGTGCTACAAAAGATTATTCTATATTTCATATTGTTCTTGTTGATCATTTCATCTATAAATGGAATGTTATTTTGAATTAAAAAATAATATATTTTATTTATTTATTTATGAATAATATAAAGTAGGCATATTAGGGTAATATATGATGCACCCGGACGCTGTAAACAAAGGGTATACTTTCATTATGATAAGTGTTCATGTTTATAAAAAGGTGGTAGAAATGTACCAAAACATAGTCCTCTCTCTTTCATTTATAATTTAATCTATGCATTAGAATGGAATCAATATTATCATTTCTCTATCTACATTACGAAAAATAAGAAATGGGAAACATGACAAAAATAAAAACATAATAAAAAAGGTTGTGTAAGAAACAAATGTCTATACACATACATACTTCATATATAAAATGAGTCATCTTCTCCTCTCAAAATTTTAGTGATTGTCTCTTTCTTATTAAAATTAAATTAAAATATTTAAAAGAAGTTAAATGTATAAAAACAGAAATACAAAAACATACCTAAATAAATTAGGTTCACCATTCTGCCACATATATAATAAACCTTTATACTATTTATAAATAAAATAAATTCCCTTATCTTATACAATTATCCACACCTAAAAAATAAATAAAACATATACATATATAAAATTAAACTAAAATATATAAATATATTAAATTAAACAAACAATACTAAATTTGCATATGAATAAATATTCTACCATATCAAACCTCCCGTAAAAATTATATTAACACCATCATAATTCCATGCCTTTAAATACAATGTATCTACTTCAAAAGAGAAGAGACGGATAAACTTTTTTTTATTCAAATTGCACGTTCTAATGGTTTGCGAGTGTTGAAGGGCCCTTGGTCTATTGGTGTAATGTATGGATTTCAATAAACCTACCAGGGATCAAGTTTTGTTAAGTCTAAGGCCTGGAGACACAAAAACCACGAAACATGGCGCTCTAGAATAACAAATTAGTAAAAGAAAAACCAAAATGCAGAGGATGACCATGATAATGATGGATGCCCTTATCAAGAAAATACACTTTAGAAAGGTCTATCACCCAATTAATCTACATTAATTTGAATTCAAATAAAATTTGAAATGAGAAAAACAAAGAATGTCTAACCAAATAAAATATCTACCCCTACAAAAGCGTCTTTTTAAATCTGGTTCTAGATATTTGCTTGCAAAGTGAAAAGATACATGGTTTTTGAATGCCGAAATTATATATATTTACGCCATCCCTTCGCCATGTATATTGCTTTGGAATTTCTGGGAAAAATGAAGGCATTTTTTTTTGGGTTAATTTTCATATATATGATCTATAAATTATCCATTTGTATATAACCCAATACATTTGTTCGTTGTTTGTTTGTTAGTTTGAATTGAATACATTGTAATCAAAACAATATATTCATATTCCAAATAGTTGGTATGAACTCTACGCTGGATTAAAAAGATTAAATTTTTGAAAACAAAGAAAAAGAAGACACGAGACAAAGGAAGGAAGGAAGGGGCATAAACCAGATAGACTGAAGATATATATTGTTGATTTTAGATGATATTTTTGTTTCTTTGTTTTGTGAAATATATTTTTTTAAAGCTTTCTTTATTATTGTTCTGGTTGTTTATGGACAAAAATAGTGTTGAAAGAAAAATACTAGTTGAGTTGGGCAACCTCACAAATTTGGGAAGAGTCTGTCCATCACATGTGATTGTAAGGTTGAATGGTCAACCAACCAATAGGCTCTTTACAAAATTTTAGGTGCTTTTTAGTTAGTTGCTTAACCAATTCAACTTACAAACATATGTAATCTTTCTTAAATGAGCAACAAATTTACAGACAATTATATTTTTATCTAATAATCAATTTAATGTGACAATTCCATCTACACTATTCAAAAGCTTGAGAGATTGTATCCGAATGGAAACAACTTAAATGAAAGTATTCCTCATAATATGGGTCTTTTAAAAAGTTTTGGGAGGTTATCGCTCTTTAAAAACAAGTTGTCAACAAAAATTCTAGAAAGCCTAGGCATCCTTCCAAATCTTTAGTCTCCAAAAATATTTTAATCTTTCTAACAATTTATTATGAGGTGCTCTGCTATTATACTTGAGGAAAATAATAATAGTCTAAGCTATGGGTGTATCACGGGCTTCTAAGAGTGATATTTCATCTTAAACCTCATTATTGAATTTGACTCTTTGAATTCTATTGCCCTTCTAACAGTTCCAAGGAGAAAATAAGAGGATGCATCTCTAATTTTGAAGGAATCTACACTGCAAAGCTTATGGATATCCGGAAGAGAAAGCTCAGGTAAATATTTTCACTTGTACTCCTTTTTGTCTTATCAAAATGAGATGGAGGACAATAGGATACCAAAAAGTATAACGATTGAAATAGTAGAGTAAATACTATTACATTATTCTTTAGGAGTTGAAATATTATAACATGAGAATAGGCTTATTATGTGACACTAAATTAGAATTTTAAAATAACAAAAGAAATGTGTTTATACAAATTTTGAAGTATAACATATACTACACTGTTTTTATATGTATTAGATGAAAAGCAATAATTTTCTCCGAAAAAATTCATTATAAGAAATCTTATTGTGATAAATATAAGTGAACATATCAAAATGTAATGCAAGAACTTAATCTAAATCAATCATAGACAAACACATAATACAATACAAAAACCACAGATTTTTAAAGAATAATGTACAACAAGAATAAAAAGAAGAGAGAATAGAAAAGAACAAGTAAATATAGAAATGGAAATGTGAAAAAAATCAAATATAAAGAACACCCACTAATAAGAAATCAATAATCAACAAACACATAAATATAATGCAATTTTTATGACAAGTAAATAAAACCTATGTAGAGTTTATGTCTATAATTTAAAGGGACATAAATAAAAAGCTAATCTAATCCACATAGATGCCTACCAAAATTATGTAGATATAGTTGAAAAAGAGACATTTTTTGTAATTTACAATTTTTTTTGTATTTGTGTGGGTAAGATCAGCTTATACTCTATCTTTATGTTTATACGAGAAAAGTTTTTAAGTCTGATTTGTCTAATCCACATAAATAAGATAACAATTAACTGAAAAGAAATATTCTCTCCCTTTATCACAGACAATAGAAGAAGCTCTCCTATTTATTGATTTATTGGTTGTTGTAAAACAAAACAGGCACCCTCTCCCTTTATATCAGTGACATTCTAACAAAATACTTCCAGTCAGTCCCAAAGGCTACATGATCAAGTTATGGATTCAGAAATACAGTCTACCATTTATGTACAAACATCCACTACCACACACAGTATACTAGTAGTGTCAATAGGCTCAAGAGTCCGTTATTCCTTCAAACTTAATAATTACAAATCTCATCTTTCTCCTCTTTGTTCAGGAGTCAAGCCTCCTTTTCCACAGCTAGGGCAGCTCACTAGGCCAAAACCTTGGCAATCATAACACCTGCAGGGAAAAATACAGTTTAACAATCAAAATCACCATAGCAAAATGCCCATCTGGAAGCACTTCACAGAAGGATGGGGATAAAATAAGCAAACATACTCTTTCCCCAATCAGTATAGCAAAATGTTCATATGGAAACATTTTATGTAAGGATGAGGATATTTTACATGAGGATGAGGATGAGGATCAAGAAAGCAAACATCTCTTTCCACAATCAACATACTAAAATGTTTATATGAAAACTTTTAGGATATTATACACGAGGACGAGGATGAGGAGAGGATCAAGATACTCTTTCCATAATCAACATACTAAAATGTTCATATGAAAACTTTTCACATGAAGATCTGAGGATCCACTAAGCAAATATAATATTTCCACTTTCTACAAACAATTATATTAATAAGTGAGTCACTTCCATTGCGGCCTCACTCCCATGAACATGATTAATCATTTATTAAGTTTAAATATTGTAATAGACCAAATCTGCCAACCAATATGGAATTAATTTTATGAATAACTAAATTCTCGGCAAGTTTTTTTGAACTCACTTCCACCTCTCAAACATGTTGCCGTTCTTCTTGTTTTTACCAGAACCCTGTGGACAAAACAAAAATACAATGGTTCATTTCAAAGAAAATTATATTTAACTTCTCATTATTGCATGACAAATTTGTTTCACCACCTTATCTGATAAAATTGTTTTGTACACATCAAAGAAAAATCAATTCACCCTGTACCTTGCAGCCTTGGCATTCAATGGCTCCTTTTCCTCTGCATTTTCCACATCCTCTTGAAACCTGCAAAACCAAAGATTTCATGAGCAACCCACATAATTTCTACACATTTCAAGAGAACCCACATGGACAAAACAATGACAATTTGATACAGAAAAATCTTCAACAATTTAGGCCCCTGAATTATGTTAAGCCTAAGGTTTTTATAATATATACCAGTTTTAATCCAGGTATTCCTCTTAGTGCTGAGGTGACGAGAGATATCTTAGGGGGCTTGGTTTTGGGCAAGGACACAGGGGCGCTCCATGAGACCGTCCTCCTGCCATCTGATGCAGATGGTATCAGAGGCGTTGAAACCAATGGAAATAAGGATGGGCAATGTCCTGTCCTCCATAACCCCAGCTTTACCATCTTTCACAACACACCCACAATTTCCTAAACAAATTTATTATGGTTTACCAGTATATATGTAGAGAATTACATATAGATTTTTTTTTGTACAATGAGGACCATGGTATGTGGATAAGAAAGACCACTCACAATACTGTCTTCCATTCCTGACCATTCCTTACAATTTTCTGTGAAAAATGCAAATTATTGCCCCTAGTATGACAAAACAATAGTTTGTCCTTTTGGGGTGGTGGTCTTTTGATGTCTAGAAACTGGTCCAATGGAAAAGGGAACTTAAAGTTGCTGAGAAGGTGCTGCACTATTAAGAATAGTAAAAGCTAGTTTTATGGAGTACAAATTTTATTGAGGCTTTGCTGCAATTTGTTTACAGATCGTTTTTATTTGTTATTGATAAGGAAATTAAAGTTAATCTAGTCACTTGGAGCCAGGGTTGAATTAAGGGTTATGAGTGCCTTAGGTAATATTAGAATTAATTATATAAATAAATAAACTAAATATTGTATTACTTGATATGTTATGCTATTATCATTCCTAATAATTTTTTTTAGCTATTACGGCCTAAAATCCACAGTTAATTCTCTAACATATAGTCTATTATAATTATCTTTTTCTCATATATTTCCCAATTATTTTTCCCCACGTTTTTTTACTTATTCACCTTTCTTGATTTCTCATCCAAAAAATCTTGAGAGACTTGAAAACAATACAAAATATGAAAAATACATGAATATAAATTAAATTTAAGATTACTGAAGGCACTTGATTATGTAATTTTTAAATTTTAATATGAATGAAGTGAATTGAAGCATGTAAGGTTGGACTCTAAATGCTACTAGTATATATGGAACTCATAAATTAATCTACTCTTCATAAAAACTATAGTCAACACAATAAATTAGTGTCCCCAAGTTGCCTAATTTACCTAGGCCTTAATCCCCTATGTTTAGAGCTGCTGCAGGAAGAATTCCCTATATTTTTAAAGTGGAATATGGTAAACAACTCATTATTCTTATGTATATATCAGGAATAAATCCACCACTAAAACTACTTAAAAAATCCCAAGACTCAATGAATCAACTCCTCTAATCTAATTTTTTTATTATTAGTAATTCTTAATATTTATTTAAAAAAAATCTTAATAAATTATATATATATATATATATATATATATAAAATTAAGCGAAACTTATAACCCTTCCTTTTTCTCAACGATTCAAAATTTTCTCCATTAACTTTGTGAGCATTTTGGAGGCTACAGTGGATGTGAGTGACAAGACTATCGTGGGGGGGGTCTTTCATGTGATTCTTTTTCATCAACTTTATTTCGAATTTTCTTTATCAACAACTTTAATTCCCTGTTTGTGTCTATATGCATATGGAAAAGTTCTTCTGACCTATATTCTAGGAACATGTCTCTGACATGGAATTAATGTCAATCTATTATATACAAATACAGGAGTTAATGTCTCTCTTTAACGTAGGATGAATGTCTTTCTCTTATTTTTATGTATAGTTACTGAAATAAATTATGTAGAGAGGATACTAAATATGAAATTAAAGTAGTCATGCTTTTGAAGGTTCCATCTTCCACTAGAATGGATGTTTTTGGCACCTTGTTTTTCTATTATTTGACCGGAGAATTTTTAAGTGATCTCAACATTATATTAATGAATAGAATAATGATTTTTGTGAGATTTTTAAATGTGTGTTTAAGTTATTTTAAGATGATAATAATGTAATAATATTGTTTAAGTCATTAATCTTATTTTAAAATTAAGAGATTAGGAGTAATCATTAAAATAAAAATAATTATTTTGCTAAAAATCTTGTAAAGTGTAGTATCTTAGGTATCACTCTTGTCTCACAAGTATTATTAATGTGGGATTAACTCAATCAAATATTTATATTAAATTGATAATTTTACTAGTAATTTAATGTGGGACTAACCCAATTATATATTTATGTTAAATTGAGAGATAAATTTTATATTAAGTTGATAACTTTACAAATAATGTGATACGGGATGACCCAATTACAACTGATCATGTATTTATGTTAGTTTGAAAAATTAGCTTTACAAACAATTTAATGTAAGACTAATCAAATTATTACAACTCAATCATATATTTAGTAATGAAGACTTAATCAATTAAGTTTCGTAATAATTACAGGGAAGGGGACATTTAGCACACAAGCATCATAAGCATTCTCTAACCCTTTTCTCCATCAACATAGATTTTGGAGAGTGTAGTGCCTTATAAAACACCTTGTCTCACAATATTACGGATGGAGGATTAATCCAATTACAACCCATTCATATATTTATATTAAAGTGAAAACTGTCACAAACAATTTAAATTAACAATTTTTTATAAAAACTTTAAATAACTAAAATTTGTTATTAGGAAAAGAATAATAAATATTATATGCTAATTAACTCAATAACAAAAATAATCATATATATACATACACATATATAACTAAAAACTACTACAATTTTTTAAAAAGTTATTAATTTTTATAAAATTCGTCAATATAATTTAAAGTCAACTCAAAATGACTTCCGAAATACACATTATGTTATTTAAACAATCTATATAATTAGAAACATTTGACTAATATATTAGAATTTGATAAAAAGAGCAATTAAAATGATACCTCTATTAATTTTTTGAAGTTATGTCAGCCACCGTTACCATTTTTGTTATCGGAAATTTTTCAAAAAACCACTTTTTAAAAATAAAATATAATAGAACATCTTTAGACTTGACTTGTAAAATAATCAAGTTTTAAAGTTCATAATTTTTTTCTCTCATTTCTTTACTTTAATCTTATTTTAATGTAAAATGTAAGATGATTGCTATATACTAATATATTCGGCATAGAAATGAATTTTTCGTGGGCCAATCAATTTTTTTTCCTTTTTCTAGGTAGGTACATTCATTGTTATATTTTGTAATTTAAAGTTGGAATTATTTGTTAAGTGATGTGGATGGCATCTTACAATTGTGTATTATGAGTGAAGGGGAAAGGTCTTATAATTGTGCTTGTACTAAAACATATATATTTGTTTTCATCATAAGTTGTTCAATAAAAAAAATAGTTGTTCACTTTTTGATAAATGACATTTTTTAAGAGCCAATGAAAATGTGACACATAGTTTGGTTATTGGTCCTTTTTAAAAATGCTTTATATAAATTTTCTTCATATTAAATCAATTCAAAAAATGCTTTTCCCTTCAAATAAACATGCCAAACCAAAATGTTAATATGGAACATACACTACTTATGATGCTAATTGAAACATAAATTTTTTTATTTTAGGATTTGTGTAAATAGTAAATTTAATTTAACTATGACATTTAAATATGGGCATTCTTTTTTGCTACACTTTTTAATGAATATATCAAATTTACTGTTTTAAGTTTTCCAATAATATTTATTTACCTTTGATTTCTCACATTTGTATTGTATTTATTTACCTTTCATTTTTTATATTTATATTATATTTATTTACCTTTGATAATTCTTAACATCTTTTATCTATATTTATGTAATATATGTATGCTAGTATTTATAGAAATTATAGTACCCACTATCATAGAATACAAATATTTTCTTTTAAATTTGATATTTTAAAAAACTTTATAGAATAATTTTTATAAAAGTTTGATATCGATTTGAGTGACATAGATTAGTGAATTTTTAGAAGGTAATTAAAAAATTATGATGCTTGGATATATAATTAAGTTTGGACCCATAATATATTTCAATCCAAACAAATTAATACAATCAGATTATAATATTTTATTATAAAAATCATTAATCAATACAAAATATGATAAATCCAAAATAAAAATATTAATATTAATATATTAAGACATTTAACTAGCATATTTATATTAAAGAAATCTAGGTAAAATATACTAAGAGATATCATTTCGGTGTCTATTCCATGTATTAATAACATGAGACACTTTCACTCTATATTTTTTAATATGAGAACTGATGCCCCTTTACAAATGTAGAATGCCTCTCGACATAATTGTCGAAATGATTTTCATTCGATATAATTATATTAATTGAACCACTTTAATTTTAAATAACTGTGCACAATAATTTAGAAAATAACTTTCATTTAATGTGATTATACAAAATAACAATTTCTTAAAAAGTAATATTTATAATTATAATTTTTTATATGTAGGGAAAATTTAATTATGAAATTGAAACATTTATATGTTGTCATTAAGTTACATAGTTTCCTATAAAATAAAATTGGGTCTTGAAATTTACAACCCTTCCTTTCCCAACTCCTCAAAATTTCATTAAAAAAAATTATATCTAAAATTTTAATTTTTTAATATGACCCACCGACACTACCGAAACCTCTGCCTGAAAATCTCATATTCCATAAAGATAATTAGCTAGAGTACACATGTCTACGATTTTAGGGACTAGAAAAGATGTGAGTGGCTAGAAAAGATGTGAGTGACCTGACTCTTATGGTGAGGTCTTTTCATGTGATTTCTTAAGTGGATTTTCTTTTCATCAACTTTAGTTTCCTATTTATGTCTATATGCACATGGAAATGTTGGATATAGCTTGTATTCCAAGAATGTGCTTGGACAATATTGAATGTTTATGAATGTTCTACACGCTACTGAAGTTAATGTTTTTGGCATCCTAACCTTCTATTACTCGGCTCAAATATTTTAAAGTTATCATGGGATGATTAGTCTATATTATTGAAAATATATTACATTATAAAGAAAGGACACTATATAGTGTACATTTATGTTTAAGTATTTATTAATAGGGGGATGGAATAGAGTAGAAAATGTTGTGTATGTTTATGTTATTTTATATAAGTAATTATATAAGTTATTTATAATCTAGTTAGATGTGGGAGGAGTAAATGCAAGATGTGGGAGGAGTAGGTGTAATACTATGAGATGTCAATATAAATAATTGACTTTCAATTTGACATCTAGTTTATATAAGGGATATGGTGTATTTATGTGCAAGGGTGGACCATTCATTAGGCAACCTAGCCAATTGCCTAGGGCACAGGAAAACAAGGGCAATAAAAAAATTATTTTCAAGTCAGATACGTGTTACTGCATTGCCATATATTTGACTTTTTATTGAATGAATTTGATTTTTTTATTTTTTTTGTATTTTAATTAAGGAGGGACTATTATTGTTTTTGTTACCTACAATTGAGTCAACATTATTAAGCAACCAATATATGTAGTATTTTAAATTTTGTTTGTACTTTAAATTCATCTTTAGAGAAAATCCTACATGGTGCACCCCATACAAAAGGTACTTATTTTCTAACTTTTTTATTTTCCTTACCAAAAAATACCATTTCCGATAGTAAAGTTTGTTATAACTATTTCCATTATGCACATGTATTCAATTATATCATTTGTGTAATTGTATTTATTTATTTGACTTATTAATTGTTTTGACTACAATATATGAGTATAGGGAGAATAGTGTACAAACATTATATAGGATATGTATTTATTTCTAGTGGATAGAATTAAAAAATTAAGCACTCGATTTCGAAAAAATGCTAAACATAAAATTGAGGAGAAAAATAACCTTTTGAAAAAGATACACAAAATAAATATATTTTTAAGTGCATCAAATACAAATTCATGCTTGAATGCAGAGAATTATTCTTTGAATTCTAATGTTAGCAACCAAAATAAGCAATTAGAGTCTATAAGAGATGAGAAGACACGACATGATGAGAACAATGAAAATAATATTACTAAACCCATTATTGATGGACACTTCTTTGTTGATTTTGATACCACAAAATGGTTAATAGATAATGCTACAATAGAATATATAATTTTAAATACGCCAAAACAAGATATGAATGCTGCTTTTTCAAATTCTAGACAACAATACTCAAATTATTTTAGATATCTTTCTAAAGATTCATTTCAATGGAAACTTTTGAACACTGAATATATATTTAAGAGAATAGTTTCTTTACTCAGAGTTGAAAGGACTTGTTTATTGCATCCATTGTCACCTTTTTTCAGAGAAAAATCAATCAATTTCTCCAAAAATGGATTTAATGAATGGAAAAATGCATCCACAAATATGAGAGAGCATGAAGTGTCCCTCGATAGTAGGATTTTTGTTCTTAATTTCATGACAAATAATACTATTTTGGGAAGAGATGATTCTACACTTACAAATAAGTACCAAAATACAATAGAGTATCAGAGGAATGTTTTAAAACTTATTGTTGCAACTGTGAAATTTCTTTCCACTAGAGGCATTACATTTCACGGCAATGACGATATAATAGGATCTTCTAGAAATGGAATTTTTTGAGGATGTCTAGAACTTATCACAAACTTTGACTCATTTTTGGGAAACCACATTTCACAATATGGGAATGCACATGTAGAGGAGTTCCCTCTTATTTATCTACCGCAACATGTAATGAATTTATTGACTTGATGACACAAAAAGTATTTTAAAAATTTGTTCAAGAACTCCAAATGCAAAATATTTTTCAATTATTGTTGACTCAATGCCTAATGTATCTCACATAGATCAATTAATTTTTTTGGTGAGCTATGTTTCTCAAGAAGGAATTCCAATTGAATTATTTTTGAAATCCATTCCTTTAGGTGGACATAAAGATTTTGCTTTAGAAGCTTCTATATTAACAATAATGGATGACTATGACATTGATATCAAATATTGTTAGGGGAAAACATATGATAATGCGAGTAACATGTATGGAAAATACAAATGAATCTCAAATAGGATTAAAAATCACAATTGTATTCCTGATCTTGTACGATGTTCAAGGAATTCCTTAAATGTTGTTAGATCTTTAGCTTTAGAGTTTTGTATAACAACTGTAGATTTTTTTCACAATTTCAACTTATTTATAATTTCCTAAGTGCCTCAACTTATTGGCAAGATTTTTGTTTTAAAATTTGCATTTGTCCCATTTAAAAATCACTTTATGAAACATGATGGTTAGCTAGAGCTGATGTAGTTAAAGCTCTTTTCTTAGGATATGGTAAAATGCAAGTTGCTTTCCTAAATATAACACGGGATAAATATCAAACATCTACCACATGACACAAAGCAAAGCATATTCATAAAAAAATAGACAAGTTAGAAACATGTGTTATGTATTGTATTTGGTGTAGTATTATTGCAAGAATGGATGCATGTAGCAAATATATACAAAAGGTAGACATTGACATAATCATGGTTGTGACTCAATATAATTCTTTGATAGATTCTATTCAAAATATTAGAGAAAATTTGACACATATATGAATAACATACTAAGAAATAAGTGGGAAAGAAGAGTACATGAAATTAATAATAAAAGAAAAAGGAATAGAAAATTTCACTTTGATGAAATAAGAGATTATGAAATTCCATAAACAAGAAGATACTGTATGATTGTGGAGTTATTTTATGTAATTATAGATAACTTAATAAGGGAATTTCCGAGAAGAAATGAAGCATATACTATTTAAAATGACATGTTTGGATTTTTGAACAATTTAAAAGATATCAATAATGAGATGATATTGTAATTCTCTAGTTTGTTAGTAAAAATATACAACACAGACTCAGAGGCCTCCCTTGACATTGAATGCATCAATTTCCAGGCATTAGCAAGGTGTGAAAAACATTACAAGCTTATTGGACCAATGTCAAAATATTTAAGAAAAAGTGGCTTAGACACTATGTTTATGAATCTAGATGTTGCAGTACAAATGTTTCTTTGCATTCCTATTGGAAATTGCAGTTCTGAGAGAGCATTCTCCATTCTAACAAGAGTAAGAAGTAATTTAACGTCCACAATGGGTAAAACTATATTAAACAACCTTTCCATTTTGACAATTGTATGCGACATCACTACGATAATAAATTATGATAGTGTTAATTATAGTTTTGTTGCAACAAAGGAAAGAAAAAATCATTTCTAATCCTAATTGAATGTGAACATGTTAAAAAATCCTCTTTAAAATATTTTTAAAAATTTAGAGGGGGCGTCCACTCCAAGAACTACATAGGGTGCTTAAAAACCGTAATTTAGCCCTGGTTATTGAAATAGGGTTTAAAACCCGCTAGCGAGGATCATGAGAGATGACGTGCACATCAACGGACGTGCGAACGACAACGTGAAGAGATCTCGGGAGGAGTGAGTATCAACCGAATGTGCATGCAAAGATTTAAAAAACACGGGCAGAACCTGGTTAAGCAAAAAAACTCTCCTCTATCTCATAGATCAAATGGGGTGTACATATAGGAGGTGCTGAGTAACCCCCAGTGCTGCAATCATGACAACTCGAGTAGAGAGGGGGAGTTACATTCCCAGAATAGAAGTGTAACTCCCAATGACGCATATGACACATATAACGCACTGACGCACTAACGCACTGACGTGTAAGAGAATCTCATAATGACCCCTAAATGACACATGGACCTACGATCTCACCTAAGTGAGATGACTCACCTAATGATGTGGAAAATACACACACCAACACCCCCCTTCATCGTAACTTAGGATGAGGCGGCAAGTCAGAAATGAGAAATGGGTCCCTGTATAAAGCCTGATGAGGTACCCATGTACAAGAAAAAGGTCCCAAGCAGTGAAGGGAAACCCAGTGGGAAAAACATCCACCACAAGAGAACAAAACACTCTCTAATCTTAGAAAGATGCCAAAGATGGGTCCCAACTATAGACAAGCCTGAAAAGGTACCCATGTACAAAGAGGCAATCTCTCGGAAAGAAGAAGAAGAGAGAAGAAGAGGGAGATGCGGGGAATGCAAAAGATGCCATGGACGGATCTGAACTCTGCAGCTCTAGGAAGTCTCCTAGAAGAATGTCGATGACGAGATCCTCTGCCTCTGGACTGAAGAAGAGCCACCCGCAACAAACTTTGTGCCTGCCCTTAGGATGGACATAAATGACGTGTTGGAAGTCCGCCCACTCCACAAAGGAAACTGAAGGCAACAACACGAAGAACTCTGAGTCTGGTGCACTGAAGTGTGACATAGGTCTAGCGAGTGAGTACTAAGGAACCGAAGGTAATGCCATGTGCGTAGAACTGTCAGAGTGAAAAAGAGGAACACCTGCACAAAGGATGTCCAAGTGATGTGAAGGGAACAAAACATCCTTCACAACAGAAAAGGGATCCATAGCTGAGGGTGGATCAATGAAGGTCTTTGGAAATGTGGAAGTGACATGATTCCCAGAAGGGGCACTCCCAACAACATAGATGATGAACTCCTCTGAAATACTTGTAGATGGATGAGGGACCTGTAGAGCATCACAAGTGGACTCTGTAAAAAGATGACTAAGGTCAGGTAGATACTCGTCCCAATGAGGGGGCTCAACAAACAAAAGAGCGATGTCAGATAGGTATGAGTCATCCAATGAAGGTAGAGGAGTGAAGGGGGGCCTCACACACTGGAAGTGGAAAGGAGGCTGGTGTAATGATTGTATGAGGCTGAGTAGGAGACTGCTCGATATCTGATGAGATGTGGGATCTGTCAACACTCTCTGGAATAGTGAGAGAAGGAGGAAAGAAGTCCTTTGTAGTACTCTCTGCATCAGAACTGGGTGCACAATTCTCGTCATCAGAAGTAGAACCAAACGAGTCTATGTCAGCGGAACTGTCATCACACAAAGAAATGGAGGAGACAACTAAATCAGCATCAGCAACAATGGCGGAAATATGTGAAGGGTCTCCATAGAGGGATTGAAGAATGCTCCAGACATGATGAGGTGGATCTGAGTCTGCCCCATGAAACCAGAGAGATCGAGAGACATGCATCATCATGTGACCAAAGACATGGTCACAAGTGTCGAGAAATTCCTCTAGATGACGATGATCAGCGGGTGCAGGAACTGGCCCAAGCAAGAAGGGTAAAAGACCTTCGTGGGCGAAGTAACATTCCATGGAAGCACGCCAAGCTGAGTAGTTCCCTCACTCGATGAGAAGTGGCGGAGGTTGTAAGGCGATCCTACGATGCTCAAGTCTGGAAAGAGCACTCTCCATGAGGAAAAATGCAAGAGTCACGGTGCACGAAAGCAAGACGTCAGACTCGGCCGATAATGCGTCTGCGTGCGAAAGCCCAAGAGTATAGTCAACCCCCCCCCAGAATGCGACACTTTATAAAAGTAGTGCGTTTATAAAATTGATAATTCCATCATGTAGAATGCGAAAAAACATGCAGCTTTGACTAAAGAAGTGCTCAGATCCGAGCAACGAGTCAAAAGTTATAGCACAAAACAATTCCCGCAACTGATGAGAAAATGCAATAAATGCTGCAAACGCATTAAAAAAGTGCCCGAAATGGGTGCAAAGGGTATCGTGTGGGTACCCGTTGGAAATGACATGAAATTTTAGATAGGGTTTGTTTTGGTTGCGAGGGGGGATTAACCTCCTGCCAACCCCGAACCTCGCCCCCCGTCTTCGACAAGCGTAGGAAGGGCATACTACAAGCCAAAATCAGAGCCTAAAATTAATTACATGCCAATAATTAATGTTTTAATCCTTAAAACATTAAAATATGATTGTTTTAACCTACAAACAATTCTAAAAGGAAGTGTGGGCCCACGTTTGGAATGTGGAGAGAAGAGTGCCCACGTGTCAAGTGCTGCAGGTCTGTTGGGTCGTTGTTGGCCGAACTGGATGTTGCAGGTTGCTGTAGGAGTGGAGGCCCACGTGGAGACCAAGTCTGAGTGAAACCAACGGCAGGGCAGGTCCACGTGCGAAGGTCTGCAACGTGCACATCTATTAATGAAATGATGATCTAAAAATGATGATATCTTAGGGATATGGTGGAGTTTAGAGCCCATTTTTTCTAAAAAGATTTTTCAGAGTACAACACAATGGTGCAATTAGATTGACACAATCCATCACCAGTTAACAATAAAATTGCAGAGAAAAATTTGATTTTTTTAATCAAGAAACACTTCAATAGAATAAATTCTAAGCCAAACAATTCAAGATTGATATATATCCATGTGTTTTAGATATATATGTATTTAAGATAATTGTGCTAGTATTTTCACTCTCTAAACTCTTTCCTCGTTAACAAAACTATTAGAACATGTAATACTTTATAAGTCAGGTCATTGTCTCATAATTTTTTGATAGATGATTGACTGAATTACAACGTAATCACATATTTATATTAAATAATTTAAAATTTCCATAAATATTTATTATTATTATTATTTTAAATTTAATATTTGTAAACTTTCATCTATACATTTTAAAATCATCTCAAAATAACCTTTATACTAGTCATTAAGAAATTATTCATTTTTTATAATAACAAATATCTAAAACATTAGATAAATTATTTTTAAATAATATTCTTTTAGATTTCTCTTTATTAAAATTGTTTTGTATGATATTTCATATCCTATTATCATAGACATATTAAAAAAAATGAAGAATGAAACCCGTAATAATGAATTCAAGATGATTTGAACCAGCTAATCATAATAATTTGATGTATAGACTAATCTACAAAACTGTCATTTTATTCCACTACAAAGAAACTAAACTAAAAATTAATTTTTAAATTTAATATTTTGATAATAAAATGAACGATTAAAATAAATCTCATTATGGAATATGGAAAGTGGGCAAAATAAATTACACTACACTAGCCCTAACATATTACAATTCATATCCAAATAAATGCAAAGCACTAATTTTAAAATATTGGCTATCTAGATCATAGAAAATAGAAAACCATTAAATTATTTGATTTCACATGAATACGGAGATAGTCAACGTGGTAGACACTGGCAAACAAATCTAAATAATAAAATCAATCTACACTAAAAAGCTCAAAATTTGTAACCTTCTTAAAAATACAGATATGAATTATATGTCAGTCTATGAAAACAATTCCACTAATGCATTTTCTATAAAAACCTTGTGCATTTTTAATGAATTCACTTAAGTCATTGAAAATTGTATTTCTTCTTTGAAATTCTAATTTGACCTTTAAGTTTACAAAATGCATACAAAAAATAAATTTATTTCGAATGTTTTTGTTTTTGATTAATAAACGTTTTTGACTGGAGTTATGAACCGGAGGGTTAGGCCCCAACCATACAATAGAGGAGAGGAAGACGAGAAAAGGAAGAAGAAAGGAGGGGGGCAAAAAGAAGAAACACGAACTTCAGCAAGAGAAAGAAGAAGGAGAAGAAACACCAAGACGCAAGAGCTGAAGCTAACACTGCAAACCAAGAGCAAAGACCAATAAACGAAAAGTCATCCGATATGGGAACCCGCATGCCTATTTACCTCGCGCAAAGGATGTGAAAGGCACCAGTAGCCCTATCCTTAAGACCATGCCATTTTTCAGTAGCAACGTGTACAAGATACCTAGCCTCATCAACATGCACTTCGGGGAGGAGCCTGTGGTCAAGACGTCCTGCCAAAATCAGGGACTGAGCATTTTGAGCGTAATGAAGGAGGTCTTTGTACTGCCCGCAAAGCCATTATATATTACGACCAGACCCAATAGCGAGTTCATCCACCTCATTGACCCACAGGAGAGGATCAGGGAGGGAGAAATCAAGCAATTATTCGTGGAGACTGACCCTGTATGTGGGATATATCTCGTCATTGGCGACGAATTCAACAAAAATCACGTCCCAGTGCAACAACAAACAGAAGGAAACAAAGGCCGATGCAATCTCCGAATTGGAATGGGCATGTCGATACCAAAAACGGCAGGAATCGCCCAAAATGGTTTCGATAGCTTCTGCTTCCTCATGAGAGGAATAACGAAAGATTTCAGAAAGGCGATCCCTATCAATATCATAAGTAGATGCTTCTTCCGGAACCGAGCTCCGAAGAAAAACAAACGGGAAGCCTAAGAACGCCATGAACAAAAAAGAAGGTGAGCAAGTTGCGCGAAAACATTGAAACATGGGCAAGATTCCACCACCAGCTTGCACCCTTGCCTAAAAGAGGCATTACACACGCGGAAGGACAAATCCATACTGCATCTAAGTACCCTACAACTCGTGTGATAAGATGTTGGAGAGGCCAAGCCAAGATTTTGCATGTCCCGAAATGACAATGGTGGCAAGGTAATCAATGGCATAATTTATGAGAAGATCCGCTGCTCGATTGGCTTCACGAAAAATGTGATTGATGTGCCATGTGCGTAATTTGCCTAACCAAAAGAGGATGTTGGAAATGAAAGGATTTAATTTCCAAGAGGGGGAAGACCCACGAGTGATTGCATGTATAATGATTTGGGAATCACCTTCAATAAAAAGGGATTCACAACCAAGGTGAACAACCAGTTTGAATCCTTCTAGAAGTGCTTGAGCTTCAGCCAGATTACAGGAAGAGTCCATAATAGGAAAGGAACTAGCGGAAATGAGAGTGCCAGAGTCACTCCTGATAATGCAACCTGCACCTGATTTACCAGGGTTACCCCTAGAGGCCCCATCAAAGTTCAATTTCCATAAGCCCCCTGGGGGAGGTCACCATTTGGCCCTTTTTCTTTTGATTAATTTATCAACTTGGGAAATACCTTTTTTTATGATTGAACCAGGACTTGGGAGTTTGATGAGAGGCAAAGAATTTCTGATTGTCGCATCTCTAGAAGAGAAAATGGGGTTCGAGAGACTGTTTTTGTTGACATTTTCAGAGATGGCCACTTCTAACTTATTTAGAAAAATAGGGAGCTTAGCAGATTGATCCCAAAAAAACAGAGATTATGTTCCCACCAAATGTGCCAAATAAGGAAAATAGGAGCAATGAGCCAGATCGAGCTGAGAGAACTACCATGACCACACCTAAGCCAAGAGAGGAGAGTATCAACAATATTATTACAGGGGGCCCAAACAAGATTCAATTCTGAAAGAAGCCAGTGCCAAAAAATGGAAGAAAAAGAAGAAAAAAAGAAACAGATGATCCTGATCTTCCTCAGCTTCACCGCATAACACACATTTAGAGGGACCGACGTAACCCCGGGATCTTCTCCTCGCCTGAGTAAGAAAATTCTTTTAAAAAACCAACCAACCGAAGATATCCACCTTAGGCAAGAGACTAGGGTGCCAACAATTATAGGAGCAGGGAGAACCCAAGATCAACTGAGAAATGAGATGAGCATAACCAGCTTTCACCGTATAAGTGCCTATGTTATCACCGATCCGTAACAGTTTATCTTCTCCTGCATTGAAATGAACATGCTTGGCCCGAAGGGCTTCAGATAGAGTAGAAGATTCTTGGAACGAGGCAACAATGGTCGAAATATTTTTCCATTGCTAGGATGGCGAGCCATTCGGATGTTGGCGACCAAAAATCAAAAACTTTAGTGCCCCAGGAAGCACTGGTGATATTCATGACTCTGTTAAGATTGGGAATGAGGTTAAGTAGGTGTGACCCATTCCAACTATCCTCCCAAAGGCTGTTAATTGCCATTGTTGATTTTCCAAGAGACTGAATCAACGATCATGGATTTGTAATTGCATATAAAGTTCCAAATATGAGAGCCCTTAGGGAGCTCTTGGCTGGAGAGCAGAAGCTTTGGGTGACCTGCCTCAAGATATTTATGCGAAAGAAGCTAAAAAGCCAATCGCTTGGCATCAGAGATAAAATTTCAAACAAGTTTAGCACTGAGATCCAAATTTTGAAGAGCCAAATCCAAAATGCCCAGGCCACCAAAAGGTTTGGGTAGCTTGACAGTCTCCCACTTCACCAAGTGGAATTTTCACTCTTCATTATTCCCTTGCCAAAGAAAGGTTCTGACCAATTTCTCAATTTTGTGCAAGACAGTCTTTGGAATCATCAAAACCGACAACATATAGATCAGGAGGGCCAAGAGAACTGAGTTGATCAAGAGAGGTCTACCAGCCAAGGACAACCATTTCCCTTTCCACGAAAGTAGTCTTGACAACAGAGAGTTGAGAAGCCCGTCCCAAAGCTTTACTTTATCGTTACTAGAAAAAAGAGGAATGCCCTTCACAGTCTCCCACTTCACCAAGTGGAATTTTCACTCTTCATTATTCCCTTGCCAAAGAAAGGTTCTGACCAATTTCTCAATTTTGTGCAAGACAGTCTTTGGAATCATCAAGACTGATAACATATAGATCAGAGAGGGCCAGGAGAACTGAGTTGATCAAGAGAGCTCTACCAGCCAAGGACAACCATTTCCCTTTCCATGAAAAGTAGTTTGGATGACAGAGAGTTGAGAAGCCCATCCCAAAGCTTCACTTTACCGTTACTAGAAAAAAGAGGGATGCCCAAATATTTGTGAGGGAGGGAACCCACCGCAAAGCCGAGAATAGCCTTTATCCTGCCCTATAATCTGGATGCGACATTAAAGAAGAAAATAATACATTTGTGAAAGTTGATTACCCTGACTTGATGCCGACGAATAAGAATCCAGAATGGAGGAAAAGCAACGGGCTTCCGGAATAGGAGCTTGACCGAAAAGGAACGTATCATCAACGAATTGCTGGTGCGAAAGGTGGGGAAGGTTGGTGGTTAGCCGGATACCCTTAAGTTCCCCAACTTGAAGAGCAACTTTGATACTACGACTAAGAGCCTCAACAACCATAAATGAAAAGAAAGGAGGAAAGAGGATTGCCCTGGCTCAGGCCCCTACTACTACTGAAGAAACCTTCTGCCGAACCATTAACCATAACCGTAAACCGAGGAGAAGAAATACAATTGAAAATCCAATTACATAATGCTTGTCAAAGCCCATGGCTAGAAGGGAATACAAAGGAATCTCCAGGTAATACGATCATAAGCTTTGCTGAAATCCAATTTAATCATCATGCCAGAGTGGTTGGAGGAGTGAAGAGTGTGAATCATTTCATGAGAAATGATTATACCATCGACAATAGATCTTCCTGGGATGAAGCCGCTTTGTTCCTGCATAACAAGCTTATGAAGAAGAGCACTCATTCTTGAAGCAATAGCCTTAGAAATGATTTTATAAGACGTATTGCATAGGGAGATCAACCTAAAAATCATCAAGAGAAACTGCCTGTGCCTTTTTGGGGAACATCCAAATAAAGGTGTGATTGAGAGTGCCAAGGAGCTTCCCTGAACATCGATATTCCTCCACGGATTTCCAAAAGGTATCCCCTATGATGTCTTAGAAGTCCTAGAAAAAAGAGGCAGGAAAACCATCCAGACCAGGTGAACTTTATCCCTCTACATAGAGAAAATGATCCTACTAAGTTCATCTTTAGAAAAAGGAGATAGAAGTTTAGTGTTGTCAAAGTCATTGACTAAAATAGGAATCTGATTAAAGAAAGTATGTTGTTCATCTAGAGGAGAGGCCTCATCACCATTCAGAAGTATTTGAAAAAAGACACCGTCTCGATTTTAATCAAAGATTGGGGAGGACAACACTGTATCATCATCTAACTCGGAGAGGTGATATAATTAACATTTCTTGTAGCTTTGACGGGAAGCATGAAAGAATTTGGTATTTTTTTCCCATCGGCCAGCCAAATTTCACGAGATTTCTGTCCTCCAGTGAATTTCTTCTTTAAGAAGAAGATCACCAAGCTCACTGAGTAGAGATTTTTCTTCAATGAAGTCTTCTTGGAACATACCTATGGAGAAAACTGATTCATTAAGAAGACGCAAAGCACTCTCAACTCTCTGTTTTTCCTAGAAAATATTTTTGAAATAGGAAACATTCCATTCCTGCAATTTGTCTTTTAATAGAGAAAAGCTTCTTAGATAGTTTGAACATCCAAGTCCCTTCCACCTCAAAGGAGACCCACCAAGAGTTAATTAGTGGCCTAAGAGAGGGGTCCTGCATCCACATGGACTCAAATTTGAAAAAAGAATGACGTGGCAAGATGTCAAAGGAAATGTTGAGAGAGATAGGAAAATGATCGGATCCAGAAAGAGGAAGAACAAAACATTTGATGAGAAAGTTGTTCTGAAGCCAGTCTTCAGAGACTAGGAAATGATCCAAATGAATAGCCATGGAACTAAACTTGATACGCCGATTATTTCCAAGTAAACCACCCAGAGGTGGGTTCCACATCTATTAACTTAGCGGAGGCAACAAAGGAGGTTGAAATCCACTTGAGAGTGAGGCTGCCATTGGATTCCTTGTCTGAATCCTCGACCAAAGCTCCCTTTTTTTTTAATAGAGTATTAGGACCGTAAGCATTACATACAAAGAAGGGACACATCAGAATGTTTGATATAAACTTTACACCAAATGAAATTAGGGGTCGACCAATAAAGGCTTGAGACAACAAAAATTGGAATTCCACAAAACTCCCAGACTGCCAGGAAAATTTATTTCGAATGTTATGTTGAACGAAAAAATGAGTTTCCTTAATATTTATAATCCCTATCAATTAGATAATACATTGGTAATTAACATACGAATATTTAATACATGTTCAAAAGGTTGTCCTAACTCTTATGTTTCTTATAAATGTGCAAATACTTAATGAGATATACACGCCTTCTCTATATGTTTGAAATATACTTCTGGTACGCAGGATGCTTCAAAATATAATATTAATTATTACACAAAATATAATTGGTGATGTGTTTTGGGTCGAATTTGCATTGCAAATCAATATTTTTTAGTGTTTTGGGAAAAACAAAACTTCAGATTTTATGTCAAATTTGGCGATGAAAATTCAACACAAAAATGACACATGACACTATTCCACATTTTTAATAGTGTCTATTTTGTGATAGATGAGTGTTAGTGCATCACAAAAAAAATCAATAAAAACAAATGGTGCAACTAAAATATGGTTTTTTTGTAATTGCAAATAATTATAAATTATATTTCATAATTATTTATTTGTGTATACTAAAAATAATATAAATAATATAATAATAATTTTTATATTATTATATACAATAATACATATTATATTATTTTATATTTTGATAATATACAAATTGTATGTATTTGTCTATATGACATTATTATAACACAATTTTTTAAAAATTAAATGTTATTATTGAAAAATCAAATAAGAAAAGATTTAAGTTAAAATAACAAAAGAAATATAGTTACATCCTAAATGTCATTCTTAAATGTCATCATTATTATCAGGTTATCATTATCCTTTATCATGCCATCAAGGTCTATATCTTCACACAATGAGTATTCATGTTTGTAATTAGGATCTTCTTCCTCATCTTCCTTGATATAAAGACATTCAACTATGACATGTGGTCTTTTGTTATGTAAATAAATAATTAAAAAATCATATAAAATGTTTAGGTTATGATTTACATATATGTAGCTCTTTGCAACTAATTAAAAGGTACATGTCTTACCCATGCATATCCCTTCAACTGCGCGCACCAAGTGAAGGCTTATATGAATCATCTCGGTGTTTTTTGCAGACAAAAATTAATCTAAACATAATTTTAATTAATATAATTTAAATAATCTAATCATTACAAATGTATAAAAAGACTATAATACTTATAGGTATTGAATAGTCATACCACACCTTAAAATTCATGATACAATTGTTAGCCAACCAACAACCACCTAAAGAATAATCTAAAAAACTAACAATCCCAAATATACGATTAGTAACATAACAACCTTGTATCTAAACATATGCAAGTTATTTTTACTCACTTACAAATTACATTTACTATGGTGAATTAAAATTCTAAGTTAAACCTAATATTCCCCTCTTAATTCATTATACTATCAAGTGAACAAGAGAGAGATTCTCTTGATGCCTCAAATTTGTCTCATATAAGTGACTTGGTGAAGACATGCATGTTGTTCTTTTATCAAGAAAAATGGTGCTAGATTTTGTGTTGTAGAATATGTTCATTTATAAAATGATTCACACAAACAATTTTAATAACACCTTCATTGCCAACATACAAGATGATTGGTTGCTTTTGTGGTACTTTTAATCCTTCAATAATGTGGCGTTGCCATATTACTTTGCAGAAAATTTCTCCTACAACAAATATTCTACTTTAGTGGAAGATCAAGAAACAAAGTTTTGTTTCGTGCTCCCCTGTGACATTTGACAAGATCCTAAAGAGAAAACATATCCAGAAGTGGATTTCCTATCATAAATATTTCTTGCATGATCTGAATCAATGTATTATATCATAAGAATAATTGATCATTCCTCTTGTATTTTAGGTCAAAGTCCATAGTTCTTTATATGCATCATAATATTTGCTTTGTTACTTTCCAGTGAAAAATGTTAATCTTTTGCATGAACTGTAAGATAGGTGGCAACATAATTGATGTCTAGTCTAGTATATGTCAAGTAAATGAGAATTCTAATCAAATTTTGATAGAGAGTTTCATTTACTTGCAGAGATGGATTTTCATGAGAAAACTAAAGCTTTTCATCCATGGGTGTTGCAAAAAAATTATTATCCATCATCCAAAACTTCTTGAACATTATCTCGACATATTTCATTTGGGACATGAATATGTGGTGTTTCTTTTTCCATACTTCTAGTATAATAAAATATTACAGTATCCTGAGATCTATCATATCAAATAATTGGCTAAGATAAAATAAGTATATTGTCACAAAGTTAAAATTGAGCTTGACGTCAAAGTATAATTTTTTTGTAATATTATTTTATAACACATGAAAAATCAAGGTGTACAGATGAGATTGATATTTTTTTTTTGTAAAACACGAATTTATTCATGGATTACATAGTCCAAACCTTAGGTTTGGATATCCGAGGAAAATCCAAGCCTATGGATTGGGAATTCAAAATCCATAGAAGGTAAAATGTGAGTGTGTTACAACGTGAGCAGACTATAAAGTGAGCGCGTTATAACACACTCACATTCTTGTTAATAATGTTATATATGTGCTTTTGGGAGCTATATATCTACAAAAATAAATGTTCAATTAATCTTTATACTTTTTTATATCTTATACTTTAAATTTATTTTAGTAAACATAAGAAGTTAGGGTCACTCTGCACCTTATGGAACTAGTCTCACAGCTCCATCTGTCATGGTTTAGAAGATGGTTTTTCATATTCTAACCTAGTCAGTACATAGATATTTTTTAGGATTTCAGCATTCAACCTAAAGCTTTTAGGGTTTGAATTATGCAATCAATGTCTATTTTAGGTAAGAATATAGTCATTGTTTAGGTTTTAGGGCCTTTTGGATTGGTTATTGACATTTTTAGGAGTGTTAAATGTGTCAAAATTAGATTTTATAAATCTCACAACTCCCAAAGTTAGCGGCAACTGATCGAACATATGAACTCATGAATTTTCCCATGATCATGGAGTTAAATTTCTAATTTTGTCTTAGAATATGGTATAATCATACAATGGATGAGTACCTGCTTTACAATCTTAGGGAATGCATCTTTCACTTCTTGGTCAATGGTGTGTCCTTCCTATAGCCAACCTACCTCAGTACCACTCTTAACCTAGATCAAAATAAATTATTAACAAGGATATTTTTAAGTTTGTTTCAATGTGCAGGGGTGATTGGATACGATGATTGATGTATTTAGCATGACTTGATGGAAGATAACTTCCTGCAGAGGCCTAAAAAGGCCATTCTAATCTAATCAAACACCCTCTGGGAGATTTCAAGAAATATATAAAGTATCTGGAGGTGATGTAAGAGAATCTTGGAAGTATTGGAGGTAATTTAGGAATATTGTTTAGGGATTAGGGATTATGGTTTAGGGATCATGGTTTAAGGTTTACGGTTTAGGGCTCAAGGATTACGGTTATGTGTTTAGGGTTTAGGGTTCAGGGTGGTAAAAATAGGGTTTAGGTTTTAGGGTTTTAGGGTTTAGGGTTTAGGGCTCAGGGTTTAAGGTTTATGGTTGAGGATTTAGGGTTTAGGGTTTATGGTATATGGTTTAGGGTTTAAGGTTTAAGGGTAAGTGTTTAGGATTTAGGGTACAAGGTTTAGGGTTTAGAGTTTAAGTCTCAAGGTTTAGGGCTTAGGGTTTATGGCTCAAGGTTTAGGGCTCAGGGTTTAGGGTTGATAGCTTAGGGTTTAAATTTTAAGATTTAGTGTTTACAGTTTATGGTTTATAGTTTATGGCTTAGAATTTAGGGTTTAAGGTTTAGGTTTAAGGCTCAGGGTTTAGGGGTATAAGGCTTAGGGTTTAGGGTTTATGGTTTAGGGTTGAGGGTTGAGGGTTGAGGGTTGAGGGTTTATGGTTGAAGGTTTAGGGTTGAGGGTATAAGGTTTTAGGTCTTAAGGCTTAGGGATTAGGGTTTAGGGTTTTAGGGATTATGGTTTAGAGTTTAGGGTTTAAGGCTCAAGGTTTAGGGTTCAAGGTTTAGGTTTTATGGTTTAGGATTAAGGGTTGAGGGTTTAGGGCTTAAGGTTTAAGGTTTAGGATTTAGGATTTAGGGTTTAGGGCTTAGGGTTTAGGGTTTAGGGTTTAGGGTTTATGGTTTAGGGTTTAGGGCTTAGGGCTAGGGGCTAGGGCTAAGGGTTTAGGGTTTAGGGTTTAAGGTGTATTGTTTAGGTTTAATAGTTTAGGGCTAAGGGTTTATGGTTTAAGGCTAAGGGTTTAGGGTTTATAGTTTAGGGCTCAGGGTTTAGGGTTTAGGGTTTAGTGTTTAGGGCTCAGGGTTTAAGGTTTAGGGTTTAGGGTTTAGGGATTATGGTTTATGGTTTAATTCTAAGGGTTCAAGGTTTAGGGCACATGGTTTAGGCTTTAGTATTTAAGGCTGAGGGTTTAGGCTTTAGGGGTTAGGGTTTAGGGCTCATGGTTTAGGCTTACCCATTTACTCACTATAATGTTCTATGTCTTACCCATGCTTATTAGTATTGATAGAGAGTATTCAACTAAAAAAGGTTCATCTGCTTCGTAGGTAGAACATTCAAAGAGAGTCATCAAAATTTGATGCCTTTCATCTATTGATATTTTGAAGGAGGGAAATGCTAGATATCTAAGAGCAATTCGGTATAAAGAAATATTACCCAATATAATTATCTCCTTTTTTTCTATAGCTTTTGAAATATTTGGAGCTCCAAGAGTGTTATAAATTGAGAATAACAAGTCCAATGGTATTTCTGGGTCTAACGGATTAAGATACTAATAAAATTTGATCATTTTTAAGGCTCTTTTAAATAATTCTTTTAGTTGCAAGTTGTCAGGAATCAAATTTTCGTTCAAAGAATAGATCTTGATATGTCCAGTGTTTGTGTAAACCAGCAATTTGAAAGGTTTTTTGAGGTTCAATTTTATTTTCCAAGATGCATTAATCCAATGTTTGAAAATGTTTCTCCAGATGCAACAACATTTTGATTCAGACACTCGATGATTCCTGAATGTCTAATCCTGCCACATACCCTAATACTCCTCAATCCTTGGATACATGGACACACCGTTACTTGGACTCCATTTATAATGATAGAGATATTTGTAAATTCATGTTATGACCTCTAAATCTTTATGCATTTCAAGTTGTTTGGAAATCACATCACACCCTTCACTAGGATTGATGACTACCCCTATCTTTTTGAAGGTGATTTTGAAAGCATCCATGGGTTTATCATAGAAGGAAATATCAATGAATGGAAGGTCACCAAGCTGTAGGAAAACTGAATCCCATTTAGAACTAAACAAGAAATATTTACTTGGCGATTGATAGCCCCTGTGTGTTCTTAGCCATTCCCTTGAAGTTGATTCCATGTGAGGAGATTTCTGGAGCTAGGATGGGTAAGAGGATGATCTTCATATAGAGCACCATATATGTAAGAATGAGAAAGCATATGAGTTTCACTTGATGTCACTCACTTGGTAGTGTTGTTAAATAGTCATTTGAACCTTGTAGTGTGATTACACTTCAAAGGAGAAAGGATATTACAACCACTTCATTTTAGTATAACAAGTGGCCACATGAAACGAATTTCGTTCAATGATAAATCCTCTCATCTACATGGTGAATACCTATTTCATTAAGTGATAGATAATCAAAAATTGTTTGAGCATCATGGAGTTGATTTGTGGTCACTAGGGTTAATTGTGGAGGCATTGAAAATTAAGAGAGTTTAGGGCTTCGGGCTTAAGGTTTAGGGTTTAGGGTTAAAGGTTAAGGGTTTATATTTTAGGGTTTGTGGTTTAGGGTTTAGGGTTTAGGTTTTAGGTTTTAGGGTTTAGTCTTTAGGGCCCAGGGTTTAGGGTTGTGTTTTTGAGTGACGAAACTTCTAACATGAAAAAGTGGTAAAACATGAGTTACCATGAGTTGAAAACATGTTTCTAAAACCTTAAGTGTGTAGAAACACTATTATAAGACCTACATTATGATGGGAATAGGATGCTCTCTTCTAATTACAAGGCAAGAGTGAGGATCACTCTCTTAGTTTTCAAGGCCTCCACAATTAACCCTAGTGATCACAAATCAAATCCATGATTATCAAACCATTTTCTAATTATCTACCACTTACTGAAATAGGTATTCACCATATAGATGGAAGTATTTTTCATTGAATGATATTCTTTTCATGAAACACATATTGAAATATTGCATAGACAGAGAAGGCATAAATGGGTATCTACAAAACCCATCAGTGTGGTCTGAAACCCCCTAGATTGAAAATCTAGGGTTTGAGTCACAGCTAGGGCATGCGAGTTCGGGGTTTTAGAAGAAGAAGAACATAAGGAAAAATTGTGAATGTTGGAATGGACACCCAAGAGAGCACCTGGAGCAACCATAAGGAGAAAGAAGAAAGAATGAACCAGAAGTAAAGGTCGAAGACGCGCTAGAGGAACGATTCTCTGAGATTTAGTACCCTGAGGGATTCATTGTGGGGAACATGTATAGGAGTCCCACATTTGGAAGAGCACAGGTGAGTGAACTACAATCACCACACCCAAGAAAATAAAGACTAGATTGATAAAGAGATGACGAAGAAGACAAATTTGAGAATTGAAGATGATAAACCAATTTATGATGAAGTTGGACAGAAGACTTCGGAGAAAGTATGAACTCTTTTAGATATATGAGTTATCCATACTTTGGAAAACCAAAGAGACTAATTTACCAGTGGTTGATGTACAGATTCCACAAGGAATTATTTTATTTTGTAGGAAGTTGCAGGTGCGCATCATTGCACCCTTAATTGGGAGACTCACAGAATTGCAGAGCTTAGGAAAAAAAAATTGCTAGTGACCTCAATGATGAAGTGGGTGTAAAAGAAACTTCTTGATGATTTTTCATACCAGAAAAGAGAGGGGTGCGCAATGGATGTAACGGAAAGATAGATGACCTTATGGTCAAAATTTTCATGCACCTTCTAACAAAATTTAATAACCAAGGAGCATTGGGGCCAGGTGAACAAGAAATGGCTCCATGTTGTAAAGAAAAATGGCAGGAGGGGACTATGTACAACTTATGTGCATTTCATAGCAAAAAGTATTATTGACGACGTGCACAAGGGAGATAATATAAGCTAGGGGTGTTATTCTTTTGTCTATTGTGTTTGTAGAGATTGGGGTTTCTAGATAGCTCTAAGGAAAAAAATATGGTAGTTCCCAGAAGAAAAAGATGTTATTGGCCGAGAGGTTTAAAAAATACACTTGTGAAGGAACTATGAGTGGTTTATATAAGAAAAGGCTATAGAGCTTTGGTACAAGCGCATGCGGGAGGCCTTTGAACATTAATAGCCTAGATTACCAAAGGACTTATCTGCCATGGTGAATGGGAATGCAGATTTTGTGGTATTCTAGCACTACTGCATTGACAGGTTCAGGATAAAGGATGGTAAATGGATCCCTTGGTGTAATCTCCCTTATGCATTCACTATGTGTTATTTCCAAGCCTTTGTCAACATATTTTTAGACATGCGCAAGCTGAGATTTTATGCAGAAAAAGTTCAACCGTGAGTAACATACTCTCTAAAAGACCTATGTTTATCCCGGTAAGTCTGCATACATAGAAATAATGATATTTGATGACATTGTTATTGATTTTATGAATTTTACGCAGTTGGAAAAGTGGGTGCAGACTAAGGTATACCTCAACCTTAAGCCCAAATTGGTGAATGGGAAGTATATTGAAAATGATTTAAAACTCCCTGAGGTACACCCAAGGGAAAACACACAGTTGGAACTATGTAGGAGAATGATCCTAATCCCCCTAAAACAAAATGAAAAAGAATACGCTAATGATGAGTAGGAAAAGGAAGGTAGAAGAAAATAGACACGCTAGATCATGGTACATGAGAAGACAACCAACTTTGGGTAACAAGAGGTCAACACGAGAGTACTCCTCCTAGGAAGGAATAAGAAGAGGAAGTAAGGATTGAAGACTGTATGTTAAAGAGACATATAGAAAGAGGAAGGTGACACAACAAAAAAAGGCTTCAGAGAGAGCGTTGAGGAGAACAAGGACACTGGGGCACTAGGTGCACAGGACCCCCCTCAACCATTGAGGAGGTCACCAAGGATATCTCCTATCAAACTAAGGCTCGCATGAGAAAACTAAGAGAAGGCAAAAATTTTTGCCCAGGAATATGAGTCAAGGAATGAAAGTGAGGAAGAACTTTCTAACAAGGTTACGCACATGGTGGGAGCTACACCGGTGATTGAGATAGAAAGAGGAGAGGAGATTCAAGAAGAAGAAGCTCGGAAGTGACATAGAGGTACATGGTGATCACGAGGAGGAAGGCCCCATGAGAGGAGATGAAGAAAGATAATAGAGTGTTGGTGAGCCATCAGGCGAGCCTTCTACAGAGCATGGGGTTGCAACAAGTGAAGGCCCAATCCTAGGTACAAAAGACACATATCCCCAAAGGAAGGTAGTCTTGTAGGAGTAAGGGAGAATAAATTTTTAAGATGACGCCTAACTTGGGGTATATTAATGATCCTTCAAAGATCATCCACGCAAGGTTTCAGATTACCCTTGCACCTGAGAAATTATATGGATGGGAGTTGATAGATCCAAAGGGTGTGAATTATGTGCACTAGAAAACAACTTTCCAAGAGCATACAAATGCACATGGAATGAACCTGAGTTCGAAGTTAAGGAAGAATCTTAAATTAAGCACAGGAAGAAGAAACCACTGCCATAAACACCACATATGAACAATTAAGGTGACCGAGTACATGGATGAGCAAGCTAGCAATGCCTTGATGAAAATGGTGGTAAAGGTGGTATGAAGGAACTTGGATAAAATGGCCACACTCAGGATATGTTTCTTAAGGATAATCAAAATAAGGACAAAGAAAAGTCGAACAACTAACTGAGGCACATAGAAGGGATGAGAAGTGAAAGAAGGAGAATCTAAACTTTGCTACGGAGATTGGAGGTGAAATACTAGAGGCACGTCTAGAATTTGATGAACATTCGGAGAAGACTTACCATTTAGCCTTACAATTTCCATACAAGATTACATCCATATTTTTCTCAAGGAGAAGCCGCCCGTATGAGAAAAGACTGAGGAATAAGTGAAGGCCAAGAAATAAAGGACTAAGAAGACCATAACATGCACCATATTGCAGAGTATGATGCCATAATCCAAACACTGAAAGATGAATTGAAGAAGGTGAATTGGGTGTTGGATAACTATGCAAGGGTCTCAGATAATATCCTCAAGGCATACACAGTACAATAAGAGAACGAGGTTGTAGCAGCCAAAAAGGATGATTCTTTAGGAAGAGAAGAAAAGTTGGCAACACTGTTGTGAAGAAGCACGGTGATGCACTTAACGCCCCCAGGGACCCTCATGAGATGTGAATAAAGGAGTTAGGGGCGTTGGTCACATACATACATGGAATTCATGGATGTCATGATATTAGGATTAGATTGGAGTAACAAGGGAATTGAAACACAAGGGTCCAGGACATGACTCTAGAAGAAATGGAGAAAATAGTTGGAGATGTTCTCTAATAAAGCAAAAAAAGGGGCTAGGAGAGTGGAATGAGTTGGAGGCTGACATAAATAAGGAGTATCCTGAACTCTTGCTTCCTAGCCAAGGATTAAGGAAAGCTGGTTATTCTTTCATTTGATTCATTATTTCATTATGGAATAACTGTATTCTTTATTATTGTATTCTTTGGGGAGATAAGTTGTGCAACCCCATTACCAGAGGGTGGACAATGTAATTAGTGTGGGGTAATGTTGGGTTGGTCCAAACTACCTAAATATTAGTAAAGTGCACGTGAACAACAGTGTGCATGAAGTGGTGCGCATGAACATGTGCATGGTTCAAAAAAGTGGTGCGCAAAAGGATCACGCCAGAGAAGGAATCAATTCCAGGACTTAGCCAATTTTGCATGTTACGGGGATGAAAACATAGGAAAAGCAGATGGAGTGCAGCCCAAGTAAAGATAAACACAAGAAGAATTTGTGGCTAAACAAGAGATATTTTTTGGACCTGAGTGGAGATCAAAGATCATGCATGAATCACGATCTGATAATATGATTAAAAGTAGCGTTTATTTATAAATTAATCTATTATTAAGCCCTTGATAGTAAAAGCATGCATTACTTTGTTGATGCACGTATGGCTATTTTGAGCATGCCAGTCTATTGTGAGGTGCATGGGTGGTGAAGGGCAAATTCCCCACCCCTAAATATATTATTTGATCTGCATATGTTTTAGACACCATCTATTAGAGACCACATGTATTGTAATAGAGTTGTGTTGCTCTATGATGTTCTAGCGCACATGACTCTCTGGAGACTGGTATTACTATTGTTATGTATTTAGCTTCTGTTATGTAATATTTTTGGTTATTTAATGGATCGTTGTGGTTAGATTATGGTAATTGATGTATCTGAGTATTGTGATCTACATGGTGCAATTCGATCTTTGTACTGATTTGACCTGATATGTTTCCTTATTATGTGTGTTTCCAATTGAAATGTATGTAATGAATTATCATGGTTGATTATGAATTTGTCTAGCTATCTTTCTGCTTAAATATGCTAGCATCTTCTCAAGCCAGTAATAAAAAGGGACTTGGTAGCTTCGCTCACTTCGGGTAAGCATTCAATTTTTTTTGGATGAAGTGCCAACGCGCCTAGGCATTGGGTATAGAAAATAAAAGACTACAGTCTACGTGTACATGAAATGGTGTGCTCCAATATGGAATTGTAAAATGGGAGATAAAATTAATTTATCCTTCAGTTGATCAAACACATGTTGTTGGCTTCACCCCACTCAAATTATCCTATTTTCTAATGGTGCTAATTTTTTTTTGAAGTCCTTTATAAACTTCTAATAATACTTGTAATTTCCCAAAAAGGCACAGATCTCTCTCTGCGTTTGTTGTGGTGCGAGATTAAATAGTACTACGATATTTTTTGGATCCACCAAGAATCCATCCTTGCATATGATATGCCTTAACAAGGTACCAAATAGTGTGGCGAACACTCACTTCTTCATTTTAAAGGAATTTGTAGATGTCTACAGAACTCAAACCAATTATCCCACACCAAGCCATAGATTGTGTAATCATATAGGTACACCTGAAGAAACTTCAGTATGAAATCTTCAAACGTAGTTACAAAAATGTGCAAAAAGAAAGTGGGTGCATTTTAAAGATCGAACGTCATGACTGTATAGGCAAATGATCCCCATTCGGTCGCAAAAGTTTTCTTTGCTCTATTTTCTTCTAAATTTTTGACCTTATATACATACATACATATATACATATATATCCCTACCTTCTACCCCTTCTAAAGTCTCTTTAATAAAAGATGTAGGGAATGGATCAATTATACGTACAAAGCTCAAAGCAAGATAATCTAAAAAAATTCATATACACCCATCCTTTTTAAGTTTATTACTATTAGAATGACCGATTTGGATTCTTCCATGGGTATCATGACTTCTATGGCTATCATGTTGTCAATTTTCTATTTGAATTTTACACGGAGATTTGGATTCATCTGATACGGGTGCTTTCAAATTGGTTTAGATCCTTCAAGTAATTTTATTTACATTGTTCCCATAGATGGGTGTAAAGCCTTCATCTCATGATATCATATGGGGAATATATCCCCATTCTTGGGTAATATTTCAAAAATCTTTGTGATTTCCTGTTCACTCCAGTAGTCACTAATCATTTCCATTGTGACTGCCTATGTTGACCTGTATGGATTTGAATGGTTCATCCTAAGATAGATTCAGTTGTAATTTCTTTTCTATAACTTCTCTTGACCCATAGGAGACATCAAAATGTAAATGGTAATTATCTCCCTCATCAGGTAATTGTCGCACAACTTTTGTTTACCTTTGTGCGAGTAATTATCCTTCTTCTATAGTTCATCATCTTCTTCATTGGAAATGCTATCCACAAACTCCTCTGCGAACATTTTAGTTAATGTGAACCCCTTTTCCTTGTGCAGTAGTAAAATCATGCATTTCATGGCTGCATCATCCCCAAATATTGCTACTTTTATACACTAAAGGGGGTCGTTCAGGTGAGGAATCGATGTCGTAAAGGAAAAAGGATGTATAAAGCTTTTTGTTAGTCTTGACTAGGAACTAGATTCCCTACACAACTCGCACCTGACATACCATGTGCGTTCCCATACATGTAGTGTATGATATAATAATTGTTAGTTTAACTTTATCAGTAGTTGTCCATATCTCCACGTATTTATGTAGAAGTTCCTCTAGCCTAGTGACTCAACTTTAGCTGGGATATCTTTGTGCACCATTGTTTTTCTCGAACCTAGCTCGCATGGCATATTTTATGACTGTCCACTTTGTCAACTTCATCCTTTGTGTTTCCTAACGTCTTGTTGCAGTCGTTTTCAATAATTATATACTAATAAATTAAGTAGTACCATTTTGGTTTCCATATAGGCCTCCATTTCTTTGAGGAAATCATGTATATTTCATATGAACCATGCACCCAATTTTCACATGTCGCACTAGTTGTATCAAACATCGATTAGTTATCTCCCCACTTTATTTCTCCCTTTGGTGTTAGTGCATAATTTCCCATCCCTGTGGTTTGTATATTGTATATGTGCTCCAAATCTTTATATTCTTCCACATTCTCCACATATGTCGCAATTTGTTTGGGGTTCATTAGGAAGATTACATGGTGGGTTTCATTATAAAAATTGACATACCTTTTCTTAAATCGTAAGTCAACATTATTATCATAGCACCAAGGCCTTCCTAATAACATTGGAAAATTATCCCGTTCCGTCAGGATTATTACCTCAAAATTTCCATGGAACTTTACTTCCATCATATTGATGATGACATTATTTAATACTCCTATAGGCACCACCCATGTTTTGTTGATGAAAAATACATGTGGAGATGGATGCAATGTTGGTCACCCCATTTTATTCTAAACATCCATCATGAGTATGTTGACTTTCGCATATGTGTTGGCAAATATGTCGTTAATGTTCCAACCATTTATACATATATACTCTAGTATCTCTTTATCAAAAGACTCTGTCTTTGTTGATCTTATATTCTAATTCTTTTTCTCCCTTAATTGTTTCCACAATGCCACCTTTTATAATTTTTGTGAAAACCATTGGCCTGATAAGGGTACTATTCCCTCTGTGCACAGTAATCTACAAAACTCTTGAAACTCAATTTTGTTGATTCTTTCTTCCTCAGACTCTTCTAATGTTTAATTTTGTAGCCTTGCTTCATCCATGAGAAATTATATCTCTCCTTGAAGTTATCTAACCAAGTATTTTACTTCTTTAATAATTTCCTTATGTTACCTTCTATTGAGATACAATTTCTCAACATTGATTTCTATTGGTTTCATTTTGTCTAAAGACAACTCTTGTTTGTGTACAGATGTGTGCATCATTACTTGTAATTTAGTTAAAGGTTCCATTGTATGCATAGTTATTGACTTAGCTTCTTCCACCATGTTTGTTGAAATTTTAATCATTCATGTACCCTTCTTTATTTTTTTCTTCATGACAGCGTACAAATCCGGATAGTCTCCTACTTTGTGCTCCTTTTGACAATGTGCACAGACTAGGAATGTTGGGTAGTCATGTTAGTAATGGTCTATTGATCTACACTTGTAATTTAAGTTCTAGGGAGAAATATTCCAATTCCATGACCTCGTACTCCTCGACCATTTTGCTTTGGCCAAATCTACCGTGTCCTTCATTAGTATTGTCTATTGTATCCTGAAGAAGTCCTAGTTATCGGGATTCATCAATTTGATCAATGATGTTACAATTTATTTTTTCATGCATTTTTGTATCACATATGATACAATAAGTAGATACTTTTTCCTTATTGACATGATGTAATAAGGGGAAATTCCATGCATCGTGGCCCCCCTTTGCATATCTCATAAACTAGAAGCGTAGCTTTCAAGATTTTGCACTGACATATATTTTTTGTATGGCCTTAAAATTCAAACTTGGTTAACCATATCCCATTACAAGATTATCTCACATTGTTCACTATCAATTTCTCCAGCTGGGTCACCATAGATGTAATAAACGCTTCCATGAATGGGTTGATTCCCGTATCAATACAATCAACTACTTCAACTCTCAGTGTTTCTTCTAAAGCTTCATAAAGGCCTACGAAAGTCTTGTGTGATAGTGTGCCCCTAAATGGAATTAGTATTACACCTAAAAACCACTGTGCATATTGGGCAGGATGTCTTTCATACCAAAGTTTAGAAATGAGGTTCTTCAAACGTGCACCACAAGCGTGCATACTATCAGGGAGTTCTTTCTTGATCTCCTAAAGAGATGAAATAATTTGCTTCTCGAACTCTAGAATGTCAAAACTATTTTAAGAATTCCACATTTATTTGATCATAATCTATAATGGCTTGCAAGGGATCATGTTTCTTATACCATATATGGGCATGGTCAAGCAACCTCATCGAGAACTAGCTCGCTCGTCGTTCACACAAAGTTATCCCCTATGATTTTCTTATAAGCTCACACTTGTGGACATGCTCGACAACATTTTTTTACACCGTGGTACTATGGTAAGTACAAGGACATCTCATAAAAGATATTTGGTGTGGCTACTTGTTGTGCGGTATTCACAACTCTACTTTGGACGGGAACATTAGTTGTTGGAGTGACAATCCCACTCCCACTTCCACTCATAGTTGAGGGATTATTTATAGCGACTTGTTGTGTTGTTTTGTTTCCTTACATGAATGCTGATATCAATGTTGTTGTATTAGCACTCATCATGCCAAATCTCTGCACATTTAGAAGATGAGTGTTGAGTTATATTTTCTTTGGCATTGGTTATAGTGATTGTATGAAGTACAAAAATGTTGGAAATATGCATGCCCATGCATAGTGAATTCCAACCGTAGCTTTTTTAGGAATATTAAAAATATATTTAGTTTTGCTTTAGTTTGCTTTAGTTAACTTAGCTTTATCCTATTTTTAGGATTAGATTTAATTCAAATAAATCTGTTTTAATTCATGCATAACATGGAACTATTTTAAAGCACGAGTTTAGATTTAGAATGCTCAGTTGAAGAGCTGTTAGTGGGTGAGTTATTCTATTTAAATAACAACAATTTTAATTGCTTTGTATGCACACACAAAGGTGTGAAATTTGCACAAGCAAGGAAGGATGTGCATTGAAAGCACACAGCTGCACGCACAACTAGATTGTAAGAGCTGAAGCTCTGAGTATGATGAAGCTTTTATTAATGGAGATTACGCACAACAGTGCTGGTTCGAATATTCATCTGTTTATACAAGTTATTTAAGTGTTCTGTTTATTTCTTTTATGCTATTTGTTGTATAAGACTACATATTTTCTACAAAAAAATACTACTCAAGGTATTTTTCTCCTTATATTTTTTGATATCTTTGTCACTATCAAAGATATCAGGATACCATCAACATTATACTACCCTTCCTCATCCTTTGGATCTTGTATCATCTCTTAGCATGTTACTACTTCTTCCTAGAGCTCCTTTTCCTGGCTTCCTTCTCCCTTCCTTGACCAATGTTGTTGGTCATCTCTTGTAGTTTCTGAAGTTGAATCATGTAGACATACTAGCTCCATGTCTAATATTTTCACCTTTAATCTTCAAATTACATCCTCCTAAGGGTGTGCTCATTCAAAGATTCCATGGCTTGGTCCTGATATCTTCTTATCTTTCCTATTTCCTATGTTGCCCATGTTGCAGAACATTTAGCCTTCATTTTTAAAAGTATTTATTCCCATGTCAAGTACCATCTATTTAATCTCCAAAGGCATTTGTTTTAAGTATTATCTACACGATCCTTAAAGAAGTTTAACTGTGCTTCGTATACACAAGAGAACGTGAAAACTAAATACACAATGATATAACTCCAAATCATTCATTTCCACTAATATTATACTGCGTGTCTCCAAGTCGCATTATGTCTCACAAGTTTCCTCGTGTGCTTTGAAGTCTAACAATACTTTCGACCCAGATTTTGAATTTTTCCTAGGCAATAGGTAGCTAATCATGCATGCAGATGTAACGGGATTTCGCAAAAAACATCTCGTATAATACATCCTAAATGTTGGCTTCTACGCATGTTCATGGTGAATAATATGTGTGGTTTGGATGTTGTTCAAAAAAAGCATATTCAACGGTGTGCAACCAAAACTTGATGTTATCCTACATTAATGGAAGTATCTTCTGTCCACATCATCCTTGCATTTTTATACGGTTCCCATAAACATAACCAAAATGTTGAATGTCTAGTTGTACTCTTTTTTTTTCACTCATGCATGTGACATTATGATAACTATGCACACAAGTTTCCTCTACCCTTTGTGTTGGGATATCATGAGGTAGTGTGGTCTAGGGTGCACTCACCTGAAGTGTGGAAAGTTTCCAGGACCCATCAAAGTTAGAAAGGTTGACGTAGATTTGTTAGCGAGTAAACAAAATTGAGAGAATAATTACTTTTTAACATAAATGAATAGAAAAACTGATTATTGACTAAAACACATATTGCTCATATATTAATTAATAGTAAGATCAAATGATACAAAGATTTTCCTCAACGATCACACACACAAACACACACACACACACCATTTACATTGAATCCATCATGGGTATTTATACCATTGGGGACGTTCCCTTCATTATTATTTCAAATTATAATAATAGCCTTTGGGTTAGAACTAAAATTTAATTAGAATACTTAGGTGGTGGCTAAAGATAGCCACTCACCTCCTTACCCTTGCTCTGCATGTTGACATCATTTCTCATCCTTAGCCAATTTCTAGTATTATCTAATCTTCTTTCGGCTCCATGCAAGTGATACCACCTAAAACTTGAAGTCTATCTTTGGACTCATGTTTATCTTTTTCATTTTTTTACATGCATGTCTTTACTTGAACTTATCCTTTTGCATGTTCTTATGTATTTTTTTGGTGTTTTCCTTTCCTTGTGTGACCTTTAGTTCCTTTTCGCGTGAAATTTTCCCTTATCCTTATTTATTGTGTGCTTACTCATTCTCTTGGTGTGTACACTTCCCTCCTTTTCTATAGAGCACGTCCTCCCAAAAAATTTGCGCATCCCTTCAAAGAATAGTGGATCATGAATAAAGAATGTTTATTCCCATAAGGACTTAATAATATAGAATACAAAACTATGGGTCTAATAAGCCCCATTCATAGATGATCTCATTTTCCATGATTCAAAAATCCTTGGTGCCCATGCTAGACCTAAACACTAAATGCTGATTGGACTTTTGGTGTTTGGAGTGGGTGGTTTTCTTCAATTATGGGCATCTTCTAATTTGTTCTCTTTTTATTTTCTATGTTCTATATAATGTTTTTACGAGCACAAGCTAAGGATTATTTTATACTAGTTTTATGAGATATGCTCTTTTGAGAACTATAACTAATGCTTCCAGATCTCTGTAACATAGTTTTATGAAGTTTTTAGGTACCGTTTTCCTTGTGGGATTGTGAATAAGTAAGTTTTTGATAGTCATTAGAAGTTTGATCTCTTTCCTCTGGATGCATAGTTATTTAATGTGAATATCTTAGTACTCTTGCAAGGTTTTAGTCTTATATTGATCATCTCATTTTAAGTTCTTATGTGCATTCTTTAAAACTTCATATATTGTGTTATCTATGTGTCTTTTCAATCCATATTATCATCCTATTTCAGTTTGGTGCATCACCTAGTTTTCAAATAGTATTTTATGTTTTTAAACCATGATTTCTTGGAAATATTAATTTCGCACTAGTTAGTACTAGATCATAGGGTTGGTTAGATTAGTCGTAGTTAACTGGAATAGAAGGAACCATTTCTTCCTTTGGATATTGATCTTGAAGGAGCCATTGTCTTAAACTTTGAAGGTCATTCAATGCTTCATTAAGGTGTTGATCCTAGTCTCATCAAAGGGTACAATAGTAGGTGCCAATAGTTTTTGGCACATGTGATACGACCCATTTAAGTCATTTTCAGCTCATTATAATAAGTTAAATTAAGATTGGTGTGTTTCTTTATGGAATCTCAGTCTTTGGAGGCATTATTTCAACACATCTAACGACTCCCAAATCTAGAACCACTAGTTTCAAGAAGTCTAGTGTTTTTTTTTTCACAAGAAGAATATAAACAAGGGAAATTTCAGCTATAGGAGATCCTATTGAATACATAAATCTCTTTTTGGGCTGATGAATTGCATCCTAAGTATTGACGATGCTTGAGGATTGGGCGCGTAGACATAGTGGGTGTAGGTGTTCTTGGAAGTATATTGGAACATGGCACATGCGGGAAAGCGAGGAAACAAGACTTAGCCATTTTTCTGTATAAGGCTAAATATAGACATGGAGTGCAGAGCATGCAAAGGCTATTTCAGACAAGAAGAAGACCAAGCGACATGTATAGCTTTGGGGCTATTAATAAGATTAGAACTATAGTTATTATTATTATATAGTCTATTATTAGCGAGCTTGCATGCTTTTGTAATTATCTTGTAAGCGGCGTATGGCTATTCTTAGCATGTAGCCTATTTTGGAAAGTACATGAGTAGTGAAGGGCAAGTTCCCACTACCTATAAATATGTATTGATTTACACGGTTTAGAGAGTCAGTTCTGTAATATAGTTATGTTACTGGTTCATGAGTGCGCATGACTCATGGTGACACTCTTATGTACGTATCCAACTTCTGTGTTTTACATTACTTAATATAATGGTTATTTGTGGCTGGATATTGGTTATTGACATATTTGTTAATGGTTCTTACATGGTGAACTTAATATTGATTCTTGTCTAAGTTATTCTTGCATATGGCTATGATCTAGATCTAGTTTATGTTATGCAATATACTTGATTACTTGATATGGATCTGGAATGTTTGTTAATGCTAACTCCTTGAAAAATATGCCATAAAAGATGGACTTGGTACCCTTGCGCGCTTCAGGTGAGCACTCAGGTCTACCTGGGTGATGTGTAAGTGTGCCTTTGGGCTATTGTGGGTAAAATAAGATTACATTTTGGTTCAGTTTCCAGGACATCTTTTCAATTTGTTTCAAGGATGTTGCATAATGAAGACGTACCGGTTGATTCTGGACAACATTGAAGATTGGGTAGAGAATTTAGAGGAAGAGTTTTCTCATAGATTTAACACTGGAACTGAATTTGATGCACACACATGGGTTGAAAAAAATTTGTATCATGAGCTCTATGAGACATTTTTTTCCCGTTTCCATATAGAGTTGTACTAGTGGCTAGTAGCATATGCATTGAAGAGAAATTGGAGGTTTCGAACAATTATATGGACACAGGAAGATTACCAACCTCTACATGATGCTGATTTGAATTGGAAAAACATTGTAGATCACTGGTGGAGTGGTGTTTTACATAGTTACACTTTGGACTAAGTTGTTTCTACACATTCTTATCCAAAAGTTGTTGAGTTTCATTTCTTGCACGAACCTAGAGGATACATTATCCCTTTAACGATTAAGATCTTGATTGCAACTTCGGATTTGGAAAAACATCCTATGGCTAGCTAAACCCCATTGCATGTGGGGGCAGGAGTAGGCATGGTGAAAGATGGCAGGCCTAGTGGCAGAAAGACAGAGAGAAGAAAAGATGCTTAATTTTAATGAAGCTCATGAGAGAGACTTGACAAAGCACTGTGAAATTGTGGAACGAATGGTCTTGGGGAGAGATATGGATCGTGAAAGATTTAGAGCTCACGTGGAAGATGTGGAGCTAGAGCATATGAAACTTCCCCATTTGGGTAAGAATGGTAGAGAAACCTCTTCAGTTTTATATGAGAGCACATCTAACGAAAGACTAAGAACTGTGGGTGTGCATATTATCTTACCTGGCGACCTAGCCCTTGCGCTTGGTGTTCTAACTCTTGAGACAGTTATTGAGAATCTGACTAGTGTAGGTGTTTCGGTAGCGGCAGGTAGATTTCAATCTCATTCAACTTAAGGAGTTAATCAGATAACACATTCATCTATGGTGGCACAGACATCGTCTTTATTATTTGGAGGTCCAATTGGAGGTATATTTTTCTGGCACGTCATCAACACAGAACGTAGGCCCGCAGAATGTTGGTATAACATCTGGGAGTAGCACAAATCTGCAGACCGTGGGAGTTCATTTTAGTAAAACTATTGGGACACAAGGCAACACATCCTCTAGTCTATTTCTTGATATAGGAGGAGGATCAGGAGGATTAGGTGGCTCGTGATTTAGTGGTTCTGGAGGAGGAGGGAACACATGAGGTAATACATGTTTTGGATCAGGTGGGCATGGTCCCCACCATCCTCAACAAGTTTATTTCGAGATGTCCCTTCACCTACCAGAGTAAAAAGGAATTGAAGATGCAGCTGAACACGTGTATATGTGTGAAATACTATGGTGCACTAAGGGAATTACAAATCTTGAGCGTAAGGCAAGTTAGTTTGCTAACACTTTGTAAGATACACACATAGTTGGTATAGGAAGTATGATCCAAACTAGACTTGTGTAGATTATAATACACTACATGATGCCTTCTTAGCAGAGCTTCATATACCCGAGTTTGAGAAAAAAAGCTTCAACATGCTGAAGGACATCAAGCAGGACATGGCTGAGATCATTAGGGAGTATGATACCTACTTTAAAACTTTGTTATCGAAGTTATCTTACGAAGTCCATCCTAGTCAACATGTTCAATGGTTCTTTGAAGGTTTGATCGCACCTTTCAAGAGGGCGCTCCACATAAGAATTTTACATATCCACACGAGGCACTTGAGGAAGCTTTGCGCGCTGAGGTAGTTGGGACTGTGGACACTTGTGTTAGTCCATTTTTAGAATCCCAGATTGCATCTATGGAAAACCAATTAGAAAAATTATCAGATAATTCAACCCATGAGATGCGCAGTGGTATTTGGTGTATGGATTGCGAGGTGGAAGGACATACCAAAGACAACTCCCCTTGGAAATCAGTGCTTGCCATGTTACTAGATTGTGAAATCTTCCATTTGGATCATGATTCAAATAGGTGCCCCTTGTTGCAGCACATGACAAGGAATAATGTGTCATGTTATTATAAGATTTTTAAGTCTACCACTCATGATACAAAGAATTACAGAATGATTGATTATATTCATGATGTCATTGACTATGGTGTATGTCAGAATAGTGTCATAACCAATTCTAAGGAATAAGGTGAGCATCATAATCATAATTAAAATAAAGGGTGCTCTGATGGAGGTGGTAGAGGTCAAGGTTACCGTGGAGGATTTAGAGGCTGCGGTTGTGGCGGTGGAAGGAGTGAATTACCTCGTGGAACCTGTTATACATGTGGATCTGTTGACCATTATAGACATGAATTACCTTAGAACATTATTTTCTCATGGTGTGGAAAGGGTCACAAGTTTGAGGAATGCCTAGATTTGTATGAGCATATGAGAAAACAACATAAGCAGGATGAGGGTGCAACAATGGTTAGATTATAGCACGTTGTGGAAGATTAGTGGATGCCAAAGGTAACACCTGATCCCAAGATATTGATTTTTCTAGTCACTACACATGTAGAGGTAGCACGCGCTAGGGAAGTTCTAAAGTAGAAGCCTATTATTACAAAACATGAGGTATTGCATGCAAAATATCTAGACCCTACCCATCAAAAGGAAGTTTATCAAGAGACTATGGGTATTATTAGAAATTTATAGGGTGAGATGCAATTCTTGAAGAAGCAGTCACAGTAGTTGGAGTAGGAAAAAGTGGTTGAGCTTCCCCAGAAAAATATTGATGACTTAAAGGAGGTTTGTAGGCTATTGTGTAAAGAGAACACCATTCCTTTGTTAGGCAAATGGTTAAGGGAGAAGATACTGCACGCTAGAGTTGAGCACGTGAGACATATATTACACACGAACTTACCTCCTCACAATCTTGATTATGAAAAAGAGATCACTTTGAATGCAGTTGTTGATGGATGACTCTTGAGTAATATTTTAATTGATACAAGTGCATAAATAAATGTACTCACCTTGGATGTGTGGAATCAGGTTGGGAGACCACCATTACAGCCATCCTCAAATATGTTGTTTATGAAAAACAAGACTAAATCCATGCCCATTGGGGTGATGAAAGATGCAAATATTACTATTCAAGGGGCCAAGTTTATCGGGGATTTTGAGGTCTTAGCGCTTGCATAGGTAGAAAAAATTTCAGCATTGCTTGGGCACCCATGATATTATGCTTGAATAATGTATGCAAATAATGTTGATGTGCCCTTTAAAAAAGGATATATCAGTTTTGAGAACAAGGAGGAGCAAGTGATTATTCCTTTGACAGATGGAAAAGCTGCCCCCTATGTAGAACCTTTGAGTGAAGAGGATCTGAACATAATTTATTTGTGCACCGTTAGAGATCCTGAAGTGCTTGAGCCATCACAAGAAGGAGTTATTCAATGGGATGATGCATAGTACATGAGTGATACTACAAGTGTTGCATGTGATAACTGGGTACATATGACATATGAATTGGTGGGGCATGAGATTAAGAACACAATTATTCACGTAATTAGGCCGTGCATGGTTAGGTGCTTGGGCATTAACCAGATACCTCGGTATACTAGTGAAGGAAATACATATGTATTTCTGCATGTCATGTAAGTTTGGATAGATCAATTGGAAAGGAGAAATATACTCATTTATACCTTGCGTGGGAAAACTGCGCACTGGTGGACTACACATAGAGATAACCTTTTGGAGTGGCGAGAAGTGAGAATCACCTTCTCTACTCAGTTTCTTAGGAGCAATGTACCCTCATAGATTTGTGAATTTCATGGGAAGGTGCTCAACATCATGTTTAGAAGTGTGAGAGACTCTGGACGAAGGGGCTAGAGGCCTTTCCACCATCACTCTGGGTACATAAGTTATATGCCACTCTCAGCGGTTGTGCGTATGCATGGTATGTTCATGCAAAATTAACAAGGGCAACAACTAACTGACAAGATATGACTTTATGTATGATTCATTCCTTTGACTATTTTTCTACTAAACCTCTTGGAAATGAAGCATTATAGATTATGAAGCACCTTACAATGGGGGATAGTGAAAAGGCTGAAGAACTCCTGTTAGACATGTTTGGAGAGTTGAACTTGGAGGCGTGAATTGCTGAAGAAGAGATAGATGAAGAACAACTTGCGCACACCTGACTAGAAAAAGAAAAAGGTAAACTGGTTTACATGATTGATGATGAAGAAGTTGATAATCTGGATGTTGAACACACTGTGGGTACATGGGAGGTCTTGGATAGTGCATATGAGAAGGTGCGCGCGTATCATGAGCCTATAAAAATGAAGAAGGTCAACATTGGGACATAGGCAAAACCTAAGGAGGCCATCATTGGTGATTATTGGTCTGACTCAGAGGTTGCAAATATAATTGAGCTACTACGTGACTTTCAGGACTTATTTCCTAGAGGCTATCATGAGTTGAAAGGGGTACATCACTCTTTGGGTTAAATGAGAATCAAGTTAAAGGAAGGTACGTGCTCGATTAGGAAAAGGCCTTACAAGATGAATCCTAATCTACGTGTCAAAGTTAAGGAAGAAATTGATAAAATGTTGGAATTTGGAATCATTGAGCCCATTGAGGAGTTAGAGTGGGTTAGCCCTATGGTAATAAGCATCAAGAAGGATGGTTGAATAAGGATATGTGTGGACTATAGAGAGTTGAATGTTGCATGTGTAATAGATCCCTTTCCCACACCCTTTATAGAATAAATATTGGAAGGCATTGCAGGGTGTGAGGATCTACTCTTTCACTGATGGATTCTCTGGATATCAATCAGGTGAGGATTGCAAAAGAAGACCAAGAGAAGACAACTTTCACCACTGAGTGGGGAAGTTTTTCATACATAAGTTATGCATTTTGGGTTGAAGAATACACTTGTTGTATTTTCACGCATTGTTGTCCAAGATTTTGAAGACTTCATACACAATGTTTTTAGATAGTGTATTTAGATGATTGGACTGTATAAATGGGTTGGTAAAAGATCATTGTGATAGCTTGAGACTTATGTTTGAGAGGTGCAGGAAGTTAAGCATCTCCTTGAACATTAATAAATGTATCTTCACCATAGCCCTTTGGCACATTGTTGGGGCATATCATATGTAAGGAGAAGGATTTGTTGGTAGATCCTACCAAGGTTGCATTATTTTGGGTTTGGAGGAACCTACCAACCAGAGTGAGGTGCACGGATTCTTAGGCCATATAGGCTATTACAGAAAGTTCATCAAGGGGTATGCTAGGATCATTACATGCCCTTAGAAGAATTGTTAAAGAGTAAGGGGAAATTTCATTGGAATGAGGCACAACAAACAAGGGGAAATTTCATTAGAATGAGACGTAATAAACAACGTTTGATACATTGAAGGAAAGACTCACTATTGCCGCCCATTCTGTGCTTTCCATCTTGGGATAGAGCCATTTCATGTGCATGTTGATGCCTTTGGTATGGCCACTGATGTAGCATTATGGCATAACCTAGTGAGAAGGGATTGTTGATCATCCCATCTATTTTGCAAGTAATAAGTTGACACCTAGCTGAACATAATTACACAACTATAGAGCGTGAAGTGCCTTGTCTACTGATTTTACGCGTTACATAAGTTTTGACAATACTTGCTGGAAACTCCCTTCATATTTTACACGGATCACATGGCATTGAAGTACTTGGTGACCATGCCCATTTTTTAAGGGGCGCATATGTCGTTGGATTTTGTTGTTTCTAGGAGTTTGACTTTATGGTGGTGGTAAAACCAAGCAAGAGAAATTCTGGACCAGATCATTTAACTAGGCATTAATTCAGGAGAGGATGCGTAAATCATTGAGGATATAATGCCATATGCATAAATATTTAGATTAAATTGTGTGCCCTCTGACTTAGAAGATAATGTTGTATTTTTTGCGTACTGGTGTGGCACCTGAGGGGATGAAGATTTTAGAGAGGAAATAACTTGCCATACACGTGCGCACCTTTTATGTTGATTAGTGGAGACTTGTACAAACTAGGCCGGGATGAAATTTTGCACTGGTGTGTATTTAAGCATGAGCACAAGGCTATTATGGAGGAAGCTCATGGTGGGATTATAGGTTGACACTATGTCGGAGATGTGCTACCACACGTGCAAAATTTTGATGTAGCTAGTTTGTGGTGGGAAACACTATATAAGGACTTGTAAAGAGTATGCATAGGTCATGTGATCACTGGTAGCACCTTAGAAATTCTAAGCATAGAGATTAGATTCCTTTGATACCAATTTCTAATGAAGAACCTTTTGGAAAGTCGACCATTGACTTTGTGGGTCCTATTTCTCCACCTGGGTGTAGGACTAGGTTGCGTGTTACATTATAATTTGTACAGATTATCTTACAAGGTAGGTCGGAAGCGGCATGCCTATAAAGGATTGCATAGTAGATACAACAACAAGGTTATTATGGAAGAATATAATCAAGCATGTATGGATTCCCTTTGAGTTTGAAAAGTGATACGTGATACTCATTTTCTTAATGAGACTATTAGGATATTATTGGCTAGAATTCATGGTGGCATACCATAAAACAACACCCTATCACCCACATGCTAATGTAATTGCTGAGGCTTTTAACAAGATATTGGGGACATGTAAATTAACTAAGATTTATGATGTTGGAAGGAAATACTGGGATGATAAAGTTTATATTGTACTTTTGGGCATACAAAAAAACTTACAAAAGGTACTGAAGAAATGCCACACCCTTTCAATTGGTGTTTCGTGTGGAGACTGTTCTTACCCAGTGGAATTCATGTTACCTTTCCCTACATTGTGTATTACGCATACAAGGGGGTCTTGTATGATGAACAAGCACTGGAAGAGCACACAAATAAACTAATTTAGTTGGATGAAAGGCATGTCATTGCTCATTGGAATCAGAAGATAGAAAAGGCTACGAAGAAGGCATGACATGATAGGAATATTAAGGATAAGAAGATTGAAGTTTGACAGATGGTTCTTGTTTATGATTCTAATTTTTTGTGCCACCCTGGAAAGTTCCAAGTACATTGATTGGGACCGTATGTTGTGACTTATATACTTGATTCAGGCACTGTCCAGTTACAAGCGTTAGATGGGACACAGTTGCCTAGTTATTTCAACGGGATTAGGCTGCAACCCTACTATAAATAATTCTTCTTGGTGTTTTCAATAAGAAAATATTTCCATTAGATTATATTTCATTTAATGCATTTTATTTTATATGTGTTTCCTTTCAACGTTGTTATGCTTTGTCAATGTAGTTCAATGTTTTGTGTAATAAGCGCGCTTGCAGGCCATAAGATGATTATTATCTATTACATTTATGTGTAGAGGACCACACATATTTTTAGTGTGGGGTGGAGTATATGTAGGATAAATGGATCAGATTTGAAAGTTATCTGAAAGATGGGTATGCATAGAGAAGTATTGTGTAGGTGCTTGAAGTAAGGGTTCAGATACATAAATATTGCTCATAAATGAAGACCACATATGGATGAATGTATGCACAATGTAATGCGAGGTAGGCTACAACATGGGAAAATACTTGGTAAAAGTCAAAGTGGATAGGTACTTTGGCTCATGAAGGCACGCGAAAGGAGAATTGTGGCTGAGGAGTAGTGGAGTGCCATAAGGTTATGACTATGGCATAGAAAAATCAGCGTAGAAAAATGAAAGAAATATAATTTAATGTTGAATATGGTGGTAGGTGGAGAGAAATAAATGCAAAAAAATTTACAAACATTATAAAAGGCAGTGTTGTGATATCATTTTTACCTTGCGATTAAGAAAGTATTCGAGTGAGTTGAAGAGTGAGCTAAGAGAGAGTTACATGTGAAGTGTGAAGAGATGTGATACAACACTGAACCAAATGGATTTATACACAGGATTGGTTGGTGCTCCATTTGTATTGGGATTGATATGGCACAAGACTATCCCCAATCCTATCCCCATATCTATATATAATATAAGGATCCGCTTTATATCAACTCATCATGAACTTGAGGGCCCCTATCTATATAAGGTCCATGCCCCCTATAGTTCAGATTATAGATATGGCCAGTAGTAGATATCTATAAATAGGGAAATTCACGGGGGGTTGGGGAGTTTGGATGCCCCTATCCCCTATTTATCAATAGGGTAGGTCATCGGTCAAGTGACAGTTCTATATCTAGTATCTAGGGGATATTTCTCATTCCATCCCTTTTTGAGAAGGTAGGGAATTCCATCCATGTTAATCTTTTGACTCATTTGATCCCTACCCCGATTCAGAGTAGGGGTGGGGACTTCACTAAGACAATTATATATGTACGTACATGTCATACTCATGAATGAATCCTGCATTTATGCTCAAGAGGTCAGCCTTTGGGCATTCCCCGGGGGAGACAAATGGCCTACTCTATATAGATATAACTGGGGGAGGAGGGTGGCTTTATAGAGTCTAGTCAGACCCCCAATAGATAGAATCCCAAATCAACCTTTTTATCTATATAGGCCCTCTGTCTACTATATTGTGTAAAGGATAAGTCCTCCAGCACTAGATAGTTCAAATCTATATGGTATGGCGATAGGACATGATATATATATCTAGGGAACATGAAGCGCTGATTACTAGTACTAAATTTGAATAAATAGATATCAGAATAGAATATATTGATTGGACCTATTTTATTTATAGGGATATATATATATTTATTGATTCATTGATCAAGTTGGTGACCTCACTACTTTGATGTATTATGTGGGTGATATATAGATAGAGAGTCAATAATTTCCTTTTTGTTAAATTTCCTCAGTCAATCACCCCCATCAGATAAGGTCTATATGGTTCTTACTGACACCGGTGAATCTATATATGGGGGGTAGGTTTAGCTACTCAAAACTAGAGCCCTTGACTAACCATACTTGTGAGTAATATCTCCACATGAGTGAATTTATCTAATTTTCCTAGTTTTGGATCATCTCGATGGTTAGTTATATAAATAGTATCATTCACACACACACACACACACACACACACACACAAACACACCACATAGAGATGAGAGAGAAGAGAGAGAAGAGAGAGCGAGAGAGAGACGAGAGACGAGAGAGAGGAAGATGCGTCGTAGAGACGAGGAGATGGGTTCGGACGAGAGAGGAGTGCGATGAGGATGACTGTCCGTCCTGAGACGACGTCGCGCCTAGTAGTACCCCGCCGCCGGTGAAAGATCTTCGGACCTGGATTCGAGAAGCCCCCCAGAGGTCTTGATTAAGGAGACCGCAGTGGAAGCGAGGAGAGAGAAGAGAGAGGAGAGAGAAGAGAGAGAGAGGAGAGAGAAGAGAGAGAGAGAGAGAGAGAGAGAGAGAGATGAAATCTCTATCTCTATCTGAATGAACTATCTGAACTCTATATATCTATCTGAATAAAACTTTCTCTATCTCTCTTTATATCTCTATCTAAACTCTATATCTAGTTTGACCTCTATATAGATAGATCACCCTCTCCCTCTCCCTTAGAGGCTATAATGTATGTATTCTCTATGTGATACAATATTCTGAATAGCCCTTTATCTTGATCTTGCACTTCGATGAGAATAGACCCAGATAAAGGGATAGGGCCCATATCTTATCTATAAAGGGGAGAATAGTAATGAATCATTCGATGATGGTCCTGAGCCAACATGGAGCCAACCAGCCTATAGTTCTATGGGGGGCCTTAATTCTATATCTTTGGATTTGATTTGTCACACCATATCTATATATAGGGGTGAAGATCTGATATGTCACACACCCTATATATAGATATAGGCGATTTGATCTTGATAAGCCACCTCCTTTCTACCTATATGTTATTATTGGAAATTTTTTAGTACACAATTATATAATAGACTTAGGTGCTACTATTTCAGTAATGCCAAAAAATATAGTATATATGTTGGAAATTGAGTACACTCTAGTTTCCAAAGGTGTATTGCATTTGGATGACACTAAAATTAGCACAACAGGAGTGATTAAATGGCTAAATGTAAATCTTCACATTTTTTGTAACTTGAAAATTAGTTAATACATATCAGTCATTGATATACTTTCTTTGCTATTTTCTTGTTAAGAGACTTCATGGTTAAGGTCAGTGGTTAATTTTCCTCTGATTGGTCTCATATGCTCCTAAGGACAAGATATGGCATGAGATTCACCATAAAATTTGAACCTGTACCATATTATCATGTGGAAACCTCTGATCCCATTCATATTAACTCAAATTACATAATATAAGAGAAGAAATCGATTCAAATCCAATAGAGACAATTACTTCACTCAATTTAGTTCCTGATCTCTTTCTAGATGAGTGTGATAAATAAAATTTTGGTTTTGATCCTTATGATGTTGTTGAAGAAATTAGTTTAGGTACATATTACATAAAAAAAGATAAATCCTTTATACCTTCTTCACTCAAGCAAGGAGATGATTCAAATGGATTATAGAAAATGTTCTTTAATGGATTAAGGAGTAAAAATGGAGTAAGGGAAGGTGTAATGTTGATTTCTCCAAATGGTAAGAAGTTAATATTTTCTCATAGATTATAATTTTCTTACACAAATAAAATTTCAAAATATGAGGCATTGATCCATGGATTGTTAATGGATGAGAAAAGGAAAATTAAGAAGTTACAAGTTTTTTAGATACAGAGTTAGTGATTCACCAAGTGAAAAGGAAGTGGGTCACTACGAGTTATCTACTCAAGTATTATAATCATAGAGTTTGGGATCTCATGGAGAGTTTTGACGTTATCAACCTACAAGTGGTGCTAAGAAGAAAAAATTGTGAAGTTGATCAAATGACAGATGTAGGATTAAACTTTTCTCCACTTAAGGACCTCATTACAACATGGTAAGATGGTAGTTAGACCATCCATTCCTAATAATGAAGTAAGTTGGTAAGTATTTTATAGTGATGATAAAATAGTCCAATTCATCCAAAATGAGGCAAAAATTTCATCATAATTATAGTCAACGATACAAGAGGGTTATTGTGATCAAATTATTTTGTTGAAGAAAAACAAGTTGCTATAGGACTAGTTACAATTGAAGACATATTCATCTTGGATGATGCGTTTAAAGGGGAGAAGAAAAACATGACAACAAAAGAAGAAGACTACCAAAAGGTCATTATTTCACAAGACAAATATTTGATGCTAGGAAAGGTATTTTGTGTAAGAGAACAACAAGATTTAATATCCTTATGTCAACATTATAGTGATGTCTTTTCATGGAGTTATGTATACCTTAAGGTTTTTTACCCAAATATTTCCCGACATGTTATAGAATTTGATCCCAATGCTAATCCTATTGGGAAAAATCAAAGACATTTAAATCCCAAGATAGAACCCCTAATGAAGAAATAATTTTCCAAACTCATAGTGGCTGGAACTATATTACCTATCAATTACTCCTCTCCGGTAGAAAATTTAGGTCCAATAAAGAATAAAAATGGGAGATTATGATATGTGTTATTTTTAGATATTTGAATAGAGCCTCCTCAAAGGATCACTATCCTTTACCATCCATGGATCAAATTTTGCAAATAGTAGTAGGGGCTGAAAGGTTCTCACTTTTGGATGGTTGTTCCAGTTATAATCAGGTATTGGTAGGAGAAGAGGATGGGTATAAGACATATTTCACAATCAAATGGGGGACATTCACTTATGAAAATATTTCATTTGGTCTAACCAATGTTGGTGCTACTTTTTTAGAGGGCCATAAATATTGCTTTTAAGGGATTCATAAATTTTTTTAGTCTCATTTACTTAAATGATATCATATTTTTATCAAAGGTGGGTGAAGATAACATGAATCATATTGAGAAAGTGTTTGAAAGGTGTATAGCGTTTTGGGCATCACTCAATCCAAAGAAATGTAGTTTTGTTATTCCTCAGGATAATATTTTGGGTCATTTAGTCTCAAAATAAGGTATTTATATAGATCTAGAGATGATATTATCCATTCTCTCTCTTTCATTACATTTCATAAGAAGAAATTGAAATCTTTTCTTGGAAAGATTCATTTTTTTAGGAAGTTCATTCCTAATTTTACAAGACTTGTCATGTATATTACCTTGATTCTTAAGAAACATGTTGTTTTTCAAGTGGACTAAGGAATGTAAGGATAAATTTTATAAGATGAAGGGGAAATTTTTCAATCACCCACTCTCATCAACCCAAAATTGGAGGACTTCATCTTATATACTCATGGAACCAAAACTAGTGTTGCAGTTGTGTTAATTCAAAAATATGATGAAGGTTTGGAGCAACCGGTGGATTTATTTTACCAAACATTGAAGGAATATGAGGTAAGATATAGCCATATGGAGAAGTAGGTGTTTTCCATCCTGATAGCTCTCAAAAAATAAAACTATATGATTACAACCAATCATATTAAGGTGTTGTTCTACAATGCTAGTGTGAGAGATTTTAGAATGGGAGCTGAGATAGGTGAAAAGAGGGTTGGATGGGTGGCCAAAATCATGGAATATGATTTCACTGTCAAAAATACCATGTTTATTAGGGGAAAGGGTTTGTGTGAATAAATTTCTATATATGTTGGTAAGGCGAGAGATTCATCATATGTCTTACAAGAAGAGGAAGAACATCAACAACAAATACACCTAGTGGTAGCAGTTGGAAAACTGACATGACAAGGTTATTTTCTACCAATGAATATCCTCTTGTCTTAGACAAAACCAAGAGGAGACATTTAATATTACATTTAATTCCTTAAATTTTGATAAATGGTATTCTTTTCAAGATAAATCTGGAAGAAGTCTTGTTAAGGTGTGTGGAAGAAGACCAAGTTGAGAGGATTCTTAGTGAATTCCATGATGTTTCTCAGGTTGTCACTTTTCTCAAAAATCCAAAACCATGAAGATCATGACATTTGGGTACTTTTGGCCCACATTATTCATAGATTCACATATATGGGTCAAGAAATGTAAAAAAATGTGCTTTTTTCATTGGTAAGAAGAGGTTGACGACTCTCCCACTCCATCCAATCCAGGTAGTCTAAACCTTATCTCAATGGGGTCTTGAATTCATTGGTGTGGTGAATCACATCTAGTGTTTGTCACTTGTTGGTCCTAATAACAACTAATTACTTCACCAGATGGAAATAGGTTGTGCCACTCAAAGAGGTAACTAAATTAGTTATATTAGATTTCATGGAAGGTGTTGTAACAAGGTTTAGAGTCCCTCAAACTATAATTTCTAATAATTCAAAGGATTTCATGGGATTCAAGATCTTTTATTGGGCTCTCAAACATGGTGTATATCTAAAAACTTCATCCAACTATTACCCTCAAGGTAATAGCCTTGGAAGTGAAGATGAACCATAGGTCGTGGCATACAAGATAAAATGCTCTATGGGATAAAAAAATCACACCCAATAGAGAAATATGTAGCTATCCTTTAGTTTTCGTGTATGGTAGAGATGGTAGACTTCCATTATCTCATGAGTTTCCCTTATTAGAAATATCCCATCAGTTGTAATTGGAATTTGAAGATGAGGGGGTAGTAAGGATAGTAGGATTGGATGAGTTGGAAGAGTTAAGGGTATCATCCATGATTAAGTTAGAAAAACATAAAAATATAACAAATAATTAGCTAAGACAAGAATGCGCCACATGGTGATTTCTTGGTGATTTGTGGTTCCAAGGACTAGTTTGAGTGACCAAGGGACCAAGAGACATGAGATTCATGATGTCAGGATCCTAAGAACCTAATTTTTTTACAAGTGATTCAGATGACTCTGAATTAGCCAAAAGGATCTCAAGGAAAAGCAGAAATGTGATTGGTATACTGGACCAATCATGGGTCCCAGAGATACAAAAGATCATCAATAGGGCCCGAGTGATTTAAGTGGTGTAAAGAAGATTGAGATATATCTAGTTTCAATGAGGGTAAAACATGTCCCCATGGAACGAGTGCTTCAAGTGATACCTATAAGCTAAATATATAGTTCCCTAAGTGCCTAAAAGTTAAAAGGAGTGTGATTGGTCCACATAGACCAATCATGGACCACTCTAAATCTCAAGAAACACTGAACAACTAATAGTTTGGTGACCAGGGTGATACATGAGATCTCGAGACCCGTAAGCTTGAAACCCCCAAGAACATAAAATTCCCTATATAATTAAAATGTGACACGTGGCACTGACCTATGAAGGAAGTAGAGATTTGAGAACTAGTCAATGAAAGACATGTGGCAAAAGGGGATCATAAGGTTACATTTTAACAGCCACATGGATGTTGACTGTGTTGAATGGCCCGAGATCTTTAGATGATTATTTCCTTTGATTAGGATTGTTAAATCACACAAAATTGGTCTTTTTGGAAATCTCTTAAGGGGTAGATCATGATGGTAGTGGTTATGGGTCACTTTATATGTGTTTTGTGATCAAATAATCAAGTTAAAGGCCCAAATTTGTTTTAAATTCAATTTTTTTAACCATGTTCTTAACCAATTTCAAATGCTCAGATACTATGATCCAAATATAATTTTCACCTGCACGATACACCATTGGAAATGTCTTGATCAAGACTTTAACTTAGGACCATTTTCACTTAAAATCTTGGAGAAATTGAAGAGATCTTTGTGATAGAGTTTGAAGGTGATTTTAACTTGTTTTCTCGATCAAATGACACCAAAATTAGTCAGAAATGCTTTGAATAACCCCAACAACTAGCATGGATATTTTCCTTTGTAATTTTATTTGTAGATGATCTAATTTTGAATGATTTTAGAAATCCTTATCGCCCTTGTCAGGCCTACACACTAAATGCTAATTGGTCCTTTGGTGGTTGGAGGAGTAGGTGGTTTTATTCAATTATTGACATCTTATAATATCTTCTCCCTTTATTTTCTATATTCTATATAAGTGATTATATGAGTACAAGCTAATTGTTATTTTCTACTAGTTTTGTGAGATCTAGTCTATTGAGAACTAAAACTAATGCTTTCAAACCTTTGTAACATAGTTTTATAAAAAATTAGGAACCTTTTTACTTTTGGGATTACAAATGAGTAAGTTCGTGATCATCATTTTAAGTGTGATATGTTTCCTTTGGATGCATAGTTGTTCATGTTGATCAGAGTTTCCTACTTCCTATCCAGATTAGTGTACAAGAAAGCAATAAACACAAAACAATGTCGAAAATGCAAGGGCTTAGTACCTTAGAGATGGTGATGACTGATATGGGCACCAAGTAGATGACGAGTTCCTTGCTGTGATCTCAGAAAACCTATAACTCAAAGACACTAGAGAAAAATGCTTAGATATTTTATGCGGGGGTTTCCCAACAAAGCCGATCTAAGAAGCATTAACTTCCTTGGTGGCTATTAACCTCCGTGTGATAAAGAATAATGATAAAATGTAAGATAAACAGATAAATGCAAGCTGATGAACAAAGAAACCTGACGATGCTGATATGTAGATGGTGCTACTGATATGATCCAAAAACAACGTGTAAATTGAACCACGCTACGTGAACTAACAAATCATGAGTAGAGTATTGTGGGGATTCCAGTGTCATTATAAGGACATTATGAGGATACTATGATAAACAAGAGGCTTAAAATTCAAAACAATATTTACCCAAATTTTCCAACATTTGGATGAGGAGGTGAAGGCCCATATTTATAGTCTAAGAGTGAGGTTATACAGAGGGTTATTAGGTAATCAGGGTTGGGTAAAGTAACCTTGATTAAAAGAGGTGATGTGATTCAGCGGGGCTCAAAATTTGACTTATGAGGTTAAAAAGATAAGGATGTGACATGGAGTGGGAAGTATGATTGACATGGTTAGGTGCAATAATGCATCTCATTTTTGAATTTAGGAGTGGGATATCAGATGTGTGTATTAGTGCCCATGAATTGAATAAATTTGGGAGATGAGAGATAATGCCAAATTTTAATTATTAAATGGGTTTACATGGAGCCCATTAATTAATTAAAATTTGGGTGAGTAAGCAAATGGAATTTATTCAAATTTAGGAAAAAGAAAAGCCAGAGGGAAAGTTTCATGAAGGATAATAAATATTGGATGAAGGAAAAGAGTTACACCAGAAAATGGTGTCAACATTTGCCCCTTTTTGTGGAGTGGTTTGTGATAGCAAGCCACAAGACAAAAAAAAAAGGATGGGATGAAGTTATTGTTGGTGTCGAATCACAGCACCCCTGGGACTCCGCAACGCGTTCGGTTGAAAGTCTCAGTGCGATTGCACAACATGGAGCTTTTCCCAAGTGTGGGACCTCGTGAAATCGGAAAAGCTCTCCGGATGAAGGCCGGCTCCTATTCCTCTGTTCAGATGCACCAATAAAACGCAGAGGTTTACCCCAAAAAACCTAATCTAACTACCAAGGAGACAGGGAGAGAGAAATGCAAAAAAAAAATAAACCTAAGCTACGGAGGTGATGCACCGAGGAATGAAGAACATATGTTTTGCCAATAAACACAAACCAATAAAATGTAATGCAAAAGATATGCACAGATAGCCAGAATTACAATGAAGATCGGAAGGACGCAAATAAACACGTAGAGGGTTGAGAAAACATCCACAGATATGCATTAATTTGCTCCAAAGGGTGATACAACACTGCAAAATGCCAAGAGGCAAGGTTGCATTACAATTTCAAATGGGAAGGTCCTTTGCTCCACAAATCCACCTGCCAGGGAGAAGAAGGGAGGAGGCACAAAACAAAAATGTCCAACCCTTTAAAAACAACCCCTCCCTTACATTTTATATGAGAAAAAGAGAGGGAGAAGAGAATGATTCGGATCTGCCCCAACCACCTCCAAAACTGCATTCAATTCTTCAACAACCATGGTGGCAGGTGAGATCCCCAACGCCTGTCGGGTTCGGAACTCTCTCGTGCATTTGCATCGGGCTTGGAAACTGGCTCGACATGCTTCCTTTTCATGCGTTTCTGACGTGTTTTCCCGATCCGGAAACCCGAATTCCCTTGCTGTCGGGTTTTGAAGACCCCTCGACATGTATTCGATGTGCCATGTTGTCCCGCCCCCGAAACCCGAAATGCATTGCGTCGGGATTTGGGACCCTTGCGACATGCTCCTTCACCGTGCATTTCCGAGGTGCAAACCCGACTATTAAACCCGATTTCCTTTGCGCGTCGGAATTTTAACCCCCCCGGCATGTCCTTTGGTGTCAGGTTTTGGTGGACTCCTGACATGCTTCTCTTTGCTGTTCGCCCGACATGTTTTTCCGCCTGTTTTTTCCGGTGTCGGGCTTTTTAACCCTTTCGCCATGTATTTGATCCCCCGAAACCCGCTTGTCTTCTGTGCGTCGGGTTCTTTTCTTCCCGGTCCTCCGTTCTTCCTCCCGCTGTCCCGCTGTCTCGGGGGCCGTATTCTTCCTCGCGCTGTCCTCTGTTCTTCCCGCTGTCGCGGGGGGAGGAAATATATACAACATGTGTCGGAGGATGGGTAAAAACATGACCAAATGGAAAGATGCCCCACGTGAAAAAGCATTGCAATAACAATGAAAAATATGGCAGTGACTCCAATATCACATCGGTAGAGGAAAATTGCGGTCTCAGCGGAGACGGGTGACAAGGTTCTACAGACCAGTGAGTGGGGCAAGACCACTGCAGCATGGATGTAAACCGTGATGACCAATGAGTCACAGGCAAACATCAAAATATGCGCAATTGAATGCAAAGAGTATGTGAAATCCTTTGTACACGAGGAATTGAGTGAAAAATCATGTGTTCGCAAAAGGGACGAGGATGAAAATAATGATGCCCCAACATAAGGCACGATATGGAAGGTGGATATGTAAGTAAAAATGCCCCAAGGGAAATAATCATAAATGTGGACATGGTGAGCAGATAGGATAGACGGGTGAGATAGAATTCCCTAAAAGGGTGATAAATAAGATGGTAATCATTTTTCATAGGAAATATACATAAGTGACAGAAAATTAGTAGGTGAAAAAGAAAAAACTGTCCCATTTCTTCGGTAAGTAGGATAAGAAGTCAAGATACTTTTGAGACAAAACAAAATCAAAGAAAACATTCATGGAAGAGAACAAGATCAGATAGTTGGTGGTCATTATGGTATCCACCAAGACAAAAATGCCATATGAAGATGTGATAAGGGATATATATGATGATATCTCCTTGAGAGGGTTGATAGGAATGGAAGATACGACACCACTCCCGAAAGGAGAAGAGATAAACCTCATAGAGAAGAGGAAGAGGAAATTGAAAGGAGTAGAGTGGCACGTGGTGGAGGAAGAGAAAAAACATGAAAGAGGATAAAGGGGATCAGGTGTAATAGGATGGAGAAACCATCATCTGCGGATAATGAGGAGTGTGAATTGTGCTTGATTGTGATGGAAAGAAGAGGAAGAGAATAATAGAGAAGGATGATAAGAGAGGTGAGAAGATAGATGAAAGCACAAAAGAGAGAGAATGATAGTTAATATGAAGGTAGTGGGAAAAGATAAGGGGGAAAGAAATAGAGAAGGCGTGATGGGCCTGGAGAAAAAGAAAATAGAGAAAGAGAATAGGAGAAGAAGGGAAGGAGGAAGAACAAACAAGAAGAAGATGAGATGAGAAGAAAGAAGAGATTAGAGGAGATAGTGAACGTATAGAGATGTGCCATAGTAAAGAAGCAACAAATATAATAAAGAGGAGAGATAGTGGGAGAAAGAAATGATGAAGGAAAAAGAAGAAGACAAGAAAATGACATAAGAGAGGGTGAAAGGGAGATGGAGATCAAAAAATAAAGGGAGAGAAAGAATGGATCACGAAAGAGATGACAAAGCTGAGAAAAAGAAGAGGTGAAGAATATTATAGAAGGATGATAGGAGAGATGAATAATAAGACGTGATGAGGGTAGGGGATAACATCAGGAAAAAGGAAGAGAATGATGGAAAGATGAAGGGGATGAAGAAGATGAAGAAGTTAAAGAAGATGAAAGAGGAGGTAGAATAGAGAAGAGAAAGAAAGGAACAATGAGGAGCCAAGAGGTTGTAGAGGAGATGAGAGAATAGAAAAGAAACTGATGTATAGTGATGGAATAAGGTAGGGGTGGTAGAGAAAGAGGTTTGGTAATGGGAAGGTGGAAATAAGAGGGAAAGAAGAGATGATAGAGTAGAAATGGGAAGGGAATTGAACCAAGGTGTTAGGAGTAAGACCCAGGTAAAGAATATGAAACAGACCGCATGGAAATGCATGTGGAGAATGGGATGATAAAAAATATGGGAAAATGTTGGTGAGCTAGGTTATCAATGGAGAAGTAAGATGAAAGTGTGAGGAGAAGAGGGGATGAAGATGATACAAAGGAAGTGAAAGAAAACCAGGAGTAGAAAGGAGGAGAGGACAACGGAGAAAATGATGCAAAAGGGAGGAAACCAAAATGGGAGATAAGAAGTGAAGAGTGAGCATTATAAGGCATGTAAAGAGAAGCTGGAGGGGAGGAATGACACAGATTGGAAAAGATGCAGAATTGACGATGAGAAAATAGGGAGAGGGTGTATGATGAAGACAATAGAGATATTGAAGAAGGCGAAGGGAAGATGGAAAGGCAATGCCAACGGATGGATGTTAGGAGAAATCCTCTGATAATGATCAGAGGGCACAAAAGAAAAAAGAAGGAAGAGAAAATGGAGGAGGTAAAAAGGAGTGAACATGGACATGTAGAATGGGGATAAATGAATTTTAGGAGAATTCCATTGATAATTATTAGCGCGAAAATGGAAGATGATGATGAAAGAATGTAAGAGAAATATTAACAATAATGGCTGGGGTAAATGAGGTGTAGATATGTGGGAGAACTTGAGAAGGTGGAGTGGAAAGAGTAAAGAAAGGAGGGATAATGATTTGTGTGGAGATGACGATGAGGAGAGGATGTAATGGATGAGGATGTGGATGAAGATGAAGGAAGTAAAGATGAACAAGACATAGTAAGAAATGGTATGAAGTGGTTAAGTTAGATTTCTAAATGAGGGATGATGGGGATGATATTTGGGAAAGTCTGAGATATTTTGTGCGAGGAAGAAAGAGGAGGGAAGAGGATGTGTTTATGGGGAATGAAGAGAAAATGTGGACGGTGGGAATGTGGAGCGAAGGGGAAAGGAAAGGAGACAGATCATTCCTAAGAGAGACTCTTAAGTAAGATCTTCATGTCGTAGGAATGGTTAAGTAGGATCGCCAAGCCGAAGAAGAAGAAGAATGATGAAAAGAAGTGGATGGTTGGAAAGATTGATGGTAAGAGTGTATGACAAAGTGGACTGAAGGGGAACCCTCAAGTATATTTTCCATATTGCAAAAGTGTGTAAGTAAAGTGATCGAGGAGAAAATGGATATTAAGATGATAATAAGGAAAGAAGGAAACAAAGGAGTGTAACATAAAAGGATGGATGAATGTATGCGGTGTAGGATGGAGAGTGTGAGGGGAATCCTTAATTAGGATGCCCATGTTGTGCGAGTGATGATGTCAGAGCGTTAAGCAAAAGTTATGGAGCGGGAAGACATTTCTAGTGATGATTGTCGTTCAATGGAATAGAAAATGGTGGAGGAGTTTCTACAGTGACAAGATCTTAGGAAAGAGATATATTGCAATTAAGAAGTCCTGCACAAAATGGGTGGTTAAGTAAGATCGTCAAGCTGAAAGAAGAATGAAAGGGAAACAAAATGATAAAATAGATGCCAGTAAAAGGATATTAGGGGAAAAACACAAAAATAATTATCCGGGTGGAGGACAGGTGAAGGATTGAAGAAACAATGGAGAAGGACGAAGTGGGTGAGAAGAGCAACGGAGAATGAGATGGAATGAATTTTAGGAGAAAATTGGGTTGAAAAAGGAGACTAGGAGGAAGGAATGGTCAATAAATGTGATTACGAATGAGACCTTGTCCAGAATGACAGGTCTACTTTGAGTAGGATTTTCATGTTGCATGGGTAGTTACGTAGACGTGCCAATTTGGGGATGAAAATCTTGGAATGGTGAAGAAGATGATGTCTGCGCTAAATGATAGACATGAATAAGAGCAATGAGAAGGGTAATGGGTGGATAATTGGTGAGAAGAGAAGGATGATGAGAGAGGATGGATGGAGAAAGGTCACATTGGTCATGGTGGGGGATGAGGAGATGTTGGATAATGAATGCTACTTGAGAGATATTCTCAAGTAGAATTCACAAACTGCAATAGAGATCAAGTAGAATTCCCAAACCGAATAGTACATTAAAGAGAGTGTGTAGAAATAGTAATTGATTTCATGATTTTATGGATGATGCTAATAGGGGACATCCTTAGGAGTAAATGTATGATGCAGATTTATGATTTGAAATTTGATTTCGAAGAATGTGATTATGATAAAAGATGACTTTGATGAGATGAGTGTCACATGACCGTAACAAGGGGCATGCAAGAAAACCATGCTTCGAACCAGATAGGAGGTAAAAAAAATAAGGTACCACTCAAGGCATTGCACTTGCAGCCAATAGCAGGTGTTAACACATAACCAATGATATTTAGTTATACCAAAAGACCATGAGGGAAATATGGATGAAATATTCTCATAAACCTAATATTGACATGACAAGGGATTTGAGATGTATCTTGTATGTGGGAAGAGGGTTCTCCAAAGGTGGTGTTCCTTAAGTCTATGCCCCAGCTCTGGGAAAGGGAAAAGAACAATAATAGAAGAAAGTTGATCAATGTGGGAAGCTTTCTGGGAATGTTGATAAAAAGAAGGTTGATCAAAGTGGGAAGTCTTCTGAATGCCATAACAAAAGAGTAGCCATCCTTCGAGGGTATGGTCTACTATATACATAATATGGATGGAAATAATAATATATATGATAGCCATCCTTCGAGGGATCATCTATTTCTTATGATTTTTCTTTTGACTTTGATTTGCATGATTTTCTTTTTATTTTCCTTTTCTCTCTTTTTTTTTCGCATGAACAACTATCCTTCGAGGGATCAGTCTATTTTTAATAACTTTGATTTTTATTTTTTGCATGCATGAATTTTAGCTTTATATGGGGGAGAGTTGGGAATAGCTAAGTAGACCACTTAGGAGGGGATGATGATTGTACAAGAGACACCCCTGGACCCTTTGCATGACTATCATAGGAGAATGAGAGGGTGATGGATGTAATGATTATGGGGTTCTCACCAAATGGGAGAACTTATCCATAATGAATATGCTATGAGTAGAGCCATGGTACTCATATTCAAGGTCATATCAAAGTAGTGATGGTAGACCACATAATTCATATCATTACCATGATAGACGGAAGGGGATAATGGTGGAGACATGGTCTAAAGATAGGACTATGCTCATAGGTGCATGTACTAACAATAGAATGGCCGTAAGTGCAATGCATTAAGGGGTTCGATCTCTGGTTTACCATCAAGGGAAGCCAAGCGATAAGCCCTAGACCCATACTTATGTGTGATAATATATGGTTTGATCCAGTTGGGAGAAAATTTTCCCCATTGGCTCCTTTCTAAGGTAGTGACATTCTGATTTTCCTTTAAAACAAGGTCACCTATTTTAAAATCACTCTTTGATATGTTTGTTATAAGCACGCTGGATATGCTCTTGATAAACATGATGGTGTTCAAGAGCGAGAAGGCGACGCTCATCTAATAACTCAAGTTGCATTAGATGTTCCTGTGCGATAATCTTCATCAGAAATGAAGTTGCGAAGAGACACACGTAAAGATGGAATTTGAACTTTGAGGGGGAGAAGGGATTCAGAGCCTGTACACAAGAGAAAATGGAGTGGCCCTGTGGAAGTGTGAATGCTAGTGTGATAGGCCCAAAAAGCAAAGGGAAGTTGGAGATGCCAATTTTGACCTGCTTGGTTGATAGTCTTGGCCAAGATATTTCGAAGAGTTTTATTAGTGGCCTTGGCTTGGCCGTTAGCTTGAGGATAATATGGGGAAGAAAAGCTAAGTTGGATATTAAATGCATCACCGATTTTTTTAAGATCCTTGTTTTTAAAGGACTTCCCATTGTCCATAACAAGTTTATGTGGAACACCAAAGTGACAGATGATGTGTTGATATATAAAATTGATGATTGGGCCAGATTTAGTTGAGGTGAGTGGGATTACTTCCACCCATTTAGTGAAATATTTTGTAGCAGTGATGATAGAATGATGTTGTTGTGATGAACGGGGATTTATCAGACCAATAAGATCAAGACCCCATTGTGAAAAGGGCCATAGGTCTTGGGCAGGTTGTAAAGCTTGGCTAGGAATACGGATAAGATTAGAGTGTTGTTGACATCTTACACACTTCTTGACATACTCACAACAATCGTGGTTAAGAGAAGGCCAATAATAATTGAGGTGAAGAACGTGCTTGGAAAATAGATAACCCACTAAAGTGTCCACCACTTTTGATGTGTTTAAGCCAAATACCATCATGGACTTCTTGGATAGCTCGAGAGGCTTCATGGTATTTAAGGCATTGGAGAAGGATACCATCAAACCCACACTTATAAAGAATACGACCAAGGATCACATAACGAGTAGCATGTTGGATAAAAGACTTCCTAGCATTTTTAGAAAGACCAAGAGGAGTGATGGATTTGGATAAATAATCAAAGATTTGAGAATACTAGAGATCTGATGAATTAGGTTTGACAAGATGAATCTGAGGTATGTCATAGAATGGTTGTTTATGATGGTGTATAATGACCGAAATCTTGGGCTCTTGCATTGTCCAAGGGATAAGGGCCATGAGGGATGCCATTGTATCAGCGAAATGATTGGTTGATCGAGGGACAAGTTGAATAGTGTAAGAATCAAAGGATTTAAGAAAATGATGAGAAATGTCATGATATTGTTGTAGAATATCACTTTTACACTGATATTCTCTTGTGACTTGCTTTATTACTAGTTCAGAATCACCATAGATGTCAAGAATATGGACACCTAGAAAGACAACAGTTTCTAGTCCTAGTATAAGGGCCTCGTATTCTTGCCATATTGTTTGTACATTCAAAATCCAATTTGAATGCTAAGGAGATAGGGGCATCTCTAGGAGGAATGAGAACAACACCTGCTCCTCCCCCTTGCTGGAATTTAGAACCATCGAAGAAAAGAGTCATTTTAAGGGGATCATGATGAAACTGATTGATTGATTCATCTGGGAAGTGATCATGAGGAGGTTGTGTATTGGGAAGAGGGGCTTCTGCTAATTGGTCAGTGATAGCTTGACCCTTAATTAATTTTTGAGGAATGAATTCTAGGTCAAACTTGGTCATGAGAAGAATCCATCGAGTGATATGATCGTTGTGATATGGCTTAGAATGCATTACTTTGAGAGGTTGGAAGTTAGTAACAATATAGGTTTTGTGATTAAGAAGATAGTGTCGAAGTTTTGATGTAACAAAGAAAATAGTGCAACACAGTTTTTCAGCTTCAGTGTATCATGTTTCATAGTTGTGAAGAGTATGAATGATATAATAAATGGCATGTTTGTCCTTGGCCATCATGATGTGCTAACATAGCTCCTAGAGCATGATCAGTTACATAGATATATAAATAAAAGGGCTCCCCCTTCATGGAGGTGTGAGTACCGGTGGAGATAAAAGGTATCATTTAAGATCTTCAAAATCCTTTTGACAGTTGTGGTCCCAATCAAAATTTATGTCTTTTCAAAGAAGGTGATGAAAGGGCTGACATCGATCAGAAAGTTTTGATATGAAATGTCGAACAGATTGGAGTCGGCCTTGAAGACTGCGAAGCTTCTTGAGATTGGAAGGAGGGGGAATTTTGATGATTGCTTTGATTTTTTTGGGGTCAACCTCAATGCCCCTGATAGACATGATGAAGCCAAGGAGTTTCCCAGTAAGAACTCCAAAAACACACTTTTCTAGATTGAGGTGAAGGAAGAAATGAATGAGACATTCGAAAAGGATTTCAAGGACCGAGAGATGATCACATCGATGTCTGGATTTTTCCAAGAGGTCATCAACATAGTCTTCTATAGTTTGATGTATGAGGTCATGAAAGATATACATCATGGCTCATTGATATGTGGCCCCAACATTCTTTAAACCGAAGGGCATGACACGATAACAAAAGGTACCCCATGGGGTGATAAAGGATGTCTTGTGTTGATCTTCTGGTGTAATTAGAATTTGTTTGTAGCTGGAAAAACCGTCCATTAGAGAAAGCATCTCATGTCCCATAGTAAGATCTACAAGTTGATCAATATTTGGAAGTGGAAAATCATCTTTAGGGAAAATGAGGTTAAGATCTCGAAATTCAGTACATATATGAAGCTTTCCAGATGCTTTAGTGATGGGTACGATGTTAGAAACCCATTAGGGATAATCAATGGGGATGATGAAGTTGGCAGAAAGAAGATGTTGTAGTTCTTCTTTCACAAGAAGAGAAATTCGAGGATGCATGCGGCAAAGCTTCTTCCTAACCGGTTTAGCATTGGGGATGACAATGATGTTATGAACAACGATGGAGGGATCAAGACCTGACATGTCCAAGTATGACCATGCAAAATCCTGGCTATGTTTGGATAAGAATGAGGTGAAGGCTTCGAGTTCTTGAGGTTTCAAAGACAAGCCTACTTTAAGGATGTGGGGCTCTTGAGGAGTTCCAATAGTAATGTCGATAGTGGATTCATTTAAGAGATTGGACATGTCAGGAGGAAGGGTTTTCTGGATATGAGAACCTTCGGCCCCCATGTAGGAAAGAATGGAAGTATCATCATCACATTGAAGAATGTCAATGATAGGGGAATCTTCCTCTACCATCTCTGGATGCTTAAGGGGAAAATACCAGGTTTCATTTTCAACTTGGTAAGTAACTGGTCCAAGAGAAATGGTGGAAATCAAAAAAAAAGTTAGGGGGAATAGGGACAGTGTCATCTAGATTTGGATCCGTAAGATAGTTGGATGGAGAGAAGGTATTATCTGAACTGGTAGGATAGTCATGGATGGAGATGAGATATTATCTGAATTAGTAGGATAGTTAGATGGAGAAGAAGTGTCCTTTGAATTAGTAAGGTAGCTAGATGGAGAAGAAGTGGGTGAATCAAGGTGGATGGGAGAAGATGCAGATGTGCCAGAAGGAGGGATGGAGGAATCTTTATATCCCAAGCCAAATTTTTGACATGATTCATGGGTTTGGGTAAAGATATTTCCATGAGGGCCTTGTTCATAATGTCCCAAGCCAAACCCCTTCCATGCACAATGATAGAGGTATGTATGAGTGAAGGATGGTTTACTAAGAAATAAAAAATCACCTGTATATCGTTTGGTGTGAAGGACGATCCTTAGTATGAGAAGAAGGTTGATCAAGGCTGCCATAGACTAAGTTGGTTTTGAGAGAAGAAGGGCCAAATGAGATAATTTCCCCAACATTTGATTGATACATAGGGGCCTTATCAGGGCGGTTGAGGCAGTTGGGAGAAGGAAGGGTATTGAGAGTGAGGAGTTGATATTCCCCTAAAGCAAGATTTTACATTATAGTATCAGAGGATCCATTATGGGGTAATGTGGATGGAGGTACAGAAGAACTAGTGGATGCATCAGAAGAAAAATTAGTTTTGGGGACAAGGACATCCTTAGGTCTATATATCATGTGACATGTCTTGGAAGGAGGGACCTCGGACCGGAAGAGCATAAATGGTCCCTTCATGTTCATATTTGATACATTGATGGAGAGTAGATGGGACATAATGCATGACGTGAATCTAAGGATGTCCAAGTAAAATATTGTATTGGAATTCTCCTTTGATGATGTAGAAGAGCTCGTGGAGGAGTTTATGGCCAACACGGATGGGAAGGACAATTATTCCTAATGGGGGAGTCACAACATCATTAAAGCCACGAAGAATGGTAGGAGACTTAGCAACAATGGTATTAGGTAGTTTGAGTTGATTGAAGGTATGAGAAGAAATGATATTGATACTGGCACCATTGTCAATCATGGTTCATTCAGATGCATGTGTCATTGATGTGGACTGTGATGAATAGAGGTAGATCATGCTCTTCCTATGGTATCTTGGGGATTTCTGAACTCTCAAATGATATGGTGGCAGATGTTGCAAAGGCATGAGCTAAAGCTGTGAAAGGTTGGGGCTCATCAGATGATACTGGGATGTGTTGCAGAATTTCCATAAGATCCTGTTTGTGGTGTGGAGAGCTTTGAATGAGCTCATAAAGTGACATTTTGACCAGAGCCTGATGAAGTTGTTTAATAATGATTCATTTGATGGAAGCAGGATTCAGAGTGGCTAGAACATATACCTTGGCTTTAGAAGAAGATGAAGATGTTGATGTGGGATGAGTGGTAGGAGCAGTGATGAAAACCTTTGGTCGTGGTGGGGGTGTGGAGGCAACAAGTTCCTTAGGAGGAGGGATACTGACAAAAGTATTTGGAGTGGGTTGTGAGGTGGAGTCAGGATTATAGTGGTCTCGAATGGGTGGTTATCTGAACAATGTTGATTAAAAGGGGAGGACGATCCTTAGGATCATCCTCCTTTGGTAGTACATTTGTGGTGTCGTTGGTTGTATCTTCTTTTGGTGGTGGAGTAGTGACAAGATTTCTTAATGAAAGGGGCATGGTCTAGATGTTTTAACAGATGCATGTTGGGATGTGGGGGTTGGTTGGGTTGGTGAAAGAGTTGGTTTTTCATCATTAAGAATTTCATTGACAAAGTGATGCACAATGGTTTGGAGAGTTTTGCAGTGTTCAGTGTCATGTCTAGGGGCACGGTGAAATGCACTTACAATTTTAGAATTAAACCATGACGACCTTGGTGCGCTTGGGTCAAAAGATTTAATTGGTGGTAAGGTGATTGCTGAGGCTTCAAGTAGCTGATGAAACATGGTGGTATAATATCCTAGGGTCATTGACAAAGGACTTTGGGATGATGCCTGAACATGTTGTGGTGTAATGATAAATTTTGACATTGTCTTAGATTTGGGAAGGGGAGATGAATGTATTTGATACAGGATATTGGTGGAGGATGTAGATGCCTTTGACTCAATTTTGAGATATTGGTTAGGAAAGGGTCGTTGTGTTGCTCTATTAGTAGCGTAGGTTATTGATGAAGGGGATGCTCCCAAAATGGAAGAGGATGACGAGGGGTGTGGTCCTAAAATAGAAGAAAATGGTGTGGCTTCAAGGGGATTGGTATTGGGGATAGTGAGGTCCACTTTTTAACGGGGATGTGAAGGAGGAAGTTTGGGAAATGGGGGTCTAAATCTTGTCTGTGAATGGGGATCTTTGGAAGGAATGGAAATAATTTCTATAGGAGGAACTGAAGATGATATTGTCATGGATATGAGTGGGGATTGATTAGATGTGTGAGTATCTGATTGTATAGAGGAAATGGGACGATAATTTGAATTCAGGGAAAGTTGGAATGCTTACCAAAATTCGTCAAGTAATGACATGGTCATGGAAGAGGAAGGTGAGATAGACGAGTGTACAATAGTAGATGTAGTAGGTGTTGGTAAAAGTGTGGAAAGAGGGACTAGAAGTGATGCTAAGGATGGGATAATGGGTAAAGGTGGAATGATTTCCAATAAGATAATCATATTTGATGAAGTAGGTATAAGAAGTGATGAAACAAGAATAATATTAATAAATGGGGAAAGTGTGGTAGGTGTGGAAATGGGTGTGGGTGTAGGAAGAGGCACCGAAGTGGATGTAGACATGACTGATGTCGGTATGGAGATGAGTGTTGATGAGTTTGTGGATGTAAGGAGAGTGTCTAAGGGGACGGATGTAATGGTTGATGAAGAAGGTAAATTTGTGGATGAAATTAGATCTTTATCACCAACATGGATAATGTTTATGGTGCTAGTATTGGGAGTTTGAGATATAAAAGCAGTGGCAATTTGGATTATCGATGTGGGTGTATGATTTGGAAATGGTTGTTTAAAAATATATAATGGTTGATTGGGTGAAGCATTTGGGTTATCTACTTGAAGATCTCCCTGATTAATGAGTCTTTGGACCAAATCCTTGAAAGTTCAACATATTTCTATGTCATGTCCTTGGACTTGATGGTATTTGTAGTAATGGTCGTCACGATACCACATAGGTATTGGTATAGATTCATCAGTTGGTCGGATAGGCAACAACGTGATCAAATGTGCTATTAATAATTTTTCAAAGATGGTACTGCATGATTCCCCTAGAGAGTATAATTGGGCATTGGTCATGAGAATTGTTGTTAGGCTACTGTAGTAGATGTAGATGTAGGGGATCATATAATGATGATAGTGTTGGCCATTATTTTTGACTTATCATTTGATGCGGATGGTCTGATAAATTCTATTTTGGGCTTATTTGATTTTAATTTTAAATGGCCTTGTTCAAGGGCACATATCTCAAGCTTGCGAGCCATGGTGAATGCTTCTTCAAAAGTTTGAAATGATTGAATTTGTAAATTTGATAAAATATGCTTCTCACAAGAGCACCCGAAGATCTTGATTAAGTCGGTTTGAGGAAGAGGAAATGATAACTGATTTGTAATATTGTGCCATCGTGCAATGAAATCCGTGATGGATTCATCTTCAAATTGTCAGATGGTATACAAATCGTTGATGGTTACCTTGTGCGCAATATTAATTGAGAAATGTTAGAGAAATAATTGCTCAAGCTGAGAGAAAGAAAATATGGAATATTGGGGAATATTATTATACCAATCTAAGGCAAGGCCAACCAAAGACATAGGGAATGTACGAAGCATCAAATCTTAGTCATGTAAGATAAGATAACATGCATGTTTGAATGCTCAAAGATGTTGTTGTGGGTCCTCTTTACTATTAAATTTGGAAATTTTTGGCAATTCCCAGTGTAGAGGATAGGGTTTCATTAGCATAGATGGATGAATGGGTTCATCACATATTTTTTTGTAAGATACTAGGACTTTGGACCCTAAAGTAGTGGCCTCTAGGTTGGCTAACTAACTTACTAAGATCTGCATGGGATCATTAGGAATCGATTGTTGAGAAATGAGAGGTGGTGGTTGAACTCGTGGATGTGTGGGTGTCTAAGGAACTTGATATGGGTGAGTGGAAATTATGGGTTGTGGTTGAGGTGGAGGTTGATAGAATTTTTGTTGGCGAGAAATAGGAGCATGGTATGATTGTTAGGATTAGGCAGATTTTTGTGGCAGTTGTTGAGTAAGGATATGGGTATAGATAGGTTAATAGATAGGAAGTGACACTGCATGTTGCAAAGGGATTATTGGAGGAAGTTGAGAAGTAATGGCATAGACTTGTGATGTGGGAGGAATTTTCTATTCAGATAAAGGATATGATACATGGGGAGGTTGGATAAGAGTACTGGTGATAGTTGCAGCTGCAGTGGTGATGGGGACGATAGTTAAAATGGTTGTGTTGATTTGGGGAAAATTAGGTGGAATGGGTGTGACTATTTGAGTAGTTTGGTGGGTTGGTGGGTTGATAGAGGATGAAGCAAAATCACATATGGCTATAGATGGAATAATTTTAGAACTAGTATTGTAAGGGTAAACTTGCTGAAGTAGTGGGCCATCTAGAGGAATTTGTATGTATCTTTTCAGAAGATCCACATGATTGGCGTCAAGAATTTTTTAGAATTCTGGATCACCGAGAGGGAAGATGAGAAGACCAACAGGCTCTAATCTGACAAAAGGTGGAGTGGCTGGCCTGGATGGAATGGAATGGTGGTCTAATACCGAAGTATGAATGAAAGATATTGGATGAGGTATATTGGTGAGATAATAAGTGTCTATGAGGGAGGTAGGGAAAGGTGTGGATGATGAAGTTGCTGAGGTGGTTATTGATTGGGATGAAGCACTATGTGAGGCGTGATTGTGTTCCATTTTCCTAGTGGTGGATCATGTAATTACAAGCATAAAAAGAAAATTACTGTTAAATTAACAAACAAGTAAGGAAAATAATTTTTTTCTTTGTTTTTGCTTTTTGATTAAGAACACGTGCATGAAGAAAAAGAAAATGGTTGTAAGAGGGCCTAGAAAAAGATAAACTATGTTTGGTTTTGAGTAAGTTGTGGCTAGGAAATGTCTGAAACGGTTTCCTGTTGGGTGATCAAATCCCAATCAGTGAACCAAGTGAAAGGAATGCCTCAATGTATTGATTAATTTGTGAGGTTTCAAGCAGTGTGTGGCAAAATGTGTAATGTAGAGAGTTAAACCCCTATTTAAGCTATGTGAGCAGGAAGGATGTATGAGGTTCATTTTAGACCAAATTTGAAATGTGAGATAATCACCTAGGAAAGGGAAATTACAATGCAGAAAGAAGAAAATAGGGAAAAAATGAGGAATACCTAGAGAACGATTTTCCCCGTTATCTAGTAGCAAGTTGAGACAAGCAAAGAGTATACTCCAAACAATTTGTCAAATGACGACAGATGCTAAAGAAGCACTAATCATGACAAGTGGTATTACTAAAAATCTTGGTGAGATATAGTTGGGTTGTGCAAACATTATAAAAATATGTCTTTAAAAGTGAAATGAGGTGGGTGCAACGACGGAGTGGTCACCTATGAAAGAAAAGAGAATAATCAAATAATACGATTATAAAAAACTACGATAGATACAATTAAAAGATCTAATATTTGCTAAAGAAAAATTAAACTGTACTCCAATGTTCAAATTGGATGATATGAAACAAGCTAAGAAAGCTAATGCTAGATAAGAAATTAGAAGAAAACAACACGCGTTAAGGAAATGGAAAATTATATACACACACACACACACACAATAGACCAATGGTGTGTGATATATATATATATATATATATATATATATATATATATATATATATATATATATAATGTGACGAAATTACGAGATTTATAAAGACAATCCTAATAACGAACAATAATATAAATAATATAAATGAGTATGTAGATTAATATAAATTTAATGAAAAGCTAGACCGAATTATGAAATAGACTAAATGAGAAACTATGGACTCATATAAGTACTATAAATGAAATAGACTAAAGGGGAGACTATGATGGAAAAAATAAACGATATGGACTATTCGAGATAAATGGCTTATTATAGACAAAATAGATGATGTGGAAATTGAAACTTATAAATAATGTATTCAGAAGGTAGTGTTCAAATTCAATCAATTTTTTGGGTGAATTAATCAATTGGATTAGATTGAAAAGTGGTCGATTGGTCAATTGGTTTGTAGTTGAAATGGGGGTGATTAGTCAACGTGAAAGGGAATAGGTTGGTGGGATGTGGTGGCCACGCTGGCTTGGTGAGGGGAGTTGGGTGAAGTTGAGTGGCTTGGAGTGAGAGGATGGGACTGTGGGAATCGTGGAGCCAAGTGGGATGTCCAAGTGGGAGAAGGGGATGACGAAGCCAAGGGGAGGGTGTAGATAGGTTGGAAGTAAGTTTTGATAGCTATTTGCATTTGGAGCAGGGAAATCGGTGTGTTGGGAGTGAGGATGAGAGCTCGACAGATGAAGGAGTTGGATAGGTGGTTGAGTGGGGTAATGGACTGACTCAGCCGAGGGGAGAGAGATAGCTCAGTGTGGGTGAGGCTAGTTTGGTTTTATAAAATGAGGGAACATGGATGCGTTGGTGAGTCTGACCGATGGATAGGGATGGGAGAGTTGAATTGGATGAGAGGTAAGGTGAGTGGAATATCTTGGGTTGGTTAGGAATGAGGATGAGAGCTCAGAAATTAGGTTGGGGAGTTGGAAAAGGAGATGGGGTGTTGAGAGGGAGTGATGATGATGAGAATTACTTGGTGATAGGGTTGAGTCAAGGTTGACATGGATTGGGGTGGAGATGATAAGGAGATTGGTTTTTTTCTAAATCGAATTAGGACGAATACCAACTCGGTAAAGGGAGGTGAGGTGGATGCAATGTCGGGAGTTGGATGCAGAGTGGATGTAGAAACTCAAGTATGCATTGGGACTCTCCGATAAAATTTGGATGGGTGGAATGAGTAGTGGCCAAGCGGGTTGATTTCCGGGGAGTTGGGGATGAGTCAGGAAGAGTTAGGAAAGAGGGGGGCTCAGTGAGGAGAGCCACATGGGTTAGTCATAGAGGTGATTTAGATATAAAGGTGGGTAGGTAGGTGAGTGGATAGGTGAGGGAAATGGATAGAGTATTTGGTTAGGAACAGGAATGGAGGGATGGAGTTGGTCGAGGGGTATGAATGGGTTTCAGGAAATTTCAACAATGTATGTGAGGTGAGGTGGCTAGCTTGGCCGAGTTGGCCGAGGTAGGGTGGGATAGTTTAGGATAATAAAACTTGTTTTGATTATTATTATTTATTTATTTACTTAATATTAATATTATTATTATGATTAATGATAAAAATACAATCGATACTAACTATGAATGACCAAATAACAAGCCGATTAAAAACTAGAAGCACTTACCTCCAAGGCAACCTACACCACTGAATGTAAAGACAAAACCACACGAAGGGAGATAATACTAAACCCTGTAAATAAGTGAGTCAGAAAAATGAAATATTTGCAAGAGATACTAAATTGATGAGAGCTATGAATAATTGTTATAATTATGACACCTACGTAAGATGAGTAAAGGAACAAAACAATGACTAGAACTTGGATCTGGTCCCACTGGGCGTGCCAAAATGTTGATAGGAGTTTCCTGCTTCCTGTTCAGATTAGTGTATGAAAAATCAATAAACACAAAACAACGTTGAATATACAAGGGCTTAGTACTTTAGAGATGGTGAGGACTGATACGGGCGCCAAGTAGATGATGAGTTCCTCATTGTGATCTTAGCAAACCTGCAACTCAAAGACACTAGAGAAAACTGATTAGATATTTTATGCGGGGGCTTCCTGACAAAGCGGATCTGAAAAGCATCAACTTCCTCAGTGGTTCTCAAATCCTGTGTGATAAAGAATAATGATAAAATGCAAGATAAACAGATAAATGCAAGCTGATGAACAAAGAAACCTAACGATGCTGGTATGTAGATGGTGTCATTGATCTGATCCAAACACAGTATGTAACATGAACCAAGCTACGTGAACTAACAAATCATGAACATAGTATTGTGGGGATTCCAGTGTCATTATAAGGAAATTATGAGTATACTATGATAAACAAGAGGCTTAAAATTCAAAACAACATTTTCCCAAATTTTCTAACTTATTAGGATGAGGAGGGGAAGGCCCATATTTATAGTCTAAGAGTGAGGTTATACTGTGGGTTATTAGGTAATCAGGGTTGGGTAAAGTAACCCTGATTAAAAGAGGTGATGTGATTTAGCAGAGCTCACAATTTGACTTATTAGGTTAAAAAGATAAGGATGTGACATGGAGTGGAGAGTATGATTGACATGGTTAGGTGCAATAATGCATCTCATTTTTGAATTTAGGAGTGGGATGTTAGATGTGTGTATTATTTACCATGAATTGAATAAATTTGGGAGGTGAGAGATAATGCCAAATTTTAATTATTAAATGGGTTTACATGGAGCCCATTAATTAATTAAAATTTGGGTGAGTAAATGGATGGAATTGATTCAAATTTAGGAAAAAGAAAAGCAAGAGGGAAAGTTGCATGAAGGAGAATAAATGTTGGATGAAGGAAAAGAGTTACACCAAAAATTGGTGTCTACAGTTCAATATAAATCTCTCAGTCCTCTTTCATGGTTTTAGTCTTATTTTGATCATATCATTTTAAGTTCTTGTGTGTATTCTTTGAAACTTCATATGTTGGGTTATCTCTATGTATTTTCAAGCTAAATTATCAACCTCTTTTAGTTTGGTACATCACCTAATTTTCATTTAGTATTTTATCTTTCTGAACCTTGGTTCCTTGGAAATATTAGTTCAAAACTAGTTAGTCTTAGATCATAGTGTTGGTTAGATTTTTTGCACTGAACTGGAATAAAAGGAATCAACCTTTCTTCTTAAGATTTACCTTTAAGGAGCCACTGTACCACACTTGAAGGTCACTCAATGTTTCACCAAGGTGATAATATTGGTCTCAAGAAAGGGTGCAATCTCAGGTGACAAAAATTCAATTATTCCAAAAAAAATGTTAGTAGATCCTATTTTATTTTGATAAAAATATTTTCCTTTTTGACTAAATTTTCAGCATTTGTTACATGTTCCTATATATTTGACTTTATAATTGTCATTCACATCTTTCTTATTCCCTTTCTTATAGTTAGAATATTTTCGATTAAAGCTATGAGATTTGTTATCATTAAGAACATGCATTTTCTAGTTTTGAGATAGAAGTTCCTAAGAAGCATTCTCCTTAGAGCAAAAATTGGTCATAACTTTATCTTCTTGGATGAGAAGAAAGGAAAATATATCAAAACTAGGAATATCAGTTTTGTTTTGATATTTATAATTTATAATAGAAATGAAATTCCTAAATTTTTAGTGAATATTCATTTGAATTATGAAATAGAGTAATTAATCTTGATTCAAATTACATTTACAACCTTCTAATTGTGATTTTATATTTTATATTTTACCAAAAAAAATTACAACCTTTTTGTCTCCTTTTATTGGATAATTGTAAACAACCTAGTACCTTTATGCATATATTGTATGTGTTTTTAGACTTCACTAGGAGATTCAAGGTTTCCAATGTGAAGTAGGAAATCATCCCTAACACTCATAAAATAATGGGCATAGTCTCTTAAGTCCTTTTTTGATAAGCATTGGTATTCTCAGAGTTAGTCAATCTACCAAAAGGGGCTTTCTCAGTCCTATTAACAATATCCCATAATATTTGAGCCATAAATTCAACCTTAAGCATAATTTTTCAAATATTACAATTACATCCATTTAGCATGTAAGATTTATCAATATTAAAATTTCTAGATGATACCTTTTTTAGGTTTTACACTGATTTAGGGTTAAAAACACAATTTTCCATAATTTGAAATAAATTTTAAAGATAAAAAAGTTTGAAATTAAAAAAATTTAAAATTTATTTTATAATACAAGATTTTTCAAAAAAAGTGTTCAAACGGGATTGTCTAGCTAAGATAAAATGGTTGATAATGTATGAAATAAAATTTAAAAAATGACAACTGTAAACAACATTGGACATATAATGGTACAATAGCCGATGGTGTAAGGAATAAAAAATTCATATTCAAACAAGATCGTTCATGCAAGGCTACAATGGTTGATGCTGTCAAAAATAAAATTTTAAAATTCAAACAATATCGACCATGCAAGGATACAATGGCTGATGGTGTAAGAAATGAAAAATTAAAAAAATGACTTCCTAATGCACGTTGAAGGTTTACAAATTTTGTGGACATGTTTGAGGATTTTTTCTCCTATCCTTTCTTTATAAACTAATGATTTTATTTACTTGATATTTATTTTGTTTCCATATGTAGAGGAGAAAACGTATCATACAAAGGTCAGGTTTCCCTTAGAAAGAGAGAACACGATCTATAAAAGAGTAGGGTCACTTATGAGCAAGAATGCACAACAATCAAAACATGAGAAACAAATTATTCTTCTACGACACATAAAAAATAAATTAGAATAGAATTTTTATTATTTACCATGTATCAAATTAAAATCGGTTTGTAAGTAGACTATTATATAAAAAAATATTTTTAATCTACTTCTTCCAAGAACATAAGGATTTGGAATAAGGGGGAAGTTGATTCAAACTACTTCTACCACTGTGAAAATCATGATACAAGTAATTAAATCTCTTCTATAGGGCCGGAGATAGGGAATAATTTTAATTACTTCTACCACTTCAATTTATAGTAGAATCTTCACACCTTTCCTATAACCTACAAACTCTCGTACAACACCACACGACTTTGATACCATGTCAGAACAATTAAAGGATAATGAATTGATGTAATCAAATAATTATACAAGTTCATTTATTAACTATAACTAAAAATTTAAATGTAACATGAATACAATAACAAAACACGCGATGAACAAAGATTTATGTGGGAAAACACTTTTAGGTAACAAACCCCACCAAAAGCATTATCTAAATTTTATTGAAATCTTGAATAGGAACATATAGAACCATTTTGTATTATAGAATATGAGAACCTCACATATCTTCTTATCACTTCTCTTTTGCTTATCTAAATATCTCTCACGAATGTCTGAATGTAATAATCATGTCCTCCAAATGTGTAAATACTTACAAAGGGTAACTATGTTTACACAGTTTGGTAGTTGGTTACACCCATTAGGTCCATACCACTCCACCTTTTTTATAAACATAGGTAAATGTAATATATTAATATACACTTTTTAATTTAACTCTTATTGGGGGTCAACATAAATGAATCCCCTTATTAAGAGTATAAGTGGGATCAACATAAATGTGTCCCCAAGGATGTAAAAGAGTTTAACATAAATGAATCCCCAAAATGTAACTTTTTTTTATAACGGGATCAAAATAAATGAATCCCCACAAACATTACATGTTCCAACATCAACCTAACCCCACCCCATTGTGGTTGGGAGAGAAATGATGATGTTAGGAATAACATCCCTCCCTCTCTAATGTTTTTTTGTTTTTGGTTATTATGTTTTTTCATTTTTTCATTTTTCTTTATTTTTTTTTTACTTTTGGGCTTTCAATATTTAAGATAATGTCACTTAAATACGACTATCAACTATTCATTAAAGTAAAGTAAAAATATTAAATTAGAAAAAAACATAGATTTTAAATAATAAAAGATATAACATTTTTAATAATACTAAAAAATGAGGAGTCTTAGGTTTTAAAAAAAATAATTAAAAATAATTTAATTATATATATAACATTTAGAAATAAATCATTGACATTAAGCTTGTCCCATAATTCATTGCACAATTAATTGATTATATCCTACACTTGTTTTCCTCAATGTACACTATCGGCCATTAGGTCACACTCGTTACCTGTCATTGACGATTCAAAACAAAATTCTCATAATAAAAAACACATCTTGATACATCTAGCCACCATATCCAATAGACATGTTGAATTGTGCATTGTTCCTAGACAAAGTCATCCATGCAAAAAAAAGTCACTTGATAAAATTTGAAAAAATCCTATGACTTCATTGTAATTACATTTAACAGTCACATTTTTAAATCCACAAGCTACCTTAGTCAGTCATGTGTCATTTAAGATGGAAATATTATTATAAAAATCACATATAATCACATTAACCTAACTTATTCAAATATCATCACAACTTTGGCTATCTAGGATATCTTAACAAAGACGCCAATTGAAAAATCAATCTATCAAACATATTTAGCCAAATCTAAGTCTATACACATCATTGAAAGTTACTTTAGGTCATATATAAATCTAAAACAAAAATTAAAGATCATTTCCAAGTTTTTAGGTCATAATAAGGTTTTCATTAGCAAAAACACATTGTGATATACATCTTTCACAATTTCACCAGGTGGTGAACTTCAAGGGTTTGATGTCTTTTAAAATTTGTGCTATGTAGTCATGGTAGGTTCCAAACAACCCAAATCAGACTAGCCCCTTTTTTAAGTTCTAAGAAAAGGAGAATAAGAAACAATCCTTAATCATTTACATAAGTACAATTGCATGAATTTAGTGTAGAAGATGGAAGTACAAACATAGAGGAACATAGTGCCAAAATCTAAATTTAATCACAGTCACCAGAGGATGAATACAACCAAAGTACACAAAGTTAGCCAAATTAATTTTTCCAAGACGAGTGAATTCATTCATATTACAGAAGCATACTTCCATTATTTTAGGACATCCTGAAAATGGTTTGCATATTTTGAGAACAAAGTCATCTTATCTCAATCCAAAATTTTATGTAACTATAAACCCTAGTTTTATATCCTTAGTTAACTCATTTATGTTAGTGCAATTTATCATAGTTTTCCTTTAATTCATTTCACATCTAATGTTTAATATTAATTATTGTACTATTATATTATTTCATTAATGCATAATTATTTATCACCCTAATTATATTAACCCTAATTTTGGTGTTATATTATGGTGAACCCACTTCCTTATTTGAACACATTCACCTAGGTATTTGTGTCTCACCTGTAGGATTTACTTTATTTTCACCCAGGTTTCTAATTTTAGATCTTACTTAACAATAATGCCCTTATTAGTATATGGTTTTAAATGTCTGCCCTGTATATTCACCATGTCTCTCATACCTTATTGGGAAACCAATCCCAAAGGTATCCTATTTACAACCATGTTGAAGGACACACAAGCCAAATTAACCCTACTACAACCACTACAAGCATGTACATTACCTCTACCTCTAAAGAAGATTATCCAATATACTATAATGACCCCTCAATTGGGAGATAATATCTACCAATGAATTATTATTTCAATTTGAAATTATCCCATTAAGTTATCCTTGAACCACTCATGTTATGGATATAAATGTAAAAAATCATAATGTGCTAGGTCAAAATAATGATTTCTTAGAAATAACATATGGATGTATCTTATCATCGCGATAGATTTTTAAATTCATGTTTTAGTCATCCATATATTTCTCATAATTCTTGTGTAGAGTCTCTTAGGCTTATTTTACCATGTGTTTGACATTTCCAATTTGTTAGTATCCTAACCAAATAACTACAATACATGATGTAATCCATATGGGAATTATAAAATGAATTTAAACACCTATGCTTATCTTCTAAATTATTCGCAAGTTGAGTTGACAAAAATTATGTTTCCAATCAACCAATAGTGTGTAATATTTACAATGCTACATTACCATATGAATTTCCATGTTTATCCTATTCACAGGAAAAGAGAAACCTAACCAACACATCAATCATTTTTCTATATGATCATAATTATATTACACAAAATTAAAGTCTTACTTAGTTATTTGACACATAGTCTCACTGGTGTGTCATGGATATGGTTTTTTAGTTTATTGAGGGATCCATTACTAGCTATTCAAAAAATTACATCTCTTATTCCTCCTACATTTTCAATCACATACTACCAATCGTATTGATTTTGAGCATTTGGAGGAAATATGCCAACACCTTGACAAGTCTATTCAATCCTATTTCAATTGATTTACATTTTTAGTATATTGATATACATTTAACCCAAGCTATAATGAACAAAATCATATGTATTCCCAAGGTCTAGTAACTTCATTTTTAACATCATAACATAATCAATTAAGTGATTTAAATATTCCATTAGTAGAAAAACTAGTAGCTTGGGAGGATAGTTCAATGGATGCACAAACCAATCTCACTAAGACACTTATGTCCAATACCCTTGATGAATTTTACATGCTCATCCACATGTGAAAATTACCCATCCTTTAGATGCCTTCTCTATTTCTTCTATGTCAATAATTGTAAGTCATTAAACTTATGATGAAAATTAATGTTCACTAAAGTAAAGGCATCGTCATGACCATGTTATACACTATGATACTAATACATATACCACTCTATTATGTAAATTACTTAATAAGAGTCTCATTTCACTAGTTAGCATTCAATTTAGGATGAAACATCACTTCATAAGACATCAAGAAATATCTTTTCATTAATTTACATCACACAAATAAATATTGGACCTTACACAATAATATTGAATATCCCAATCGTAAGCACATTTGTACGCCTAGATTTGGATCACCTACAAGATGGATTAGTTGATATGAAATATCCAAATCAATGCTACTTAAAAATAACGGTATTATGCTTCCATTTTGAAGATAAGGAAAATTATGGGTTCTTTCATTGAATAAAGTGGGTAAAAATCTTTTAGATCTAAATCTAAACTTACACACAAGCACACTTGAAAAATGTTAGTTGTTTTTTATGGTTAGGGGACCTACCTTGGTCATATCCCTAACCCTTTGAAGGAGATAAAAGACATTTTATTGATTAAATTGAAAAAATAGTAAATGAAAATTATAAACATACCTGACTAATATCGCTTTGTGGTTCACCAAAAATCGCATGGAGATTGCAAGACAATTGCAGTTACAATTCCCACATGTGTTGTAATTTCACTATAGCAGTGTTGCAGAAAGTTACATCTATCATTTTTCTCCACTTTCAATCCTTTGAGACTTGGAAAACTGAGATGTGTGAGCAATAGAGCAAGAAAACTCAAATATAGCCTTTGTGCACCACGAGTCAACAGTTTAAGAGTTGTCAACAAAGGATGAAATAATGTGGGAGAGGGAAATTTTATAGATTTGGAGTGCATGGGGAAATGAGACACATATGGGTGCAATGATAGGTCCATAGTGCATTGGGCATGCACAATGGGTAGGTGGGATGGACATAAATAAATGTACGTGGGTGAGGGTTAATAAATGAGTGGTGAGGTGTCATTCATTCCATTTTGTGGGATTATTTGATTTTTTGGGTTTTATATGTTTTGGTGTTTTTGAACAAGAGACCTTATGGGCAAGGTACATTTTCTAGTGTCTACATTTTTCCCCTTTTTAGGATCTGTGTTGCAATAGGCAAGATTCAACGCAAAAATTGAAGATGAGATGAGGATCGTCCAACCCTATGATTGTGGTTGCCACAGTTGCAAGATTAGAAAGTTGACTAGATAGACATGAACTTGAAAATGAGATCGATGGGCCACTTAAGCCAAAGTCTGTGAAGGGATTTTAATATATTGATTTTGTAAGGTGGAAACTATTGAGTCAATTGATTGATGAATGGATGTCATATGATTGATGAGAAGGGTTTTGTATGATTCCCCCTCAAGTGACAATTTTTGGAGCCGTAGGTTACCCAAGTGTAATGCAGGATGAAACGTGGCGATTGAAGATAAGAGAAAATGATCCTTGGTGAAGGCATGATGAATGAAAGTGATGACTAGGTTGTCCCAGTCATGTGTAAAAGAAAACTGGATGACGAGTATATATAAAAGCGAATACAAGTGTTTGAGAGTTACAATGTAGACGTAGAGTTGAGTGGGTATGAGTTGATAGCGAGAGAGCTAGGAGAGTGAGGCAACGAGCTACATGGTGAGTGATGTGGGTGAGGTGGTGAGCACTACAGGTGAGGTGACGAGTTATAAGATGAGCTAAGGGGTGAGAGGTGTTGGAAAGGTGAAGAGCTATGTAGAAAGATAGATGGTGAGAAGTGCATGTGAGATGATGAGCTATGTAGTGTGGGTGAGGCAGTGAGCTACGTGGTGTAGGTGAGGTAACGAGCTATGTGGTGAGATGGGAGAGGGAGAGCTAAGAGAGGCAAGTTGGGAGATGGCAAGCTAGAGAGATGGCGAGCTAATGAGTCGTATGAGCGACTCACCGAGTTGGGGTCATGAGATAGTGTGCTCTATCATAGGGAGTTGGGCATGAGTGTGGGTGTAGGGTGAGGCATGAAGTGGGTGCTCTTAGCTAAGGGGTATGAGTGTGTAGGAGGGGAGATGGAATGGGTCATACTTATAACCCATGAAGAAAGGGAGGAGTGTGAGGTGGTGAGGAGGGGGATTTAAGAAGGAGGGAGTGAAGCAAGCAAGGTCATGGATGAGAGGAGGGTGTTGGGAGTTGGGGAAAGTCACTCATGCAACTCGCTAAGTAGTGGGAAGGGCTAATGTAGAAGGTGAGAACATAGGAAGGGTAGTGAGTGCGAGTCCTGTAGGATTTAGGGGGTGGGAATTATGGGAGTCTAGAGCATATGTAAGGCAAGTTGAATGGAAAAATTGGGTTGGGGAAGGTCTGGTGAGGGGAAAGGTCAAGGAAGAGCATTGAGCGAGGAAGGTGAGGAGTCATGCCTGTGACTCGGGAGTTGAGCGGATTGGGCGTAGTGAAAAGGTGAAGGGGAGTAATGAGTTGAGAGTGAATTAGGGTGGATAAGGAGTGGGAGTGGCTCATCAAGTTACAGAGTAACTCACTAGGGGATATTGGATGAAGGGCAAGGGTGGGGTCAGGGAAGGGTGGGAGTGGGTTGTGCACGAGTAGGTGGTGGAGTAGATTCAGGAGAGCATGTGGAAGGGGCTTGAACCCGCAAGTGGCGAGCTATGTGGTGTGGCTGAGTCGCTAATACGACTCGGAGAGGTGGGAGTGAGTAAGGATGTCAAGTGACGAGTAGGTAGGATGAATTAGGGTAATAGACTCAAGGGAAGGTCGTGATAGGTGAGCTGAGTCACTATAGTGAGGTGAGATGGGAGAGGTCAAGGTTAAGGGTTGGTCAAAATACATGACTCGCAAAGGGAGGACGATGAGTTAGTTCATGGGGGTAGGCAGGGGACAATGCTAGGGTAACGAACAAAGGAGTAGAGCTTTTGGGGTGATGCAAAGATGAGGGGATTCAATGATTGCTTATGTGTTTGAAGGTCAGGGTTAGGAAGCTGGTGAGTGATCTAGGCCATCAAATCATAAGGGTCAACTCAAGGTGATGGTGAGTAGGGTTAGATCGAGGTTATGGGGGTGGTGAGGGGCAAGGTAGTTGCTAATTTTCTCACAAGGTGAGCAACGGGAAGTGAGTAGATGGAGTCATATAGGTGACTCACCTGGGAATTGTGTGTAGACAAGGTAAGGGCACAAATGGCCTAGTTGAGTCACTCTTATAATGATCGGAATAAGTGAGATTTGGTAGGCGAGGTTGATCACCTGAGTTACCGAGCTAAGGAGGTTTATGGGGGTGAGAAAGGTGCAGTTATAGTGGAAATTCAGGGAGGGGTAATTGGGTTAGGGTAGGAGTTTACGAGGTCAGTTGAGTACCTCGGAAATGCGGTGACTTGATGGGGTGAGGTGGGAGAGAGGAGTTGTGGAAGATTTAGATAAGGTTCAGAGGAGGGTGGCTCAGGAGAATCTTCATAGGTGTGACTCAGTGGGGTAGGTAGGGTCATGAGTAGGGTCATGATAAGGATCATTGAAATGAAGGGGGGCATAGGATTAGCTTGGCGAGTCACTGTGGTGACTCACCAGAGATTGAGTGAGGTTAGGGAAAGGTGAATGGGAGGGGTAAGAGGTGATGATGTGTGATTATTTGTGAAAAAAATTAATTTTTGGGGAAGGTTGAGGGTAGATGTAAGATGAGTGATGAGTGGTGAGGGGAAAAGTGGAAGTAGAGTGAATCAGGGTGGGCGCGTGAGACCACATGAGGGCAACTATCTAATGTGGCAGTTATGTGACCTTGTAAAGATGGATGATTTTGGGGATCAGAGATGATCCAATGAAGTAATGTGGGTGTATAAAATGAATGCAATGTAAATGAATATGAAAAATAAAAAATGATTGAAATAAAATACATGAAAATGGAATGTAGTGATTAAACAATGACAACATAACATGAGAAGGTGGAGGGTGTGCAAAAGGCAAGTAAATTCCCACGGATGTTCATTCCAAACTGCAGTGGAGTGAAATGGTATAAATACGCAATGAGTCGATTATGGGGATATGTACATGTGTGATGAACATGATTTGAAATGAAGACGTGTTGGTGAAAGTGTAATGGTGAGTGATGAAATCAAAGATATGAAACATGAGACCAATGAGTGAGCTAAAATGGGAAGCTTGAATAAGGTTTAAACTAAACAAGGTGACATACTAGCCCTGTATTTCATCAAGATCTGGTGTGTGTACATGAGATGTTAATTACTTCTTGAATGAAGACCCATGAGATAGTGAGTTGAAAAAACAAGCCAACATGTAGGTGTAAATGATATGGGTGATTGGTGGGTAGTAAAATGTAAGGTATTTGTAAGCCTTGTATTGCTTCATTGTCATCCAGGTGCATACATATCCCTGACAATGATACATTTGATTCTAGTCACAACATTTCTCTACTACCAGTCAGTCATCCATAACCCTGATAAAGACACTAGAAAGACCCCAGTGAGAGTTTTTTTTGATATTGCTCTTGTTTTTTATTATTATTTTGAATTTATTGCTTGATTTTTATTGTTTTGATTTGGTTTTCACATGATATTAAGCTCTCTTAATTTTCCAAGGGGTTTAGAACCACGAGTTATTTGAGGGAGGGACTGGAAGTGAGTACAGAGATTACATTGGCAAGTGTCAAAAAATAATTCCCTAGGGTCTTTAATATAAGTTTTTAAGTGTGCATGGATCTTAAAGAAGACAATTGTTCTTAATTCACCAAGTAAGGAGAGATCAAGTTCAAGTAATTATAGTAAAGACTAGTGACTCGAAAAATGTAACAACAAGATTATCAAAGTGTTCATGAAAAGTTGTGAAAAAAAAATACATGGAATGAGAATGAACTATAAATGAAATGTTTAGGGGTGAACGGAGAATTGGAATGAAATATGAATGAACCAAATGTGGAATAACATCCGTGGTCAAGTATTGCTTATTGCAATTTTTTAGAATATATAGATTTTTTGAATTTTTGAAATATGTTTGGTTGTGTGGAGATATGTGTTTTTGTTTGTGTTTGTGTGGAGAATCATGTTAGGTTTCAAATATCGGCTATATTAAGAGAAGTGTAATGTATGGAGTGTGCACAATGTGGTAGTGAAGACAAATGAAATTTCCCCCATTTTGTATAGGAATAAGGTAAGTCATAGGAATGATGTATAAAAGTGATCGATAGATGAGATAAAAAAATCAGTGGCAGAGATGATGATGATAGAAGTGAAGCGATAATGACAAATAGAAGCCACATAATGGTGGTTGGTGAAAAATGTGTGGGGATGAAATAAACAAGAAAGGTGATGAATGTGATGGATGTGAGAGAATGTCTAGTGGTCAAGGATATGAGTATAAACCAAGGGTGTGTGGTGGAGTGTTATGAAGTGTGGTGCTAGTGATGATATCAACTAGATGGGGTATTGAGAAAATAGTGATGTCTGAAGGAAGAATGAGATTCAATGGTGTGAACTTGTTATGAATGGGTGCGATGAGAATATGATGACATGAAATAAGAAGAGTTATGTAAGAAGGAATGTCCAACATATGATAATGTGGGAGAAAATTGGAATGATATGAGGATGTAATGGGATGTGGATGAGTTTTTTAAGGCCCGTGTGTAAGAACAGAGGGTCATGTGGATGTGATTGATGATGTGTAAAAAAAGAGATGAGTGGATAATTCAAATGGATCTTGAATGAGTATTCATGAATGCAATAAGGTGGATGTGAAAGAACATTCCAAAGGAGGAGAAGCAGTGAGAACACACGGAGATTTTTCTAAGGAAGAGATGGAATAATAAGGGTTTTAAAATGAAAAGGCATAGATTCAAGAGGGGTTTAAACAACCTTAATAGATGGTACAGGATGTAATGTAGGTTCCACAAGAAAGAACAAATCTTGAATGAGTCCTGAGGAAGGAAGCGAGATATATGTTGAAGATGTATGTAAGGTATGTGAAGTGATGCATGTAAACCAATGTGATGAAGAGTGAAATGTAGATGTAGTAAAGGGTTGTGTGATAAGTAGAGTGTATGTGAGTGAAGAAAAAGAATAAGTAAAAGTTGTCGTGGGCAATATCAAATCACATGATGATATAGATAGTTGAGAGCTAGATAGAGGTGTTAATAATGTGGAAGAATCCATAAAGGATGAGGATGAGACCATATCTATAATGGAAGGACATGAAGAGGTAGAATGAAATGATGATGATGTAGAAAATGAGTGATTAAGGGAGCACTATGGTGTTGAGGTCAATGTGGAAGCATGTAAGGCTATGGATTGTGAAAATTTTGATTTGGATGATATGACACTAAAAGTCCATGATGATTGTGATATAATGGGGAGTGATGAATCATATGATGGAGAAGTGACACATGGAGAATAATTGGTAATAGGATTGTGTGAAGTGATTGGATGGGTATTAGTATATGAAGGCGGAGGAGATGGAGGTTCAACCGCAATATCCCCCTTATCAAGAAGGTCTTGAATGATATTATGGAGTTGGGGACATGAGTTAGTGGGGTGACTGTCAGTACGATGGTAAGAATATGTGTCATGGGAGGAATGACATAATAGTGGGGGTGGTTTAGGAGGTAGACTGATGAGATCGACCTTAAACAAATTTTGGAGAATAGAGGAAATTGGCTCGGTCAATAGAGTTGATTTGCGAGGGAGTTGGATGAAGCTAAAATACTTAAGGGAGAGTAATGGATGTAAAAATGTGAGTGTATAATATGATGAAGTGTGAATTGAATATTATTGGATGACATTTTGAACTTGGCAATGTAAGGGTGTGGTAGGTTGTGGAGGAATAGAAACAAGCGGCAAGGAGGGAGGACGATCAAGATGGATAACCTCAAGGCGATGTGCCATGTGCACAACCCATTGAATGTATGTAATAAGTGAATTTTTAAGTGGTGTGAGATGTGAGGGACACAAATTTTGGAAAATATGTCAATGAGATCACATTGTGGGATGGGAAATGAAAGGTGGTGAACAACAGCACATAAATGTGCAAGAAATTTAAGGATAGACTCACTATGGGATTGACAAAGCATGTGAAGGTCAATGAGTGAAAAATATGATTATGTGTGTGCACATGGTGGTGAGAGGCGAGGAGGATACATTTGGATGAAATTGTAAACATATCGGGATGGTTGTGTGGCAGGTGGAGGAGAATAAAAAATGCATGACAAGGAAGGAGGATGGAAAAAATGGACATCCTCATTGTGTCATGTGCACGACCTCATAAAATGTGTGTAGTGGTTAAATTTTCAATTGGTGTGAGATGTGAGGGATGAAAATTTTGGAAAAGAGGTCAAGGAGATCATATTGTGGAAGTGGAAATGAGAGATGGTGAATAAGTGTACGCCAACTCTCCACAAAGCTAATGATAGACCTGTTATGATATCACCGCAAAATGCGAAGGTAAACTAAGGTTGTTTTGGGTGCAATGTGGATGGAGAAGTAAGATATGAATGTGTCAGCAATTTGGGTAAATATGTAAATTCTATGTTGTGAGAAGCATGAATACCAATCAAGTGCTTGGCTAGTAAGTGAAAGTGGGAAGGTACGTAAGATGAGAGTATTGTCATGTTGAATGAGGTGGTATGTGTAGCGTAATAGATGCAAGTGATGTTTTTGGTACTTAGTGCCATCAAATTTATTAAACGTGGGAAATTTGAAATGCGGTGAATAGGGATGACGTGGTACCATGGGGTGGATAGGCTCATTGTGAATGGTGTGACAATCTGATGCTAGTGAGAGTCACCCAAGTGCTTGGAATCAAGTTTGGAAAGGTGTTCAAGGAGGTGTTGATGGATCAAGTTAGGTTGAAAATGAGCATGGAGATAACTAGAAGCCATGAGGATTGACAATCACACATGTGATTAGGAATTTGAAACATGAGCGGAAAAATTCAGCAAGATGGTATGACTAGAAATATTGCAGGGAAGTCACATTTACGACCGAGTGTATGAAAATATGAAATGTAGAACAAAAAGAAAAAAATGGGTGAAATATGGATTTGGAAGGTTACAGACCAATTGTAGTAATAACTAGCTCTAGGAAAAATATGGGATGGTAAAATCGCAGCATAGTCGCAGTTGCGACTGAGACTCAGAAAATAAGAACTCAGAATGAATGACAAAAACATGTATGATAGTATGAGAAGGGCAGATGAAGAACATAAATAGTTGAAGGTGCGACTTAGAAATAGTGGGTTTTGATGAATGTGGTAATGTTTGTTTATCTTAAGGTGGAATATGGGTTCAGTTTATTTGGCTTCCTATAAAGGATCTCTCTCTAAATACCAAGTGTTATCTGAATGAGCTTCGTACACTAGAAAACTTCTACTCACAGGATTTAATTTACCCCCTTGATTAACCAAGTTGGATTTTACTATGCTCGATCAATCAAACCAGGGACGTCACTAAGGATAACCTTGGATCTAATCTCATGGGTGTATTAGTCAAGTAGGAGGGGGTACCCATTTTATTGGTTAGTTCCCTTAAGGTGTCAACTACTTTGGGGTTCTTGTGGTACTCCTTATGGCATATGCCCAAGCACTTCCCATAGTTATGCAGATGGGTATTTGCCCTTATCCAGACTTGTATTTAGAGTGTGTTAATTCCCTATTCATTCCGTTGAGAAAAAAATGTTTTTAATGTTTTTGTAGAAACAAAGTTACAACACAGTCGTAGTTGCAACTCCCCTACAACTAGATTTTTTAGTTTTTTGTCAAAAAATCGCAACACACTCATAGTTGTGACTAGTCTGCAACTTGATTTTTTTTTTTTTTTTATATTTTTAACAGATTTGTAAAACCAAATGTTCGATCTGTAATAGAAACATTAGAAAAGAGTAAAACCAAATTAATAAAGTGGGTAAAACTCTTTCAAATTTGAATCTAAACCTGCACACAAGCACACTTAAAAATTTTAATTGTTTTTTAATGGTTAGGGGACCTACCTCCATAATATACCTAACCATTCCAAGGAGATAAAAGACATTTTCATGAATAAAATTACAAAATAGTAAATGAAAATGACAAATATACCTGACTCAGATCGTAAGACACTCAAAGTTGCAATTCGCCGAAAATCACATAGAGATCGCAAGTTAATCGTAATTGTGATTCTCACTTGTGTTGGAATTTCACTAAAATAGGGTTGCATTGCTATCGTGAGTTTTTGTAAGGGCAAATTTCGTACCTGAAAGCATGACAACCATACCCTAAAGTGATTTTTTTTTTCTTAAAGGTCTTCCCAATTCCTCCTACATGTCAGTCTTATCCCATCCTTCTGAGTTATCCAATGTATCCTGTTATCATTTTTGTAGGTGATTTAGGGATATCCACTTCTATTCAAGAACTGCTTCTTTCAAGACAAACTCTACAAGAATATTAAGGAAAGGGCCATTCTATGATCTTCCTTAGGCTTGTACATAATGCCTAGAGTGGAAAAAAAGAATAAAAATCAGCATGGAGGTGTATCAGAGAGCTAATAATGTGTTGCAATTGGTTTGGAAGAATCTGGGAAGCTTTAGAAGTTTTGGAGTAGTTTCAACAAAAGTGGGTCCTGGAGGGTGAAGCAGTGCACAATGTAAAAACAATCGCTCCTGAGCTTCAGGAAGTAGATTCCATGAGCTTTGTAAGGAGTTAGAAGAAAAATGAAATATCGTCAGAAATATAATTCAGATATCCATAGAGGATGGTGGTCTCACATTTTTTCACAAGACTCGGGTGGTTTGTGTCCACAACTTATTTTCAGCATGTACAACCTTTGAGACCAATGAAAAATCCTATTTTTCAGGGGGTTGTAAGGAAGAATAAAGGTATAAGAAACCATCACCATTTTGTTCAAAAGGAATTTTTAATCTAATTTCATATAAATAAGCATGTGTGAAAATATGTCTGGGAGATCAAGTTATGGCACTGACAAGTTGCTCTCCAAGGTATGGTTCAGGAGTTATTCAATTTTCAAGCTTGGAAATTTGGAAAAATCAAAGAGTGGCACAATTTTGTGCACAAAACATCCCAAAATTTTTGGAAATTTTTGTGCACAAAAATTATTCCCCTCCCATTTAATCCCTTTGACCATGATGCAACCGTTTTGGAGCTCCTTTTGTCAAGTTTAAGCCCCACACACTGATTTTAAGCCCCCGAGCTCATCTAGTCACGCAACTCGCCAAGTGGCCCAATCAGAGAGGGGTGAAATTTTGTACACCAACATATGAAAATTTTTAGGATGGTTGGGACAAAAAATTCTCCCCCTCCCATTTAAGCCCCTTATCAACCATGTGACCCAAGAAGTGGCTTAAGTGTTTTATTTCCAGTCCCCCTCTTCTCATCCTCAATTGTAAATCACAATGTGACAAGTGGTCCAATGGGAAGGGGCACATTTTTTTTCAAAAACCATCCCAAAAATTTTGGGATGACTTGGGAACAAAAAATTTCCTCATGCTCCAAGTTGTGAAAATTTTTAAATTTTTAATTTAAGTGTTGCTTCTTATTGCTTCTGATACTACCTGCACACACGCACAATTAAAAACCCTCATTTCCATACTTTATTTTTCCTCCATTTAATTCACTTCTATTACTTTTCCATTTCATCTATCACTCTTTATCCATCCTCCCCGATTTTTGCAATACTTAAAAATATCATTTTCTAGCTGTTACCATCATGTCTGTTTGCTCTAGAAACCCTTGTGAAGAAAAACAAAGAATCGTTCATAAATTACAAACCATATGATCAGAAATCTGAAAAAACTTTGGGCATATCTTCCTCTCCCAAGCACCTTGAATGCTGACAAGAAATAAAATTTCAGAAGTGTGACATATTTTTTATGGCAATCCATTAATATTTGTACCCTAACCTCTTCTTTTGTCATTTACTGTTGATCTGGGAAGGAGATTGACACGAAATTTTGCAAAGAAGCCTCAAGAAAAAAACCAAGAAAGGAATAAAAAGTTTTTTTGTCAAACTGAGGCCCAAAAGACCAGATTTCCAAAAATAGTAAGTGCCACTACTTCACACTTTTATTTTTAGTAACTTTCCTAAAATGGACTAAAACCTTCAGAAGAGTAAACATTGAAAATCATAGAAACTGAAAACTAGGGTACATAGGCCAAAAAAGAAAAAAGCAAAAATAAAGAATTTTTTTATAAAAATAGAAAGTGCTTAAATTGGCCCAAAACATCTTTGAACATGCTTTGAAACATGAAGAGAACCTCTTAGTGCTGACACTAAGGCAAAAAAAACAACCCTGCCCAAAATAGCATCTCCTGGAACCTAGAGTCTAAAAATAGTAGTTTTCGGTTCTGAGTGCAAAAATTTGTTTTCACCTCCATGGTAACCTATATTATTGATTTTTACCATCATGAAGTTCAATTTCACTATCCCAGATCCCGTTTCCGCTCTCACATCAAGTTCTAGAGTGTGGGTGACAACAATGTTTCTCACATGGACCTAAAGGAGCTCAAACACAGAATGTTTGGTGGGCCAAGCGAACTTGTTGAAGAAAATATATTTTCCATTGGATTGTATGTAGAAATTGGCCATCCCAAATCCTTGCAAAAAAATTGAGTTAGTGTTGGCATGTGTCCAACACTATGAACTAGACACCAGGACAATCATAGCAGATGAAAATTCAGTCTTAGTTGTGCTTACTCCAAGGGCCATATCTCAAGGAATGAAAATCCCAACTGAAAAGGAAATGGTCATGATCACCAAAAGAGTTTTCATCTATTATAGAATGGTCCAATACCGACTCTTACCTTCAAGGCATCTCCCTTGGCTCCTAGTTGAAGCACGAAAGAAATTCTTCTCGTACGCCAAATATTCTTTCCCACAGTGAGTTCCACAATGCTTTCTCTGATGCTATCATTCTCATAAGTTGGGTAATGGGGGAAGAGAACACAAAGAATTTTCATGACTGGATGGAACTCTTCATCCTCATGATCCTCAAAGGTAAGTAGGTGATTGATTGGGGGCACACTCATCCGATAACTTATCATTTCCATTCTTGCTCCAGGTACCCTGTCTAATGAAAAATTATTCATGACCTCAAATATCTTGTCTATGCCTTGTGCTGAAGTTTCTTGAACACAAGAATTCAGGATTTCTTGACACCTACCTCAGGAAATGTCTCCCAAAAATCTCCTACATTCGATATTTACCCAGAGGTTTATCTCTTTCCAAAGAAAGTAATCAACACTATGGAAAGGTGAATGATACATTCACAATGTTCATGGTCAAGTTACAAAACTTAAAGGAAATCAACAAATGAGGATGTCTTCACAAGCCACTTCCTTGGAAAAAAATCAGGACAGTATGGCTCATGCATTCATTCAATTCTACAATAATTCTCATACATACCCTAGGGTGTCCAGGATTTAATCTTAAGAAACTTCAGTGGAGGTTAGGCCTCAACAATATCCAAGTGACGCTTAAAGATACATGTTGATGGAATAAAATGTAGACAATTGGTACAAGTGAAAAAGAAAGTTGAAGAGTAGAAATAAGAAGCAGGTCTCTTTCCCTATCTCACTAGGGATTTTCACATGAAAAATTTCCCATGATGCCAAAATGTTGAAATATTCCCTATCCCCTATCAATATGCACTCATACAACTTCTAGGGTGGAATTTGATATCAGGAAGGATCCAGACTCATTTCATCTACCTGACTTGCATCATATGCCCCAAATTGAAGACTTCTGGGAAAATTATGTTGATGAATATGAGGTATGTGAGTGTGACCATAAGAGGATGATAGTGGATTAAATGATAAAATTCAAATTCTCATTGGTATGAAGATGGTGTCCAAGAAGATGGCTTAGATATGTTTGATCTAGAGTACCCTTACAGTTAAGGCTTCTCCTCATCCCCAAGTGGCTTGGAGTGTGCACAAATCCAGAGATATCAAAGAATGCACATGGAGGCTATGATCTGGAGGTCCAAAGAGTGGTTAAAAAGAAAGAGGGCTGATCTCATTTCATCAAGAAACTTTCCATCCCTTTAGAGACAAGCATCCTATCAATCCTATTTCCAAGACCAAGGACAAGGCTCCCAGTTCAACTCGCATTAGGAGAAAGATTGAAGAGAAATCCAGAGGAACATAAGGCTCATCACTATAGGATACTATGAAAAAGAAAGAAATAATAGAGGAAGTACCTATGGTGGATCTTGAACAAGGGTAAATTGACCTGGATAAGGTATCTTACCCCATAGCAATCTCTAGGTCCTTCATCTCCTACTGTTGCACCGACAGCCTAACCTGTACAAGACCCACCTTCTTAGGTAGAGAAAGAAGTTATGATGTTGCCCACTATCAAGCCACAAAGACCAATGAGATCTTCCCTTGCATACAAGATATGATCACAACAGAAACATACACAGTGCAACAAGTAACCATTCTTGACTTTTTGGATATCACTTCGATGGTTAAATAGAAGAAAGGTAGATTGGCTCAAGTGGATTCTCGATTATACAGTGGTAGCCTCAGGGAACCAATACATAGAGGTATTAAAGCTTAAATTCATCAAGCCCATTGAGGAAAATGACCCCAATTGATTATGAGATGAGCACAATTCCCTTGGGACTGTAACACATTGAGGGTGACATGCACTTGTTTCAAGAGTCTTCCACTCACCTCGTCATGAATAATTTAGGAATATAAGGAAAGATCAGATCAAGCGGAAGACCACATTCAACCTCACCTCATATGTCCAAGTGATCTCCTAGATTCAAATGTTTTGAATGCTCTCCTAGCCAAGGAATTCACTCCAGTAAGTAAGCTTTGATCCTGATTCCATCAGGAAAACTCAAGGATTCACCATGCAAGGAAAGGAGAATGGCAAGTGGGTGAGTATGTGGGAAAGGAAAGGAATTTCTACATGAGATGATGACTTTGTACAAGTACATGGATGACATGGCCATGAAGATAATCACAACAAAGGAGGTAATTGAATGCATGAGAAAGACCACTAGGACTAGGTGTATCCATTGGTCATGGAGATGGGAAACATCAAGTCATCTCTTCTTGGTAACAAAAGGTGTGTTCTCTGTCGATATCAGAAGACTTGTCTCATGTTTGGGCTTAGAACTCTTTTTTATCGGTATGAGTTGTTAAAGCATTCTATTGATGAGCTGGATTCATATGAGGAGCAGGTTGAGAAAATGCAAAAGGATGTTGATGCTCAGATTCAAAAGCTTGGGGTGCTAGTAGTGAACTTGGATACTTTAATAGATAATCTGTTGAAGGCATTCAAGGATCAGAGTCAAAAGAGAGGTAGAAGATCCATTCTCGTTCAATGAAAACACATTGGAATCTTTGGTAGAGATAAGGAAAATCATTTCCAACATTGTGGAGAATCATCAAGTTTGGTATTCAGAATGCAGGAACATAAAATCTCTCGTGGAAAATTGGATCAAGTCTCTTGGTTTTGTCCACATCCCTCAAGGAGTAAAAGGTGACACTGCCAATATCAAGATTCAGTAAATAATTCAAGGGCATTGATATTTCACTGGTAGTGCTTTGCAGGAGTCTATCAGTGACAGGATATTATTTAGAATAGTGCTCTCTCTCTATCTTATTCTTCTTCCTCTCTTCTCTCCCCCTCCCCCTTCTTCCTTCACAATTCTAATTCTTCATTATGGGGGTTGCGATTTTTGTTTTCATCTTATTCACTTTAATTTTATTCATTAATGTGACTATAGTCTAAAAATGTAATAAGTCACCCTTATTTTATAAAAGGGGACTTAATGTTCTTTCCTAGGAATACCAAGAGTCATAATAGGAAAAGGCAAGTGAAAAGAAACATGGGGGTAGATGAAGAGCCATTTATTGTTCTATATAATGTAATGACACCCTCATTCTTAAGGTTTGTCAATTTTTTGCACTCAAGAGAGATATTTTTTGAGAAAGGAAAAAGAGATAACATTCTTCTAATTTCCATATCTAATTTTCCTCTATCTTCTAAGCATTGTACAACTTTTTAAGATGTCAATAAATAAAGGAGTTTCTTCTTTTCATGATGCATGAATGTGTTTACAGCTTTGTGTGCATGGTTTCCTTTCATCGTTGATATTCTAAACATGGTTATTTCTTTCCTATAAATTGTGAATGTGAAACTTCTAATTAAATTTGGTAAGAATATGATTTTCTAATAGTAGATTTAATTCCTCCCACTTAACTTCTCACTCCATTTCCCTCATCTTTAAGGAAATTCATCCCTTGCCATTCATTACAGGAATTTTCCATGGGTACAATGGAGTGTTTCCTGTTGGATCCCCAGACCTCTTTTCTAACAACATATTTTCATTTTTGTTCATTCACAATAAAGTAGAGCTGCACCACACAAGCAGAGGGACCTAGAGTCCCAGAGTGTAATTTTATTTCCAACATGCATCAAGTTACATCTATCCTTTGTGTTCCACTTTCATTCCTTCAAGACCTATAAAAATGATATGTGTGAGAAAGAGAGCAAGAAATCTCAAGTATAGCCTTTGTTCACCAAGAGTCAGAGGTTCAAAAGTTTCTAAGAAAGGATGAAATGATGTGGGAGAGGGTGATTTTATAGATTTGGATTACATGGGGGAATGTGACACATATGGGTGACATGACAGGTTCCATAGTGCATTGGGCATGTACATGGGTAGGTGGGATGGAGAGAATTAATTGTGAGTGGGTGAGGTTAGTAAATGAGTGGTGAGGTATCATTTATCTCCATTTTGTGGGATTTTATATTTTTTATTTGCTTTTGTGGGATTATTTGATTTTTTTTGGAATTTTTATGTTTTATGATGTTTTTGGTGTTTTTGAATAAGATACCTTATGCACAAGGTGCATTTTCTAGTTTCTACAACATTATATAAAATAAAAAATCAACGCAAAAAATCACACAACACCGTGAGAGCATAAACAAGTTTATATTCATGTGAGTGATTTGACTCAAGAAAAAGAAGTAAACACCACACCATATCCACTTCAAAAACAGCCCAAGTAAGAAATACATATAGTTATTGAGAAAGAGTAGTCAATACGCATTCATATTATGTATAACCCTTATAAAAAAAACAAATGTTGCCTCTTGTCATTGAGAAAATTTCTCCTATTACAACATAGCAAGCAGAGCATGAGAAAATTGAGAAAGAAAAAATAGAGAGAGATGAACCAATTTAAATGGATTTAGTATAAATCCCAATAAATGATCTCATAGGTAATTTCATACCTCTTAGAGAATAAAAAAATGTATCACATACCTAAGGGTTAAGAAATGTAATATATAAAGCAGTCGATATGCCACATGCTTTGATACAAAATAAAAAAATGAATAAAACATGTCAATTATACATTGATGAACCATTAAATCATAGCATCTTGAATTACTTTTATGTGTATCCTAGTTACCCACAAGTGGATGAAAAATGACATATTATAATTCATAATTACACATACTATATTGATATATATGATGATCCTGACATTACATAATTCATTGGTTGATTTTAAGTAATATCTATATATTTAATTGAATGAGAAACATTACAAGAGTAAATATAAGAAATTAATTATCGCAAAAAATGACATGATCATTGGTTAAGATTCTTATAACAATCATAATTGTACTCAAACACATGTGACAACACTTATATCGATTGATTCCCACATTTTCCCCTAATTCTAAACTAGGGTGTATCCTAACAATGCAACACATTTCTCATTGGTTTGGTGTGATTTTTGAGTAAAAATTTACCTAGGAACCCATTACTATCCTTACAATGCAACGCATTCTCACAATTTTTACATGATTGTTGAGGGAAAAATACAATCCATGAAACCACCTAACCTTTTGCATTATTTATAACAACTTCCCAAGGCATTTAGTCTTACATTTCTCATATCTTACTCCAAAAATACAGACTCATGACATACATGTGATATGCACATCCCTTGCATATCATTAATCCGTTTGATCGTTTGGGTTTAACACCCTATAATATTTTAGCACCCGTACTTCATGAAACACAAACAATTATAATGCATGGAAATTATATGTGTTACCACCCTAGGGGATATCCATCTTGATGGTAATATTACATAACAAGCATACTTTGATCATATCTTTAGCATCTTACAACTTCATATAGCCTTCTTTCCTAGGGAAGACTACCAAATTGGGGCATACCTATATTGGGAGAATCTATACAATGAGTTTATCACAATCACATATCTCAACAATAATCCATTATGCACACTATACTACTTATGACACGTGTTATACCTTACTTTTATTTAATAACCATATTTCTTTCTTCTATAAAATGACTAGACTATGATACATGCTTACATGGGGGTCACTTGGTAAAAAAGTTCCAAAACACATATGATCATGGGATTCTAGATATTAACCCTTATTATTAGGATTTACCTCAACATAATCTCATTATTGGTTCCCCCTTTTACACTACTACCTCTATTTTTAACAATATAGGTGTAAATAATGTAAATTAAAATTACCCCTGTATTATCCACATGTTATATACCATTATAGTAAGGTGACCCCATGATAGTTATTTTACTATTCTTACTATTTCACTACAATTATTCCTAGATATTGTTTTAGCTGTCCTTACTTTCTTTCACATGGAATTACTTACTCACATGATTAATTTATCACACTACATTACTTTCTTACATGATTGATTTCTCATGTTACACTAAAAGCATACATAATTACTTCTTGTTTGGCATTGCTTGACTTGATTGTGTCGTACACTTGCACGTTATATTCCTTAACATGTTTATGAAATCCAATGCCTTGAATTCTCTTTATTATAACATTTCATATACTTGTATTTTTGTGTGACATTGATTTACTTTACTAATATGTTAGCTTATTGTTTTATGTCATTGATTACTACATGGCATTATTTAACATTGAGGGCTTTGTGCACTTGTGTGATTATTTTGTGATACTATATGTCTTTCTTTTTTAAAATAATTGTTTGAATTTTGATACGTATTTCTCCATACAATCTTAAGAAATCTATTATGTTATTTATGCTAGAATCAAAATTAAGGTAGATTTTAAAAAAAACCTAGTAAATTTTATTCAATTTTCCTCTGATAGCCAGTGTTTTATTCAGAAAGTGGATTATGAGGCTCTATTACAATGGTGTTTTACTTATGACTCACCTCATCACTTTTATAAATTATTCCTTAATAGGTTCCTTAGGTAGAATATGGTAGGAAAAGGTATAGCTTAAAATACTAGCATGTGAACCTAGTATGTAGAATCAAGGAGGAGGTATAGGGACAATTTTTGGAAATAGGTGTTGGTACCCAAATTTGTTCTCCTTTTTAGTTTGAGCAGCATCAAAGATATGGCATGAAGCTTGAAGACAAATGGATCATGGTGTGTGTCATGTTTTGTAGTCGGGGATATGATCTAACTGGCACTCAGATTTTTTGGAGAGATGGATAACACTCAAATAGGACTTGATCTTGTCCTAAACTGTTTTAGGTTGTGCCTTTCAACCATGGTAAGAGAACCTATTTTGTAACCCTCAAATGGTGAAGGAGATGAAGATATCCCTCAATTTTTGTAAATAGTATGAAAAGGGCCTTGGGAAAGTATGATCAACACTCTAAATCGGAATTTCACAAGTTGTCACTTCCAGATTCTGAAGATACTTTCAATGCAAGGCAAGGGTTACTGACAGACATTTTGAAATCCTAATATGTTCTGCATACTTTAGCAAATGGATTTTGATCTTCTGTGGGTATACAGGTCAAAACAAGAGTAAAATAAGGTAGGATTAGTTGTTTTGAATGATTTTTTGGGTGGGAGTTTGGACAAGACAAACCAAAGTCCGCCAAACTCTTTGAGGATTTAAGCAAAATATGGAGAAACTTAACAACTGAAAGTATCAAAATGGTTAACCATCCCTTCAACTAGGATATGTGTATCAAATGGAGGCCCAGATCTACACTTTTCCACACAATCTTTTATCATCTATCACAAAATCTTGAGTTAGAATGAACCAAAGAAGCATTTAGCAATCACTATTTAATCATGACCTAAGGTGCACCCAAAGGTTTACAAACAATCTCTGAAATCAAGGAAGGTAATGTAATTTTAAATTTGTTTATCTCTTTATCAAATGAAAGATCTTCTGAATGTGAGATTGCGACTGCCACTAAACTATCACAAGAAATGAGACCATGTATGATCAAGAGAGATTTTAAACACAAGACTGCAACAGGAAACAAGAAACACAAATTTGAAATGCATTATAAAATGTAAGCATTCACAAATTTTTCCCAAAGTAAACATAAAATAACTCAAAAATGATCAGATTTATCAGCAGAGGAATGTTTTGAAAAACAATCTCAAAGCTTGTTAATGGCTATACATGTGCAACCAACTTAACATGATTTGAAATCTGATACATAAAGAGTTATATGAGTTTCTTAGGTGGTCACTCAGAGAATGGGCTTCTTCTCAGATTTTCCCGTGAAATTTTTAGTTTTCCAAGGCTTCTTTAAAACTCTTCCAACCCTTTGCATGAAAAATTCATGCAATATATAGATTTCAATCTCCTTTGAGACTTCCTTCCCAATAAAAGAATATGCCAAAGGATCAAATTTGTTACAAAATTTCCTCATGATTCACAAACAGGGAACATTTAACACAACACATCCAAAAAGTTGCCAGTTGTCTCAAAAAGAGATGAATCATTGCAATATTTGCATCATTATCCATTGTGGAGGCACCTTTTTCATCTTCAAAGCATGCATACCCCCTTCCTTTCATTATTTCATCTTTATCCCTCTAAAATTTGACTCTGTAACTTTTGGATCTGATATTTCATGTTTTTTTAGACAGGTTAGGGAAAAATTTCATTTCAAAAACATCTTTGATCTTCAAATTGATCCTCAAAACCAATTGCATTGGTCCTTGTAGGCACAAATGACACAAATTTGTCCAAAAATTTGGTGAAAATTGATGCGAAAAATCACATCTCCAAGCTTCCTGGAGCTCAAAAATGGCGGCAAACTGAAAAATGCATAGTTACCATTGATCATCCCTTATCCTTTAATACGAGCCCTCCACATGTCATAATGTGATTGGAAATGGTATTGAGATAAATTTTTGACATTTTAACACTTTTGGAAAAATGTAAAAAGTTTGAGATTTTTCTCCGCCCCTTTGCCCTTTGAAAATGACCATAACACGTGTCCCAATGTGGGTCCTAACAGAATCGCGACTCGATTCTACACATTTCTACATTTTTTGGAGAAAGGAAAATTTTCCAAAATATCCCCACATCTCCGCCTCATGAAAATGGGCCTGGCACATGTCCCAAAGTGAGCCCCATTTGAATCGTAGACCGATTCTACACATTTCCACCTTTTTTGGAAAAAGGATTTTTTTTCCAAATTATCTCTGCAGGACCCGTACCTTTGATTTTGTCCCTGACACGTGGCACAATATGACTGGATACAAACATTTTAATCAAATAGGAAATAGGAAAATTTTCCATTTTTCCTGTCTGCAGCTCCATCCTCCTGCAGGACACGTGTCATCACTCTGATTAGCTGCGGGGCAACACTCTTATTTATATTTTAACAACCTTTCCACAAAGGAAAATTTTCACCATTTCCTCCACACTCCCGTACCTCCGCCTTTCCCTGTTGTGTGTCACCTTCTGATTAGCCGAGGGCCTGTGCTCTCATTTCATAATTTAACTCCTTTTCACCAAAGGAAATTTTTCCACCGTCCTTCCACAACTCCGTCCCTCCACTATTTTGACTTTTTTAACTACCATGTGTTACCCTCTGATTGGTCGGGCGGACCTGCGGCCCTTTTTAAAACTTTTGTTCCCTTTCTCCCAAAAGAAAAAAATTTCTAAGTCTTCCGCCAGCCTCCATTCCCACCTTTGATGCAAACATGACACATGTCCACTTGTGATTCGCTAAGGGCCCTAGGAATTTTCTTTACAGTTTAACTCTTTTTCCATAATGCCTTAAGGCACAAAAAGACCCGCTGCTTCCCATCCAATCAAAAGAGGAGACATGTCATCAACATTAGAACCAATAAGAGTAAAGTGGAAAAATGGGACCAAATTCCCCCTTTTTCCAAAAAAGGAAACAGTGATAAGTTAAAACAATTTCCTACCATCCCTTGGCCAATTAGAACAAGCCACGTAGGAGGATATTTTTGAGCTAAAATTTGATGGGAAAAGGACGTCCGTATGATCGTAAAGAATTGGAGAAATTTCTAGTGATTCCAAAGAATGCTGAAGAAGAAATTGACAGGAAGATGATGCACCTGTCTGACCGTCAAAACACAAAAAATGCCAAGGATGCCCTAGAATTCAATTTTTTCGCTAAGGACGACAAATTTTTCAAAATTGAACCAACTGAAACATATTTTCAAAGCATTTTTTTATCATGGAATTGGATTTTCAATTGCATACAAGTGGAAATAGATTAATTTTAAACTTCCACGATCTGGAAAAAAGGAAAAACAACAGAGCCCATAGATTTTGGAAAAATTAGGGCACAAAACAGGGCACACATGCAGATTTCTTTCAAATTGGGGTAAAACAACAAGTTTGTGAGCATTTCAAGGCATTCAAACAAGAGGGAAAAGTTGTAGACCACCAATTTGAGAGAAAAACATTTCAGAGCACGCAGAATGAAGGAAAAATTTTAGGGCATAACGGTGCAATCTCAAAAATGGCACCAACATCGGCTCCTGCTTAGGGATGGGAAATCCCAGCGAGTGCCACAAGAACAAAAGAAGTCAGACCTAAGTGCCAAAAACAACCATCAAGCAATGGAGTCAAAATTACAAGGGCAGAAAAACCGGACCCAATCAACAAAAAATGGCTGCCAAGAATAGGGCAAACCAAAAACTGACAAAAAAAGCAGAGCCAAAAAACAAAGACTATACACTATACAAGTGGTGCATACCTCAAATTTGGGGATTAATCCAAGAAATGCTTTAGATTCCTGCCATTAATAGGCAGTTCAAGAAATTCCCCATTTAAGTCCTTGAGAAAAAAGGTATTTTCACCAATTCTGATATCAATGGAGTAAGGGCCCATCCAACAATGTATCAAATTTACCATGTTTGTCCCTTATCTTCATGCCTACTATCCCACAAAAAAACCAGATCTCCAACATTGAAGGCCCTAGGAGTGACCTTCTTGTCAAACAACCTCTTCAACTTCTCTCTAAATTTGACATGCCTTTAGTGGGATGCTCTTCTTTCTTCATCCAGCTCAACAATCTAATAAATCCTTGCTTCATATGGACTGACCTCTTGATCTTCAAGTTGTTTAAACAAACTAAAATGAAGATAATTGTATATGTAAGGGAAACAGATCTTGAGTTCCATACACCAATTCAAATGGGCTCTTACCAATAGCTCTTTTGGCAGTGATTCTATTAGCCCAAACTACAAATTTTAGTTTTTCACCCCATTTTCTCTTGTTCAACTCCAAGGTTCTCCTAATGATCTTAACAATCTTCTTATTGTTGGACTTAACTTGTCCATTCCCTTGAGGGTTATAGTTTGAAGCATAAGTCATATTGGTTTCATACTCCTTGCACATTCCCATAAATGGCTTAGCTCTGAAACACATGGCATTATCAGCAACAATCTTGACTGGCACACCAAATCTACATATGATATGATTAAACAAGAATTCCATAACAACTTGGTGTGTTTCTTTCTTGGTGGGGATTTCTTTTACCCACTTGGTGAAGTAATCTGTGGCTACAAGGATACACTTATGTCTAAAAACTAGAAGGGCCTGAAATTCTCACCAATGAATTCTATTACCCATTGTTTGAAAGCAGCTTCAATTGATACAGGATGCAAAGGAAGCAAGCCTGAAGCTTTCATTCTTCTAGAGAAATGCTAGCAGCTTTCACATTTTCTAACTAGCAGGGTTGCATCTTTGAAGAGAGTAGGCCACCAATGACTAGCTCTCAAAATTTTGTGTGTTGTAACCCTTCCAGCAAAGTGTCCTCCACAAACTCCCCCATGGAAATCAGTAACTATTTTCGGAGCTTCATCTTCATTTATACATTTCAAGAGGACACCTTTAGGGTTCTTCCAAGCCAGCCCAAAGTCAGTGATGATGTATTTTTGAGAAGCTAGCTTGAGGGCTCTTTTCTTATTTTTATTCAAATGATCAGGGCAGCATAGGTGTCTGAGATAAAAAATTACATCCTTATACCACTCAAAACTTACCAACTTCTCAAGAATATTTCCCATTTCTTCTGATGCTTCATTCACTTCCACAATCTGCAAGTTGCTCTCAGCCATAAGCTTAGTAACACCCAAACCTCTTACCAACTTTGTGGTTTGGACATCCATGTCTTATTTTTGTAGTTTGTTCACCCATCTACATCTTTTGATTGAGATCTCCATCTCTGATTAATATGTCTTTTACTATGGTGTGGGGAACATAAGCAAGAACTTTTGAACTTAAAATATAAGGCCTAAAAACCTTTGTTGCTTTCACCAAGGAAAATGCTTGTTTTTCCATGATTGTGTATTTTAACTCAACAACTTGTAAATGCTTGCTAAAGAATACAATAGGCCTCTCAGCCCCATCTTCATCCTTCTATGGCAAAACTAATGCAATGGTATTTTCAGAATCAAAGGAGAAGATTTGGAAAGGCTTCTTGTAATTCAGAGTTTCTAAGACAGGTGCATGTTTTAATGCTTCTTTGATTCCTTCAAAATCCTGAATATCAGTCTACTCCCATTTGATAACTTGGTCTTTCTTTAACATGCATGTAATAGGAAGAGTTAATAAAGAAAAATTAGACAAAAACCTTCTAATGAAATTGATCTACCCAAAGAAGGATTGGATGCCCTTCTTTTTTCTTTGAATTGCAACCTTGTTGATTACTTCTACCCTCTCAGGGTCAATCATGACACCAGCCTTTGAAACAATATGACCAAGAAACATGGCCTTTTGCACCCCAAAATGACACTTCTTTGGATTGAGAGAAATTCCATATTCTCTACATCTGATCAACATTCTTTCCAAGTGCTGCAAGTGATCTTTTCTACTCCTTGAAAACATAGTCACATCATCTTGATAAACTGCAATGAAGTCAATTACTTAACTAGAAAAAGCAACATTCATTTCTCTTTGGAAGATATCTCCAGCATTCATGAGACCAAAAGGAATTCCTACATAAACATATGTTTGCCAAGGAGTGGTAAAGGCAATTTTAAATCTTTCTGACTCCTTGACAACAACATGATTGTAGCCAAAGAAACAATCCAAGGTGGAAGAACAATTCAAATCTAGTCACTAACTGCAGCATGTTTTCCATTTTTTGTAAAGGATAATCATCCTTCAATGAAGCTCTATTCATATTTTTTAATTCTACACAAACTCTGATATCTCCATTTTTCTTTCTAACTGGCACAAGGTTTATAACCCAAGATGAATACCTTGTGGGCTGAATGATCCCTCCCTCCTTTAGTTTCTTCAATTCATCTTGCATCTTCATGGAGAGGAGTGGATTAATTGGCCTCTTATTTTGTCTGAAGGGTTTCTCATTTGTTTCAAGAGGAATCTCATGCTGAAACAAGTCCTCTCTGTATGCTTTCAGCTCTAAATAAGACCAAGTCAGATAGTCCTGATATTTCTTCAATAGTTGAACATAGGATTTTTCTTTTTTGTTTAGACTGCCCAACCAAACTTTTCTTGGTTTATCATTAGTGCCCAAGTTATGCTCTTCCACATACCTTGAGGTAGACATGTTTCTATTGATGATGCAATCAACATTGTTCAAAATTTGACTCAAGTGCAACAAGACCTCTACGAATGGTGTTAGTTTTCAATTGGATAATATCCTTTCCAAACAAAGTCTCTCTTCCTTCAGTCACACACACCATTGGTTCCCAATCAATATTTTGATCTACAAACTCACCTTGATTTTGTAAGAACCTTTGCACTTGAGCATCATCATTAAACACTTGCCAATGCTTGATGTTGTCAGGGATAGCTGGCCTAGTTAACACTTCAATATTGTACTCACAATAAGGTGAAATGGTGTAATTTCCAAATCTTGACCCCAAAATTGCCAACTTGTCAGCAATATCATTGAAACTTCTGTCATGATGCACAATGTTGAAGGAATCAAACATCTCAATTAGATCCCAAACTACATGTTTGTACTGTTTCATCCATTAATTTTTTGTAGCATATAGTTTTCTTATTTGTTTGACAACTAGCTCTGAATATCCTTTTGCAATGATGTCCTTGACACCATACTTCCATGAAATTCTCAGACCCAATAACAAGGCTTCATACTAAGCAATGTTGTTAGTACATTCAAAATTAAGCTTGAAGGAAAAAACAAACTCTTCCAAGCTAGGAGAAATCAGAATTATACCAGCACCATTTCCAAATTTGGAGCAAGCTCCATCAAATAGAAAGGTCCAAGGAGAACCTACCTGTTCAAGGAACTTTGACTGATCCATCTTGTGTCTCTTTTCCATCAAAAACCCAACAAATTTATCAGCATCAACATCAACAAACAACACCTCATAGGAAGCATTGTTGGGATCTTCAATAAGGTGTAACATCTTCTTTTCTCCATAGAGCTTGACAAGGCTGCCTTCAATGGGAATAGTGGAAAAATACATGTCCATTTGAACAGTCCCAAAAAAACTTGCAGCCCACTTTCTTGATAAAAGCATACCCCATTTGGTAGGGCAATCAACAATCACAACATCAAGTTTCAAATTCTTACCCGTATAGGCTACAAGTTGTACCACCAAACCCTTCACACAACCAACTACTGGCACTTCTCTTGAGTCCATGGCAGTACACTTTCCATAGGCTACTATCACTTTGATATCCAACTCATTCATGACTTCTAGAGGCATGACATTGCATGATGTAACAAAATCAAACATACAATTGTGAAGTAGTCTATCCTTTATGATCAAAGTTGTAAAGAATGGATCAACATTCAATTGGGAATCAACCAAGGATGTCCCCAAGTATACCTCAGGTGTTTCTCCAAGATCCTCTAATCTTGGTGGTGTTTTAAGGTCTACAATGATCTGAGGAGGAGTTTCAACAACGTTTACATTTCTGCTTGGGGTACTCTTCTCCTCTTTCAATCCCAAGTACTCAAATTATCTCTTCTTGTGCTTAGGAATCCTAAGAAACTCAATGGTTGGAACACTCACTTTGATTTGGCTCAATACCTGGGCTATGTCATATGGAACATTCTTTGGCAAGGAAGCATTGGAATGGAGACAAGTAGATTCATCAGATGGCATGGGATTCTTGGCAGCTTGGGCATGAGGAGGACTGTAATTTTTGCTTGGGACAACAGATATTTTGGCAGGTGTTTCTCTTCTAGGAGATTCTTTGGTAATACTTGTAAGCAAGGGTGTTTTAGGTTTGGCTTGAGGCCCAACTCCTTTAACAACCTTGCTCCTAGTGTTATACTCTTTCTCTTGAGCCAAAACATCATTCATTAACAATTGTCTATCTTCCTCTGAAGGGATACCACCATCATACTTCTTAATAATCAAAGCTCTTAAGTATTCAAATTCATTTTTAGGAATCTCAAAATCTTACACTACATCTACCTCAAGAGTATGAGAGGGAAGAAGGACTTGTACCCGTTTGATGCAATCCCAAAAGGTTGTAGTTGTCCTTGCACTTATTACCTCAGTTGATGTTGCTCCTTCTTGTAAGTTTGAAGAATAGCCCACCATGCAGATATCATCATCAGTTCCATCATCATTATTAGCTTCACCATTTTTCTAGTCCACTTCACATGGAGGATGGGGTAGAAAAAACCTATCACACCAATCAATATCAACAAATTCCTCAACATACAACAACCCTAGCAGTTAGGGGATCAGGTAACACTCTTCCTTCACGTGCTTGAGGATGTCTATTTATAGACCCCATGGGTCCTTTCCCTCTATCATCAGATCTCTGATCACCCCTAGGATGATTGACAAATATGTCATGGTTTTGTGCTTTTTGCTGACCTTGTGAAGTCTTCCCAATTCCCTTCTCTTCCTCTTGCTAACTTGTATGAGATTTCTTTGACAGCCCTTGCCAAAGTTTTCACAACTTCCTCCAAATCAGCACCCTTGCTAGCTTGAGGTTTTTCATGGTTTATCAACTTTACACCATATCTCTTGAGAGGTTTCCCAATGGCCTTAATGTTATTTTCAATCTGTAGTGTCATGGTAAAGGCATGCCTTAAATTGGTAGGGTTCTTGTCTCTTAGGTAATAGGATACCTTCTTGTCAAATGCATCTGCATATTTGATTAAACAAGATTCATCACAAGGCCTCAAATTAACAGGAAGCCTTCTCAAAGTTTTGTTAAATATTGTGTTGAAGTCATGAACTGATTCATTGGGGTTCTTCTTGATATTTTCAAATTTAGACAAGAGAAATCTAGGATCAGTTTTGTCACCATATTGCAATCTGAATGCATTCTACATTTCAATCCATGAATCAATAGAATTATCAGGCAAGGCCTTGTACCAATCCCTTGCATCCTCTTCTAAAGTGTGAATGAAACAATTTAATGTACACATCCTCAAATCAATTTCAAAATCCTCCATCATATTAATAAAAAGTTTAAATGTTGATCACCTGTTATGGCATTGTTCCCTTGGAACTTTGGCAATCTACTTCTAACATCCTGAGGCACAACATTAGGATAACCAGCCATTCCCCTAAAATTTATTAGGATAAAGGTATTGACCACAAATGGAGGCCTAGGTGGAGGTTGAGCCATGTTGTCTGGTGGAGGTGATCTTGGAGGTGACACTGATGAGGAGTGCAAGGTCTTTGGGGCTCAAGAATGTGGTTCACAAGATTGGTATTCTCTAGGTGCTGATTTTCTTGGAAATTTTTACTAGAATTGAAACACACAGGTGCAGATTGAAGAAGGAACTCACTAGGTACAACAGAAGGACCTTCACTAGTTGAATTAAACAAGTTTATGGGAAGATTGCTTGAATCAGAATCACTGGAAGAAGAGTGATAATTCTATTAAAGGCTGATCTCTCTCACCAATGGATATTCCTTTGCTTGATGTTTGACCTTCAACAACCTTCCAAAATTTTCTCTCCTCTAAAATTTCTTTCCAAATTCTTGAAATAACTTTCTACTTGGGTCCCTCCTGAAGAGATATCTTCTTCCTTCTAGTTTTACAGAGATTAGCAACACCAAAAAACAAATGACAGAAAGCTAAGACACTGGTATTTATCAAGATCAAAACAACATGGAGTCACCACTAAGGACTTTCACCCTAGTTGTGCAAATGCACTAAAATACTCTGTCAAATACCTATCAGCACTGAAAATCTTGCCAAACTTTATAGATCAGATCTTCCTTTTCTTGAATCTATCAACCACAAATGCAAATGAAGTGCAACTACTGCTGGAAACTAATAAAATTGTACAGATAGAACTTGAAACCTTTGCATACACCTTGCAAATATAAGTATAGAATGATGCTTTAACAATATATTTGCATACATAACTTACAAGAAACATTACCAGGGTTTGATATGCATTCAAATATTTCAAATATGTATGCACATGGATCAAATTGAACTAACAATGTCCCTCAAAAGAATATGAATGGAAGCAGCCACTAGTGTTGGTACCCAAATTTGTTCTCCTTTTCAGTCTGAGCAACATCAAACATATGGCATGAATCTTAAAGACAGATGGATCATGGTGTGTGTCATTTTTTATCTCATGGATATGATCTAACTGGCACTCAGATTTGTGGAGAGATGGATAACACTTAAATAGGACTTGATCTTGTCCTAACTGTTTTAGGTTGTGCCTTTCAACCAAGGTAAGAGAACCTATTTTGTAACCCTCAAATGGTGAAGGAGATGAATATATCCCTCAATTTGTGTAAATAGTATGAAAAGGGCCTTGGGAAAATATGATCAACACTCCAAATCTGACTTTCACAAGTTGTCACTTCCAGATTATGGAGATACTTTCAATGCAAGGCAAGGGTTACTGAAGACATTTTGAAATCCTGATATGTTTTGCATACTTTAGCAAATGGATTTTGATCTTCTGTGGGTATACAGGTCAAAACAAGGGTAAAAGAAGGTAGGATTAGTTGTTTTGAATGATTTTTTGGGTGGGAGTTTAGATAAGACAAACCAAGATCTGTCAGACTCTTTGAGGATTTCAACAAAATATGGAGAAACTTAACAACAAAAAGTATCAAAATGGTTAATCATCCCTTCAACCAGGATATGTGCATCAAATGGAGGCCCATATCTACAATTTTCCACACAATCTTTGATCATCTATCACAAAATACTTGAGTTATAATGAACCAATGAATCAGTTAACAATCACTATTAAATCATGACCTAAGGTGCACCCAAAGGTTTACAAACAATCTCTCAGAAATCAAGGTAAAGTGATTTTAAATTTATTTATCTTTTTATTAGATGAAAGATCTTCTAAATGTGAGATTGCAAATTCCACTAAACTAATGACAAGAAATGAGAACATGTATGATCCATAGAGATTTTAAACACAAGATTGCAATAGGGAACAAGAAACACAAATTTGAAATGCATTCTGAAATGTAAGTGTATGCAAATTTTGCCAAAGAAAACACATAATAATCTAAAAATGATCAAATTTATCAGCAGGGGAATGTTTTCAAGAACAATCTCAGACCTTGTTGATGGCTATACAACTAAAACCAACTCAACATGATTTGAAATCTGATACAAAAGAGATTAGAAATGGTTTCTTAGGTGGTTTCTTAGAGAATGGGCTTCTTCCCTTATTTTCTCATGAAATTTTTAGTTTTCTAGGGCTTTTTTAAACTCTCCCAACCCTTTGCATGACAAATTCATGCATTATATAGCTTTCAATCTCCTTCAATCCTTCTTTCCCAAGAAAAGAATATGCCAAAGGATCAAATTTGTTACAAAATTCCTCATGATTCGCAGATAGGGACGTTTAACAGAACACATCCAAAAAGTTTCTAGTTGTCTCAAAAAGAGATGAATCATTGCAAAATTCACATCATTATCCATTGTGGAGGCACATTTTTCATCTTCAAAGCATGTATACCCCCTTCCTTTCATTATTTCATCCTTATCCCTCCAAAATTTGACTCTGTAACTTTTGGATTTGATATTTCACATTTTTTGGACGGGTTAGGGAAAAAAATCATTTCAAAAACATCTATGATCTTCAAATTGATCCTCAAAACTAATTGTATTGGTCCTTGCAGGCACAAATGACATGAATTTGTCAAAAATTTGATGAAATTTGATGCAAAAAATGCATCTCCAAGCTTCCTGGAGCTCAAATGGCAGCCAAACTAAAAAATGCACAGTTACCGTTGATCTTCCTTTATCCTTTAATCTGAGCCCTCCACATGTCACAATGTGATTGGAAATGGGCTTGGGATCAATTTTTGACATTTTAACACTTTTGGAAAAATGTAAAAATTTGACATTTTTCTCTGCCCCTCTGCCCTTTGAAAATTGATCCTGACACGTGTCCCAATGTGGGCCCCATTGGAAATTGAGGCTCGATTCTACACATTTCCATATTTTTTGGAAAAAGGAAATTTTTTCCAAAAAATATCCTTTTTGGGCCCACATCTTCGATTTTTTCCTAACATGGCTGCCCTCCCGCAGGACACGTGTCCTGGATATAGAGCTACGTGGCTCACTCTTTAAACATTTTAACAAATTTTCCAAAAAAGGAAAATTTTCCATTTTTCCTCCGCACTCCCGTGCCTCCACCTTTCCCTGACATGTGTCACTCTTCTGATTGGTTGTAGGGCTTACACTTCTCATTTCATACTTTAACAACATTTTTCACAAAAAAAAGTTTTTCACCATTGCCTCCACAACTCCTACCCTCCACCTTGACTTTTTCCTGCCACCTGTCACCCTCTGATTGACTGGTGGCCCTTTTAATTTTATGCCTTTTCACAACTTTTGTTCCCTTTCACCAAAAATCAAAACATTTTCTAAGTTCCTTGTTTTGTGACATATTTTCACCTCCATTCCCACCTTTTGATGAAAATGTGACACATGTTCCACTTCTAATTCGCTGTGGGCCCTAGGAATTTTCTTTTCATTTTAACTCTTTTTCCAAAATTCCTTAAGGCACAAAATAGACCAAATGCTTCCATCCAATTAAAAGAGGACACATCATCAACATTAGAACCAATCAGAATAAAGTGGAGCCATGGGAACAAATTCCCCCTTTTTCCAAAACCCAAACAAAAAGTGATAAGTTAAAACAATTTCCCATCATCCCTCGGTGAATTAGAACAAGCCACGTAGGAGGATATTTTTGAGCTAAAATTTGCTCGTGAATGACTGAAAAAGAAATTTGATGCCCAAGAATTCTAAAGAAAATGCAAATGACACCTGTCTGACCATCAAAACACAGAAAATGCCAAGGATGCCCTAGAATTCAATTTTTTCGCTAAGGACAACAAATTTCTTGAAAATGAACCAACTGAACCATTTTTTAAAAGATTTTTTGATCATGGAATTGGATTTTCAATGGAATACAAGTTCAAATCGATCAATTTTAAACTTCTAGGATTGAGAAAAAAAGGAAAAATGACAGAGCCCACAGATTTTGGAAAAATTAGGGCACAAAACAGAGCACACATTCTAGATTTATTTCAAATTGGGGCAAAATAACAAGTTTGTGAGAATTTCAAGGCATTCGATTGGAGGGAAAAGTTGTAAATCAAAAATTTGAGAGCAAAAAATGTTTCAAAGCATGCAGAAAGAAGGAAAAATTTAGGGCGATAGCACTTCCAACCAATGAATTTATTTCTTACATGCATATCGAAAAGTTCTCATGTTAGATTTTGAATGAAGGATTCATATTGTAAATCCATGTATTTCCTCCACTCTGGTTTAATAACTTCCTCTCAAACTATATCAGTTTTGTTTTTAGTAACCGATGAACTGAATAGCCTGATATTTACCTTGTTTATCACCTTTCTTCTCATTTTGAGTCATTGTGAAAGTATCTAGAAGAGAGTTCAGGTGGGATTCCTTGATGGCGCTTTGGACCCATTTTAGACATTAACACTGCTACTTATGTGAATAATTATTTTTTAAATTACTAAGATCAATGAACAATTATCCTCGTAGCTCATCATTCTTGTGTGAATAATCCCCATGCTCATCATCTGACTTTGAGAGTAATCTATGAGAAGATCTCGGTACTAACTCTTATTTATCTAGAAATGAGTCAGGAATGATGACTCGTCACAAACCACATATGTAATCTCATCTATATTATTTATAGCAGGATGCATGAGATGATATTCCTTTGAGATAGAACTGTACCCCAAAAATATACACTTGTTTCTTTGCAGTGATTATCTTTCTCTTCTTAGTTGTGATGTGAATATATAGTATACAACAAAACAATCTCTGATGGGAGACAGAAGGATTATTATTAATCAATACCTCTTTCAATGTTTGGTCCTAGAAGGTATTTGTAGGTTCTCATTTTAGAAGATATATAGTTGTATGGAATAGTTATACCAAAAATATGTTCTCCAACTTTGCAGTACAAAGTATGCAAGTAAAGTGATGTGGAGTATAGGCAGAAGTAAAGTGATGTGTGATGTCACTCTCCTTCATGTATGTAAATAATTTATTTGATTTGAATTTCCCCCCTCGGTCTGAGTGAAGGAAAAATGGTGCTTCCTGGTATGCTGAACTACTCATTTATAGAAGATCTGAAAATTAGAAAATTCATCGCTCTTATTTTGGATAAATAACACACATGTCTTGTGATAATAGTCATAAATCAACAACTGGAAGTATTGGAATCCCTGAAATGAAACAGGTAAGGTTTTTTATAGATTAGTATTATCAACCTCAAGACAATTCTTGGCATAGAAGGTACTCAACTATAGTGGATCCTAAATTTATTTTTGCACCTTACATCTATAACAAAGTGGTAATAAATGGGAGAGTGAAAGAAGTCCTCGTTCCATATTATTAGAGATGACCTTATAGAGGGAGACAGAAAAAAGGTTCCCATATCGATAATGCAAGAGTGGAGTATATTCCACCATGGAGGAAAATAAAGTAACTACAAAGGTTTAAACTGCATCTAATGTAAATTAATGATCCTTTAAAAAATATATCGAAAGTAACGTACCTTCTCATGATATCGAACATGATTGGATGCCTTTCTAGACCATGACCTCTACTTTAAGCTTTTGATTTAATTGCTGACAGATAGACATGAGATTTGTTTTCATGCCCAGAATATAGAGCACCTTTGTGAGGGTAAATTTTCTCATCTCAAGAGGAATAGTGACCTTTCCTATTCCTTCTTCAACATACTCCATATTGTCTAAAATTTGAACCTGATCTCCAAGGGGTATATCAAGAAATGAATCAAATAACTTCTTATCTCTGGTCATGTGCTTGGCGGTGCCAAAGTCAATCAACCAATAATTTTTTTTATGGATGTGGTGTTTGGGAGACTAAACAACATCATTTTCGTGTGCACCATAATTTTCTCAATTCTAATACATCCTTGTCTGATTCATCATATGGTTAGGACGTAACATGTCCTTTATTCTTTTTTTATGAGGAAAGTGAATCACCACGACTATATGTTCTCTCTTCTCCATAATTGCATTGTGTGAGGCCATTATACCAATAGTTCATAGTATTGAGCACGTATTCTTGGTGCAAGATGTGACACCATAAATTCAATATTTGAGACATCTAATTCTATTGTGGCTTCTATGGCTGCTTCTATGCCTACTTATCGTTTTTCCCTAGTGAGGATTATGACTTCTGTAATACTTCGAGATCAATACTTTTTATTGAAACTCTTTGTCCCACTATCTAAATGGATTCTTCCTGTTGTAGAAGGTACACCAATTTGGTAAAATGTTACCTCTTTTTTGTGATGGTCAATGTGGCAATGAATGTCCTAAACTAGGAAGGAAGAGATAATAGTGTGAGAGGTACAAACATATTATCTTCCACATTTTCTCTAAGCACTATAATCTATGATCATAGTTATACTAGATGAAAAAAGAATTCCTGTACTTTCTAGCCTTCTTTCATACTTAGTGTATGAATATTTGACTAAAGATGGAGAATATTTTTCAATTTATTCACCTAGGAGATAGTGGAGAGAGTATCCCAAGCTTCCTTTGATGTTTTCACATCTTCTATGTGTTGTTTCACCTCATCAAAAATAGAGAGAGTGATCAACATCAAGGCTTGTGTATGAACGTAATAATAGTTTATTTTCTCATATGCATTAGTGGGGCAAGTGGCTTTGCAAGTGATGATTTCCCAAAGTTCCTTGAACTGAATAATGGTGCACAATTCCTCCTCTAGGTGGCATAGTTAGGTGCTTTCAAGATTTTAGAATTGGATAGAAATAATTATGTAGAATACATGATGTCATAAATAATAATTTATTATTGTGTTAAAATTTACAAAGCAAATTGCATGACTAACTAAGGAAGGCTAACGCCATTTCCACCTCTAGTCAAGGCTCTAAGTCTAGGAATGTAACATTAAGAAAGAATCTTAAATGAATGCTTAACTAAAATGAATATAATTCAAAATCTAACAAAACATGCCTACTAATATGCTCAATTACCTAACATGGGCCTAAATAAACCTAAGAGGGAAATCAATGGGTATGGTTGCTACTCCAAACAAGGTGAAATGGCCTCTCCAAATGACTATTAAGTCACTTTAGATATCCATCTACTAACCTCGTTGAAGGTTTTAGGAAAGGATTGAACGTGGCTATATATCATGTTTATTATATGAGATGCAAATCAAACATGGTGTAAAGTATTAAGGTAAGAGGTGAACTCTTTTATAGTTTTACTTTTGGGAGAAAACTTGTATTTTGGTGGCATGTGGGACTAAAAGACCCAAATTAGATTAGAATTTTTAATCATGATTAAGCTTTGCTAATCAAAATTAGTGAATTATCAAGTGATTAAATGTGTGGAGCCTTAATTAAACAACTTAGGGTCAACAAGGAGGCTAGGATAAGCTTTTTGAAACTTGTTGAGATGTTGTGGAGGAAAGTGGGGTTATTTTGAGTGGTTGGGAAGAGGGGTTTGATCCATAGTAGGGTATATTGATCAAAATAAGGGCAAAATAGGCTAATTAGCTAATAAACGCTAACTGTTTGTTTTTGAAGAAGATTTGGCTTACATTCATTCTTTAATAAAAGGGACATTCTTGAGTGGAAGAGGTTTGGGATCAAAAAGTTACTTTAATTGACCAAGTGAAGAAATGTTAGTAATTAGTGAAAATCACTAATCTATAACAAAATGATAAGAATGAGAGTGATTGTATGCCATTTTTTTTGGGGGGCAACTTGTTCTTCCAAGATTGCAAAAGTGGAATATAGGTGTCTACATTTGACCCTGTTTGAGGTGAAGTAAGTAAATTCTCTTCAAATATAGTAGGTGACGCATTATAAACAGGTAAATCTTTGAAGGAAAAATTAGTTAGGATGAAGGATTGCCCCTTAAGGTCGATGGGGTGATTGGGGATGATAGAAGAAGTCAATCGGACGATCGAACATCTGATTGAAATGGATAGAAGATATAGGATAGAAAAGGGTGTATGAAACCCTTGGTTATTTAGAAGGGATAAGGATATGGATATAACATAAACATGGTTGGTTTATTGCCCCAGGTTATTTGGAAAAGAAAACTTAGTAATGGAATAATAAATGATAATGGAGAAGAAATTGATAATGGGAAATAGGACAAGCCCCAATTTGCATCCAACCTTTTAATAAACAATTTGTTGTATCATTTTTTCCCGAGGTCTACATCATCTTCTTTTATTGAAATAAACAAAGTTGTAAAGGAACATGAAAAGCTAAAGTACTACATTGTTCATTGCTAAAAATATGTAACTCCATTCTGCAACATACATAATGCAATACAATACGAGAAAGTAAAACGATTGCTTTAAGCAATGCTAATGCAATATGATAAACTAAACAGCCGAACCTAATAGAGAAACTAGTACAATCACACCTACTCAAACAGACAATGTTCAAGACAGTATGCACCAATATTTTTGCTTATCAAAGTTGTAGTTCCCAAATGTTCGGTTGCTTTACAAATTTTCTATAATAACCAGCAAGACCCATGAAGCTTCTTACTTCGTGCACATTCTTTGGTGCAGGCCACTCAGTTATTGCCACTATTTTTGAAGGATCTACAGCAATTCCTTCGTTACTTATAACATGACCCAAATAGTGAACTTCTGAATCAAAGAAAGAACATTTGGATAACTTACCGTACAACTTCCTCTTTCTCAAAATTCCCAAAACTATCTTCAAATGCTCATTGTGCTCCTCAACGCTTTTAGAATAAATGAGAATATCGTCCAAGAATACAAGTACAAACTTGTCTAGGTATTCTTGAAAGATATTGTTCATTAAATTCATAAAGGCTGCGGGTGCATTGGTTAATCCAAAGGGTAGAACTGTGAATTCATAATGTCCGTATCTTGTTCGGAAAGCTATTTTATGAATATCTTCCTCTCTAATCCTTAACTGATGATAACCAGATTGAAGGTCTATCTTAGAATAAACCCGCTGCTCCACGCATCTGATCAAACAGATCATCGATCCTAGGAAGTGGATATCAGGTTCTTGAACTGTGTGCTTTGTTCAACATCCGATAATCAATACACAGCCTTAGTGTTCCATCCTTCTTTTCACAAAATATTTACAGGCGCTCCCCAAGGTGAAACACTTGGTCTGATCAAACCTTTAGACAAAAGCTCTTGTAACTGTGCCTTAAGCTCGACTAACTCAGTAGTAGTCATCCGATAAGGCGCTTTGGATATAGGTTCTGTTCCTGGCTTGATTTCAATGGTGAAGTCAAATTCTCTCTTGGGTGGTAACCCTGGTAATTCCTCAGGAAAAACATCCCTGAAACCTTGTAAAAGAGGGAATCGTTCCATGAAATCATCATCTTCTTCGGAAGATTCGGATATCTTTACCGCATAAAGGGTACATCCTTTATTTTTAGCCTTTTTAAGATGCATAGCTGACAGTTTTCTAACTGAAATTTCCCGTTTCACACCTTGAATCTCTGCTGATTCCAGCTGATCATCTAAACATTTATGTTTTTCATAGCAATCTACCTTTGCTTTATGGTCAGCTAACCAATTGACACCGATGACAATGTCATACGATCCCAAAGGTGCAACATAGAGGTCAACTTCCATGGAAAAGTTAGGTAAGTCAAGGACTGCCCCAAAAAGACACATACTCACTGTATGAACAGAATTATTACCATACTGTACAGTCCAAGATTTATCCATTTTTCCAGCTTTTCTTTTAAGTTTAGAAGCAAGTTTATTAGATATAAAACATTTAGTAGCTCCTGTATCAAAAAGAATAGTGACAGGTATGCTAAATAACTTACCCGGAACTTCTATAGGTGTCACTTGCTTTTCAGCTTGCTTGTCCGCTACTGCAGCATGTATCTTATGCTGCTGATTACGATCATCCTTCTTCAAAGGGCACTGATTTGCGTAGTGATCTTTACCACAATTGTAGCAGCCTCCTACAGGTCCCTTTTTAGGCTCAAAGTTGCCTCCAGTTTTGTAATTGTCACGTTGTCCTCCATAGGGCTTCTGCCCATTATTTTTTTTTAGCAAAATTTTCCCTTGCATTTCCAGCAGGCTTATTTACTGCTGCTTTCTTATTGTTCTCCTGGAAACTTACTCTTGTTTCCAAACTTTTTCCATGGTCCTTTTCTGGGTGCAAGAGAGGTTGAAGAAGGGTTTGCAGTCTTCTTCCGCACTTCCTCTTTATGAGCAGAAATAGCCTTTAATTTCTGTTCTTGCCTTATGGCCTTTTCAACAACTCCTTCCATAGTGGTTGGACTGTGAACATCGACCTCTCTCCCCTATCATGGGATTCAATCCCATGATGAATTTCCATATTCTGAACTTCTCGTCAGTTTGATACTGCGGTACATACTTGAGGAGTTTTGTAAACCGCTCCCAGTATTTAGTTACCGTTAGCTTCCCTTGAGCTAAATTCTGAAATTCTGTCATTTTCTGATCATAGAAAAGTTGTGTGCAGCCAACGTTGCCTAAAATAGCCTTTAAATTGATCCCAAGTAATATTGGTCTCATCAATGTTTAGTTCAACTTTACGGCTATCCCACCACGAAGATGCTTCGTGGGAAAGCTGATAGGCTCCCCAAATAGCTTTGGTTTCCTCTGAGAAGTTCCTTATTGCAAAGTACTTCTCCATTTCGCTGAGCCAGTTCTCAGCTCCATCTCCCAATGTGGTGCCATCATACTTAGGTGGACTTATCCTTTTTATATCATTAGTGAGTTCTGCTGCCAATCTGGCCTTTTTGTTTTCTGGTTGGACAGGTGCATTCCCAGCATTAACATCAACACCCATGTTGGGGTTGTCCTCAGGAGGTTGCTGATTATTATTATCAGCTTCTTCATCCTCCTCATTTCCCATCACCTGCTGTTCAAGTACAACTAAGCAATCTCTTGTGTTCAACAGGGCAGCAAGGATCTCATCAAAGTTTCTGGGTTGTTGCCGCTCCTCCTTCAGGTGGAGCATTATTCGCAACGTTCCCCCTTGTTCTAACCATTTTCTGTTACAAGAAAATTCAGGTTTTTATCAAATTATGGACATAATAGGTCCAAGAGCTGCAACCTTCAGCTCTGATACCAAGATGTAACATCCTCATTTTATAACTTAGAACAAGTGGATTTTTTTTTTTTTAATTGCATCCTGGTTCTAAATACATAATTTAGAACTCACAAATCAAATAACCATTCTTATAACAGACAACCATATGCAGCTGTAATGACTCGGAGTACCTCCGATCTATTCATTCCATGACTCGGTAACCTACCGATCTATTCATGAGTAATAAGAGTTGGCGTTTTATTTAACGCTTCACTCTCGTGGTTCTCTTCCCTATTCTGGGAATTCAGAATGCTCTGTCCAAGGAACCTAACTGAATAATTGTTACCATTATTCATCGGCATCTCATCCCTTAGACTAGGTGAATTAGGACAACGCAATCAGCAGCTTGCGATACTTTGGCCAAGATTTGAAACATACTTTATGTCTCGTATTCCTTAACGACATACTCGTCAATCTGGAATACGTCCTTCACCCCATTCTTATGTTATATAGAATGTCTTACACTGACTACTGTCAGTCCTTCCTTTCACAACTTAATCACTCGAAGACAGATTAACAAGGTGATAATGTTATATGGATGCCCACGAGTATTAGGGATACGATGACATACTGGTATAAACCTGCAGTTAGACCAGTGTGTCAAGATACCCCGAACCTCCTAGGCAGCCTTATAACCTGACCACATTCCTAATCGGTCCCTGAGTAACTAATCCGAACACAAGTGTAAATCTTAGCGATCAATGCAAAGGGTGTCGCCATAAGTCACCTGCATTGTTGTAACTTCGAGAAGATCCTAATCTTCTCGGAGGTACAACCCTGCAGTTGTCTTGTGCCGTCAACCTTTAAATCCACCTCGAAAAGATTTACTTATTAATATGTGTACGCACGTTGAGTTTTAAATTACTTTAAAGACTTTCCCTAAGGTTAGCCTTTCCCGATCCCTGGATTCTTCGTCATAAGACGACCTTCCTCATTAAAAACCCATTACATGGTAGAGGTATTAAGGTCATGATCTCTTCAAGGAGTCATTAGAATACACATGATTCTAAAACAATAGAATTGGACAATATCTCATAGCCTTTACTTGAGATTGCCATCTGAACCCCATTAGATTTACATCAGTTCTCCTAACTGAATTTATATCATACTTATTAGTATAAAGATATAAATGATTAAGAATCCAATTTAATATTGTCCTGTCATACTCAGGACTAGGGATTAGTAATTTAATTCTGCTTGATTGGCGTTCTGCTTAGGTTTATTTCAGCCCTATCCTTATAGAAAGTCAATGATTTAAATTTCAATTTAGCTTTCGATAGAACAAATCAGAACTACTAAACACTCATAAGAATTTCAATTATATTTCCTTTAAGCTTTCATTGTCAATCACAAAAGCATCCAGTTACACAAAGATAACATTGCCACTCTGGTATATAAACCGAAGAGGGTCAACTATCAGAATTTAGAATATAACACATAAGTAACAAATACTTATTTCCATTCCTTTCAGAACTATACAATTACATTTTATGCAAACAGCATACTTGATACAATGCTTAACGGAAAAGTACATCTTTCCACATATAGTACATTTAGAAAATCAAGCTGTAATTCATTATAAATCAAAATAAACAATCTGATCATCCTGTCAGATCTGCATTGCTTTTACCACTTACGGCAACCATCTGCAAAAATAGTCAACATGAGTCAGTTCGATGAACTGAGCATGATAAGCACTAACTTTTAAAACAATTGCAATCCATCAATTGTTTTCATTAAACACCCTGTTTAAATGAGATCAATTATCCAAACAAGTAAACATATTCAGACTATGCCTTTGTAATACAAAAATGACTACAAACGTGTAACTCTATCATCGTTACAGAATAGTCCTAAACACTTCTCAAATATTTCATCAAATATTAAGAATCAAAGAACGAAAGTATCTAAACAAAATTTCTTGAATCCAAGATCAGCAACATTGGACAGATCGTTACTTTCATCAGAAAAGGAAATATCATAGCAAGTCATGATTCCAACAATAAGATACAAGAACAATTCCAACTGTTAGACATATACCAACAAGTATTAGAATAACAGAAGAGAAAGAAACAAATCATTCATACTTCCCTTCACACAAGTTCACTACTACTACCATCTCTACATATGGAAAGCATTCATCATCCAGTATGTATACGAACAAGTCCGACAACCCACAAGAAGATTCACTGTCATATTAAAAATCGAACACAGCAAAAACTCCTGTACAGTGGCTAACACGTCAATAGTGCAGACTATCAACCAAACAGACTCTACAGGAAGCTTCAAACAACATGAAAATCACCACATTGCCTGTCGAGGTACCAGTCGACGGCTTTTAGATCAGTCCAGCTCAAGGCAGGGATAGTTATGCAACAGAAGAAAAACATGCCTACAATCCCATATATCAACCTATAGTCCAATGCTAGTCCCTTTTACACACAGTAAGGTTTTTTTTTTTTTTGAACCAAGTTCGAAATCAAAGAACCTCTAGTATATCACGGTCAACAACAAAACTTCATTGCATTAAACAATTTGATGTTTTTCCATAAGACCATACAGAGATTATCTTACAAATACCGTAGGTTAGCGCACTAAAAATCTTGCATACATTACCTCAAGGGGGAGTTAGAGGGAAGAAGGACTTGTACCCATTTTTTACAATCCCAAAAGTGGAAACTGACATGCCACTTATTACCTCATTGATGTTGCCCTCTTGTGAGCCTAAAGAACACACCACCATGTAGATATCATCATCAGTACCCTCCATTTAGCTTCACCATCTTGCTGGTCCACTTCACATGGAGGTGGGGTAGAAAGGAGTAGAAAACACCTATCAAACCAATCAATATCAACAACTTCCTCAACCCCCCCCCCCCCCCACAGGTTAAACCTAGCCAGTTATGGGGATCAGGTAACACTTCTCACGTCGCGGCTTGAGGTGTCTATTGTGACAGAACCCAGGGGTCCTTTCCCTGCTATCATCAGATCTCTGATCACCCCTAGGATTTGATTGTCAAATCTGTCCCTAGTTTTGTGTTTTTTGCTTGACCTTGTGAAGTCTCCCAATTCCCTTCGAGGCCTAAGGCTAACTTGTATGAGATTTTTTTGATAGCCCAGTGCCAAAGTTTTCACAAACCCCTCCGAATCAGCACACTTGCTAGCCTTGAGGTTTTTTAGGGTGTATCAACTTTACACCATCTCTCTTGAGAGATTCAATGGCCTTAATGTTATTTTCAATCTGCACTGCCATGGTAAACCTGCCTTCAAATTGGTAGGGTTCTGTCTCTTAAGTAGTAGGCTACTTTTTATCAAAGGCATCATACATATTTGATTAAACAAGATTCATCACAAGGCTCATATTAATAGGTAGTCTTCTTCAATGTCTGTTAAATCTTGATATCTTAAGTCATGCACTTATTTATTGGGGTTCTTCTTGATATTTCAAACCAGACAAGGAAACCTGGATCAGTTTTCATCACCATATTGAAAAGAATGCATTCTGCATTGCAGTCTATGAATCAATAGAATATTTTGGCAAGGCATTGTCCAATAACCTAGCATCCTCGCTAAAGTGTGGACAAACAATTTAATGACACATCCTCAAATCCAATTTCAAAATATTTCCATCTTATAATAAAGAGTTTCAAATGTTGATCACCTGTTATGACATTCTTCCCTTGGAACTTTAGAAATCTACTTCTAAACATCTTGGGCCAACATTAGGATAACAGACATTCCCCTAAAAATTATTGGGACAAGGTTCATTGACCACAAATGTGAGGCCTAGGGGGAGGCCTGAGCCATCGTTGTTGTGGAGGTTGATCTTGGGGTGTTGACACAAGTTGATGAGGAGTGCGAGGTATTTGGGGCTCATGAATGTGGTTCACAAGATGGGTATTCTCTAAGTGTTGATTTTCTTAGAAAGTTTTACTGAATAGAACACCAAAGTGCATAAAATTGACGAAGGGAACTAACAGGTACAAACAGAAGACCTTCACTAGTGAAGTAAACAATTTTATGAGAAGATGGCTTGCAATTAGAATCACTGGGAAGAAGAGTGATAATCCTATATTAAAGGTTGATCTCGCGCACCAAGTGATTTCCTTTGCTGAGTCTGACATTCAATAACCTTCCAAAATGGTTCTTCCTCGAAAAGTGAGGTGTCGTTCCTCCAAATTGTGAAATAACTTTCTACTGTTGTCTCTCCTGAAGAGAGATCTTCTTCCTTCCAGGTTTTGTAGAGCTTGAGCAAACACAAAAACAAAGACTAAATCTAAGACACTGGTATTTATCAAGATCAAAACAACATGGAGTTGCCACTAAGGACATTCACCCTAGTTGTTAAATGCACTAAAATACTTTGTCAAATACCTATCAGCACTAAAAATCTTGCCAAACATTCTAGATTTGACCTTCCTTTTCTTGAATCTATCAACCACAAATGGAAATGAAGTGCAACTACTGCCTAGAAACTGATAAAATTACAGATAAGAGTTTGAAACCTTTGCATACACCTTGCAAATTTGAGTATAGAATGATGCTTTGAACAAATATATTTGCAAACAAAACTTGCAAGAGAGACATTACTAGGGGTTGATATGCATTCAAATATTTCAAATATGTATGCACATGGATTAGATTAATCTAATAATTTCCCTAACAATAGTGCCACTGGTGTTGATGGGCCTCAAAAGATATGAACTGGAAGCATATTAAAAATTAGTCTAGATATTACATTCTTCATCCTCGGCAATGTGCCACTGTGTTGGTACGCAAAATTTTTCTCCTTTCAGTTTAAGCAGCATTGAAGATATGACATGAATCTTGAAGACAAATGGACCATGGTGTGTGTCGTATTGTAGCCAGGGATATGATCTAATTGGCACTCAGATTTATGGAGAGATGGATAACACTCAAATAGGACTTGATCTTTTCCTAACTGTTTTAGGTTGTGTCTTCAACCAAGGTAAGAGAACCTGTTTTGTAACCCTCAAATGGTGAAGGAGATGAAGATATCCCTCAATTTGTGCAAATAGTATGAAAATGGCCTTGACAAAGTATGATCAACACTCCACACTTGACTTTCACAAGTTTTCACACTTCCAGATTATGGAGATACTTTCAATGGAAGGCAAGGGTTACTGAAGAAATTTTGAAATCTTGATCTGTTTACATACTTTAAACAAATGGATTTTGATCTTTTATAGGTATATAGGTCAAAACATGGGTAAAACAAGGTAGGATTTGCTGTTTTAAATGATTTTTTTGGGTGGGAGTTTAGATAAGACAAACCAAAGGTCCGCCAGATTCTTTGAAGATTTCAAAAAAATATGGAGAAACTTAACAACAAGAAAGTATCAAAATGGTTAATCATCACTTCAACCAGGATATGTGCATCAAATAGAGGCCCATACCTGCACTTTTCCACACAATATTTGATCATCCATAAAAAAATATTGATAGGGAATGAACCAATGAAGCATTTAGCAATCACTATTTAATCATGACCTAAGGTGCACCCAAAGGTTTACAAACAATATCTGAAGTCAAGGAAGGTAAAGTGATTTTGAATTTGTTTATCTCTTTATCAGATGAAAGCTCTTCTGAATGTGAGATTGAAAATGCCACTAAACTATCACAATAAATGAGACCATGTATGATCAAGAGAGATTTTAACACAAGAATGCAACAGGAAACAAGAAACACAGATTTGAAATGCATTAAAAAAATGTAAGCATTCACAGATTTTTCCCAAAGACAACACAAAATAACTAAAAAATGATCAGATTTATCAGTAGAAGAATGTTTTGAAAAGAATCTCAGATCTTGTTAATGGACTATACATAATGCAACTAACTTAACATGATTTGAAATCTGATACATAGAGATTTATATGAATTTCTCAGGTTGGTCACTCAGAGAATGGGATTCTTCCCAAATTTTTCTTGTGAAATTTTTAGTTTTCTAGGATTATTTAAAACTCTTCCAACCCTTGCATGACAAATTCATGCAATATATAGCTTTTCAATCTCCTTCGAGCCTTATTTCCCAAGAAAAGAATATGCCAAAGGATCAAATTTGTTACAAAATTCCTCATTGATTTGCAAACAGGGACGTTTAACATAAACACGTCCAAAAAGTTACCAGTTTGTCTCAAAAAGAGATGAATCATTGCAAAATTCACATCATTATCCATTGTGGAGGCACATTTTTCATCTTTAAAGCATGTAGACCCCCTTCCTTTCATTATTTCATCCTTATCCCTCTAAAATTTGACTATGCAACTTTTGGATATGATTATTTCACCTTTTTGGATGGGTTAGGGCAAACATTCATTTCAAAAACATTCTTTGATCTTCAAATTGATCCTCAAAAACCGATTGCATTGGTCCTTGCAGGCATAAACGACATGATTTTTTCAAAAAATTCAATGAAAATTGATGTAAAAAAACACATCTCCAAATTTTCTTAGAGAGTTATAGGGCAAAAAATGGCGGCAAAGTAAAAAACGATGCATAGCTACTGTTGATTTGACATTCAAATTTAACATACGCCCTCCACATGAGAGAAAAAACCACTTGGAGACAGACCTAGGAGCTTCATTTTACCTTTTAAACTTTTCGGGAAAATGGAAAATTTTGATATTTTTCCCCGCACCTCCGCCTCATTGAAAATGGGCCTGACACATGTCCAAAAGTGGGGCCCCCATTGGAATCATTGACCGATTCTACACATTTCCACCTTTTTGGAAAAAGTAATTTTTTTCCAAATTATCCCTATGAGACCCGCATCCTCTGATTCTTTCCTCACATGTGGTGTACATATGACTGGATACAGAGTCGCGCTCAATTTTAAACATTTTGCCTCTTTTTGGAAAAAGGAAAAATTTTCTGTTTTTCCTTCGTGGCTCCGCCCTCCCGTAGGACATGTGTCCTCACCTGATTGGTTACGGGGCAGTGCTCTTATTTATATTTTAACAAAATTTTCCACAAAGGAAAATTTTCACCATTTCCTTTACACTCCTGCACCTCCGCCTTTCCTGCCACGTGTCACCTTCTGATTGGCTGAGGGCTTGCGCTCTCATTTCATACTTTAACTCCTTTTCACCAAAGGAAAATTTTCCACCATGTCTCCGCACTCCCGTACCTCCACCTTTCCCTGCCACGTGTCACCTTCTGATTCGTTGTGGGCCCTAGGCATTTTCTTTGCACTTTAACTCTTTTTCCAAAATTCCTTAAGGCACAAAAAGACCTATTGCTTCTCATCCAATCAAAATAGGACATGTCAGCAACATTATAACCAATCAGAGTCAAGTGGAGCCATATGACCAAATTCGCCCATTTGCCAAAAAAAAGCAAAAAGAAATAAGTTAAAAACAATTTTCCATCGTCACTCACCCAATTTAGAACAAGCACGTTGTCGATGATGCTGATGAAGAAGAAAGAAAGAAATGACGCGGGAAAAGATGCCACGTCTGACCCGTCAAACATGAAAACACCAGGGAGCCCTAGAATCAATTTTTCGTAAGGAAAATAATATTTCTCGAAATTGAACAACTGAAACATGTCTTCAAAAGCCTTTTTTATCATTGAATTGGATTTCAATGGCATACAAGTGCTAAATCGTAAATTTTAAACTTCCCACGATCGGGAAAAGAAAAAATGAAAAAAATGCACATGAGCCCCGCACCCCCCCACCCGCAATTTTGGAAAAAATAAGGCAGCAAAACAGGAGACACATGTAGATTTCTTTCAAATTGGGGAAAAAAACAACAATTTTTTTGAGCATTTTCAAGGCATTCCAACTAGAGGGAAAATTTGCAGACCCACCAAATTTGAGAGAAAACGTTTCTCAGAGCCCGCAAAATGAAGGAAAAAGTTTAGGGCAAAATGGTGCTGCAAGCTCAAAATGAAACCACACATAGGTATGGTGATAGATATTTCAAATAACCTTCATATAGGCCCCAGAGGATTGGATAGGAAATTTTCCATCTACATTTTTTAATGAGAAAGCATAAGAAAGATGAAATAATAACTCACAAGGGTTTAGATGGATTGGGAAATGAATTGGTACTTCTATGAAGAAGTTGTCAAAAAGACACTGATCACCACTGTAGCATGAAGGGGTTTAGGATATAGAGGTTGGAGGGAAATGATTTTCTGCGAATACTGAATCTGTTAAACTAACGGATGTGGAGGTACACGAAAAGGATGGTGGGGGTGGAAACCAATTTATTATAGAAAATTTCCCCCTGAGTTACTCTCATAATAAGGAAAATGAGAACTAGAGGAATACATAGAGGTGTAAGATATATAAGGTTTGGATAGGGGGATTTGAAAGTAGTAGTTACGCATAGAATAATCACCACTAGGTTTAATAGAATAGAATGAGACTGAGATTGAGAAAGAAGTTCCTATAACAAGAAATGGAATAAGGAAAGAGGTAATTTGGTGCACTCACCTTTATCTTTTGTATTTATCCCAATTATGATTGAATATTTATTGGGCTTTGTTAAATGTGATGCTTATTCGAAGAAAATTTAGCAACCACTTTAGGGAATATGAGGTGAATTTATCTACTCCTACTCACCTTGGTGACCTTTTTCACTTGAATCAAAGGGCTACGAATGTTGGCAAAAAATCAATAAGCCAATAAGAAACTCACATTTGGTTAAAGAAAATATAATATTGGCTCTTTCAACTGACTATATAAGTTGCATCATATGAAATTATACCAGAGGGGGAAACAAATTCCACTAATTTCACGTTGATCCTTTCTTGGGGTGTCAGGGGATGAATGCCCCAAACAAGTTTTAGTTGATCAAATGTCAAATACATCTTACAAATCCAGACATTTTTTATTCAAGAAACTAAATTGGAATATGAGAGTTTTAAACGACTAATGAAAATAAAGTGGTAATTCTAGAAAGGATTTACAATTCTGGCATTGGGAAATTTAGGAGGAGTGGGCATCCTAATGAACCCATCTACTGTCAAATTGGGATTAATATCACAAGAAGAGAGCTGGATTGCATGTGAATTCCAATATTACAAAAAAAGCATATCGAGGATTATATTTAATGCCTATGGACCTAATCATATGGTAATAAAAAAGATACTTGGATGAAAATTTCAGATGTTATGCTACTTTATCCAAATAAGAGGATTATTTTGGGTGGAGATTTCAACATTATTCTTAGTTCAACAGATAAAAGGGGGGAAGTAAACATAATACTAGGCCTAAAAAGGAAATTTAGGAGTTTGTAGGATCCAATTACTTAATGGATTTATACCCAAAACAATGGTAATTTACTTAGACAAACATAAGGAAAGGTTTTAATAATACAGTAGAAAGGTTGGACATGTTCCTTTTGTCTCCATTATGATTGAATTTTAGAATCTAATATTATTAATGTGTAAGGATTTGATATTGTAACGATTTCCCTATCCATAAAAATATATTAAGTACTAAAAAATATACCATTTCAAGTTTGATTTGATGTGGCTTAAGCACCCGTATTTTGAAAAATAGCAAAAAAGGTGGTGGAATCAGCTAGTAAGATCCAAGCTCTTGGATGTTTTGTTTTTCCTAGAAACTCAGACATCTCAAAGGATTGCTGAAAACATAGAACAAGGAAGTCTTTGGGAATACATTTAAGGAGAAATTAGTATTGGAAGCTAGCTTGGCATAAATTAACAAATATGCACATGGTGGTGTTTTAACGGATGATAAACTACAAGAAGAGAAACAGTTGATGGCCAAGCTCCAAGAATTGTATATTAGAGAAGAGATTTTCTAGAAACAAAAATCAATGGAATATTTGGTTAAGGACAGAGATAGGAATAAAAAATTATTTCATCAGTCCATGATAGCAAGGAGACAAGTAAACATATTTGGGAAAATTAAAACTATGGATAATATGGTTTTAGAAAACTCGTAGGAGATAAAATAACAGTAGTGGATTTCAATAAAATATCTTCTCTAAAAAAGAGAAGAGAGATGAGGAAGTGATGGTTATGTTCCTTTCTCTCATTCCTAAAATCATATATCCCAAGAAGAATGTGTCCATGCTTAAACCTTTCTCCCAAGCAGGAGTAAGGTTTGTGATTCAGTAAATGAAGTCAAATAAATCCCCTAGACCGAATGGTTTCCTCGTAGATTTGTTTAAATGATTTTGGTATATTTTTGATATGGATGTTATAGTAGTATTCAATGAATCTCTAACATCCTTAAAAATTATTAAAGACTTCAACTATACTTTTATTTCCTTAATGCCTAAGAATCCGTATCCATAAACTTATGTTGATTTTTTACCTATTTCAGCTTGCAATATTGTGTACAAGATTGTCTCAAAATTAATATTAGAGAGGTTAAAGGTCTTGATGCCATTAATTATTTCCCCGTAAAAAGGGGGCTTGTCTTCGGAAATTAGATTTTAGATGGAGTGATAATGACTCAATAAATTGCACATAGCTTAAAGACAGAGAAGAACTCAAAGATGTTGGTCAAAATTGGTATGGAAAGCACCCTAAAATTTACAAAGCTAATTACATGACTAACTAAGGAAGGCGAACACCATTGCCACCTCTAGTCAAGGCTTTAAGTCTAGGAATGTAACATTAAGAAAGAATCTTAAAGGAATGCTTAACTAAAATGAATACAATTCAAAATCTAACAAAACATGCCTACTAATATGCTCAATTACCTAACATGGGCCTAAATAATCCTAAGAGGGAAATCAAATGGGTATGGTTGCTACTCCAAACAAGGTGAAATGGCCTCTCCAAGTGACTTATTAAGTCACTTTAGATATCCATCTACTAACCTCGTTGAAGGTTTTAGGAAAGGATTGAACTTGGCTATATATCATATTTATTATATGAGATGCAAATCAAAACATGGTGTAAAGTATTAAGGTAAGAGGTGAACTCTTTTTATAGTTTTACTTTTGGGAGAAAATTGTATTTTGGTGCATGTGGGACTAAAAGACCCGAATTAGATTAGAATTTCTAATCATGATTAAGCTTTGCTAATCAAAACTAGTGAATTATCAAGTGATTAAAATGTGTGGAGCCTTAATAAACAACTTAGGGTCAACAATGAGGCTAGGATAAGCTTTTGAATCTTGTTGAGACATTGTGGAGGAAAGTGGGGTTATTTTGAGTGGTTGAAAGAGGGGTTTGATCCAATAGTAGGGTATATTGATCAAAATAAGGGCAAAATAGGTTTAATTAGCTAATAAACGCTAACTATTTGTTTTGAAGAAGATTTTGGCTTACGATTCATCATAAAGTGACATCTTGAATGTGAAAGAGGTTTGGTGATCAACAAAGTACTTTTTAATTGACCAAAGTGGCAAGAAATGTTAGTTAATTAGTGAAAATCACTAATTATAACGGAATTGATAAGAATGAGAGTGATTTGTGTAAATTTTGGCAATAAGATTGCAAAAGCGGAATATAGGTGTTTGAGGTGAAGTAAGTAAATTCTCTTCAAATATAGTAGACAAGCATAAACAGGTAAATCTTTGAAGAAAAATTAGTAGGATGAAGGATGCCCCCTTAAGTGTCGATGGGGTGATAGAAGAAGTCAATCGACGATCGAAAATATGATTGAAATGGATAGAAGATATAGGATAGAACGGGTGTGAAACCCTTGGTTATTTAGAAGGGATAAGGATAGGGATAAACATGGTTGTTTATTGCCCCAGGTGATTTGGAAGAAAAATTAGTAATGGTAATAAATGATAATGGAGAAGAAATGATTAATGGAGAATATAGGACAAGCCCACTCTTTTGCATCCAACCTTTTAATAAACAACTTTTTTGTATCATTTTTCCCCTAGGTCTACATCATCAACCTTTATTGAAATAAACAAAAGTGTAAGATAACATGAAAAGCTAAATTACTAACATTTGTTCATTGCTAAAAATATGTAAATCCATCAACATAAACAATGCAATAGAATACGAGAAAGTAAAACAATGCTTAAATCAATGCAATACAATACGATAAACTAAACCAGCTGACCTAATAGAGAAAATAGTACAATCACACCTACTCAAACAGACAACGTTCAAGACAGTTGCACCAATGTTTTTGTTATCAAGTTATAGTTCCCAAATGTTCGTGTTGTAATGACAAGGGTTAGAAATGGTGCCCCAAGCAAAGATACATGCGAGGGGAATACCATAGGACACAAGTAGTCCCATGGAAAATTTTTTGTGCACTATGAAACATTCTCTGGCAACTCACTGTTGCACGGGAGTACCGACATAACATGCAACCTAGCTTTTGTTAATGGAGGTAGATCACAAGGATCCGTAAGTTGTTTGAGACCAGAACAAGCAAGAACCTTAGAATGATGTTTTTGTAGGAAAAATTTCAATGTTTGAGGATAACGCAAGTGATACAAGCTTCAACTACATGCACGTTGTTTACCAATTTTTACAAAATTTTAAATTTTTACAATTTTTTGGATTTTTACCAATTTTTTTGGATTTTTTTGAATTTTTTGAATTTTTGAATTTTTATAGAAGAAAATATTATAAAAGAAATAATGAAGTTGTGAGACAATATTAAAAGTGACCATAAGGCAAAAATATGCCCCAAGTAGTGGAAAAGGTTTCCGAGAAGAAAAAATATGGCCCAGTATAGTGAAAACGTGTCGAAAATAATTATTTATTATAAATAATCATCACGATGAGTTTGTAGAAGAATGTATAAAAATCACAATGTACCCAGGGCACTTTAAGGGTGAGAAACATGTTGCGAGGGGTAAAATTGAGTATATAAGTCATCGTGGCAAGTTTATTTACCACATTCACTTACCATTTTATTACCAATTGGAGCTCTAACCTATGGGAAGAAATGACGAGGGTGGAGAACTAGAGAAACCATGTGGATTGTGTGAGAGACTACATGAGGCTCCTAGTGGATGGACCATATGTACACAAAGCCCCTCTTTTTACCCCAGTTTTTTAAAGCATTTAATTTTTTGTTAAAATTTATTTTTTTGGGTAAAAATAGGACAAAAATGGGGGGGGGGGGGGTGTGCCTACGCAAGTAATTACATGGGCGCATATGCGCCTATACAAAGATAAGTGCACCTATGCAATTCCTTGTTTTCTTTATTTTTAAAATTTTTCTTATTACGGGGCGCATATGTGATGGTTCACATAGGGGTGCACCTATGCACCATTTGCTAGGGTTTTGCAAGGCATATTTGTGCTAGTGCAAAAATGAGTGCGCCTATGCAAATGGTCTATTTTTTTCCTTTTTGGTTTTTCCAATGGAGCGTGGGCACGTTTGTGCTGGTGCACAAAGGGGTGCACCTACACAAGATTATCTGTGCCTACACACCAAAGGTTTTTGAGGAGAAAGGAGTGTGCCTATGCACTGAGGAGTGTGTTGGTGCAATGAAGAGTGTACTAGCGTAATGGGTGCACCTGTGCAGAAAGGGATGCGCTGGTGCACTCAGGGGTGCACCTATGCACAAAAGACAATTTTAAAATGCCTTTAGAAGAAAATTAATATTTTTAGGAACCTTGGATGGTAAAAATAGATGAATTATAAGAAAAATAGAATAATTTGATGATAGAATAGAAAATTAGATGATAGAAAAGAAGAATTAGATCATAATAAATGACTTGACTGGTTCCACAGGCATATTTGGACGTGCTAGAGACGTGGGAGCGACAGGGGAAACTTCGACCTTAAACTTTACAAAGCTAATTACATGACTAACTAAGGAAGGCTAACACCATTGCCACCTCTAGTCAAGGTTTTAAGTCTAGGAATGTAACATTAAGAAAGAATCTTAAAGGAATGCTTAACTAAAATGAATACAATTCAAAATCTAACAAAACATGCCTACTAATATGCTCAATTACCTAAAATGGGCCTAAATAAACCTAAGAGGGAAATCAAATGGGTATGGTTGCTACTCCAAACAAGGTGAAATGGCCTCTCCAAGTGACTTATTAAGTCACTTTAGATATCCATCTACTAACCTTGTTGAAGGCTTTAGCCAAGGATTGAACTTGGCAATAAATCATATTTATTATATGAGATGCATATCAAAGCATGGTGTAAAGTATTAAGGTAAGAGGTGAACTCTTTTTAGAGTTTTCCTTTTGAGATAAACTTTTATTTTGGTGCATGTGGGACTAAAAGCCCCAAATTAGATTAGAATTTCTAATCATGATTAAGCTTTGCTAATCACAATTAGTGAATTATCAAGTGATTAAGATAAGCTTTTGAAGCTTGCTGAGATGTTGTGGAAAAAATTCGGGTGATTTTGAGTTGTTAGAAGAGGGGTTTGAGCCAATAGTAGGGTATATTGACCAAAACAAGGGCAAAATAGGCTTAATTAGCGAATAAACTCCAATTGTCTGTTTCAAAGATGATTTTGGATTACAATTCATTGTAAAGTGGCACCCTAAATGCGAAAGAGGTTTGGTGATCAACAAAGCGCTTGTTAATTGACCAAAGTGGAAAGAAACATTAGTTAATTAGCAAAAATTACTAATTATAATGGAATTGATAAGAATGAGAGTGATTTGTGTGCGTTTTGGCAATAAGATTGCAAAAGTGGAATATAGGTGTCTATAGGTATTTAAAAGGAGAATGATAGAGTCGATTGGAAATTTCTCAAAAAAGTACTTCTTTCATTTGGTTTTAATTTTTAATGGGTTTCTTGGGTGATGCAAAGTGCTACAAGAGTGTTTGTTTTTATCTTGTTCAATGATATCGTGCGATTTTTTTTTTTTTTTTCAGAACTCTAGAGGGATCTGACAGTGGGATATCTTATCACCCTACCTCTTCATTATTATGGTATAATCCTTAGGTCGAATGTAGAGGAAACTAACGGAAAGTGGAAATTTGTAGAGGTTGAAACCCTATACTATAGATCAACCCAATATACATCTAATTTTTTTGAATGATCTTCTATTTTTTGGTCATCCTAAAGTAAAATAGGAACTAATTATGACGTAGATAATGAAAGCTTATGAATGTGTTTCAAGCCAAAAATTAATCCTATACAAGGCAAAAATATTTTGGTTAATGTTACATGGGAATGCCAATGAAGAATTGTTGATATTCTAGCGATTGAAATTGGAAATTTTCCTAAGAAATATTTAAGGGTACCATTTACTTCAAAGGAAAAGTTAGGATTGTGGAATAACTTAAGAGATAAGATCTAAGTAAGGTTGGTAAGTTGGAAATCTAAATGGATGAGTTTGGTGGGTAGAATAGTTCTCATAAATTCAGTTTTGCATGTTATCTACATTTACCTTTTCTCGGTACTAAAAAACTTTCTAGAGAGATTCATTAGATAACAAATATTGACCATCATTTCCTTTGGAGTGGGAAAGAGAAAAAATAGAAAATTTACCTCACCAAATGGGAAAAGGTATGTAGACCAATATAAGAAGGGGGGCATAAATTAAGGATATCAGACTACACAACCTTTATTTAGGTGAAAAATTGGCATGGTGCATCATGAGGAAGACTCTATTCCTTGGAGAAAAGTTTTAAGAGAAAAATACCTTGATAATGCAACAATTGAATGCTTATAGTGCAAAACCCACCATATGGTTCGCACACTTGGAATTTTATAGTTTTGGCAAGGAAGGTGACATGTGATTATTTGACTTGGGAAATTATAAATGATGAATCGACTAAATTCTAGGACTCTTGGCAAGGATTTTTGGCTGTCTTAGCAAAGAGACCTGGATGGAATTCATGCTTTTTTGCTACATGATTAGGGGGATACAATGAAAAATTATTGGGAAGCTATAGGGGATGTGTTGTGATATGATAGAAGATGGAATACATTAAATCATTATCCTATCTTGGAAGAAAAAAGAGACACTCTCTGTACAATACAAAAATATAGTAAAATATTGGTATCACTTCACCCAGATGCCCTACAATGGAATGGGGATACTTCTAGAAGATATACATGGTGAGTTGGTTATAAGGTTCTTACACAAGGTGGGAAAGAAGAACCTAATTGGTCTAGTTCAATCATCTATAATCCTATTGGTTCATCAAGGGTAAATATTTTTTCTTGGTTCACATGTCTTGAATGTATTCTAACCCTGTTTAGATTGTAGTGAATGAATTTTGTTGGGCAATCTGTATGCATACTATGTAAATAAGAAAGGAATTATTTTTATCATCTAATTCTACATTGTTCCTATGTAATAAATATGTGGTCTAATTTATTCCAAAGTTTAGATATGATATGGGTTCACTCCTGCATAATAAAGGAAACATTTTATACTTGGCCTCAAGGCTTAAAACAATTGGAGGGACTATGGTAGGTATGTTCAATGAATGCAATTTGGAATGTTTGGAAAGAAAGAAATAACATAATTTTTTAAGATAAGGAACTAGTATGTGAAAGAGTATGGTCTAAAATAGAGTTATAAATTTCTAAAAATGTATCCCTCTCCTCTAAAAATCAATAAGAATATGCTACAACAAAATGAGTTACAAATATTACAAAATTGTTTGCATATGTCTCTTCCTCTAGCCTAAAAAAATAACACGACAAAATCACATACATTAGGGATCAGTTAGAAACCATTGTAGAGTCAGTTAATCAAATTAAATTTTGATGGTATATCCTTAGGTAATCCTAGAATCAAATGTATAGGGTACATTTTTCGTCATCATAAAGGTCACATGTTATGGGTTGGATCATTTTTTATTCCTTGTTCCACAAATAATGAAACATGAGCTACATGTCTTTTAGAAGGTTGACGTCTAGCTACAGAAATAGGATATAGGGAGGTAATGGTAGAAGGAAACTTGATGATTATAATCAATTTGATGTACACCTAATTGGAAGTTAAATCAATTTTTTTAAGGATCTATGATGTTAGCTCAAGCTTTTCAATCCATCTCCTTGCAAACTAGTTTCCATAAAGTTAATGGGGTAAAATATTTGTTGGCACAAACGGGGACTTGTTTGGATCTCCTCTCTTCTCTCATTAGTTATGACCCATTTGATTGGAGGGGTCTCAAATAAATTTATAGATTGAACAAGTAGTTGGTGAGTATGACTAGTGGGAAGATGTTCAGTCTATGGTAGCTAAAGTAGGAAATTGTTTCATACAAGGAATAATATTTGAATTAGAAGGATGAGATGTGTTGATCAAGTAGGGAGTAGGATATCCTCTCTCTTTAGTAGCATCCTTACGATGTCGAATGTATCAAAGCTTTGTCAACTAGAAAAATATATTTTATTTCTCTATGTAGAGGTTGGGTTTGTTTTAGACAAGTTTTTGTTAGGGATTTTGGGTGCTATTAGAAATAAAGTAGGGTTTGGCTTTGGTTTTCATATGGTGTTTTTTATTTGGCAAAGGGGCTTGAGGCTTAATGGTATGTAGCCAAATAGAAATATAAACATATTTTTTGATATTAATAAAATGGAGAGGGATCCATCAACCCTATTTTACTAATAAAAAATGTAATCTATTATGTTTTCTTTTTTGGGGAATTATATATTATGTTTTCTTTATATACTTGTGTGATTTCTTGGTACAATTTTATTCTTTATGTTATTTTTTCTCATCTACATGGTTTTATATGTGTGATTTTGATTTCTTTTTCACTTTATGCTCACCTACATTTGGAGTGCACTACCCCTCCTACTTCCTATGCTACTCATTTAAATTTTCTTAGAATAGATAAAAATATCCTATAATATATTTCTTATTACATCCTTCATAGGATATCATATATTATGTCATGTTTTCTTGATTGACTTATAGTGGTTATAAACACATTATTATGAAACACTTAGCTTATAACACACATTAATTGGTGAATAACTATGTTTTACACATATTGAGTGACATATATGGATTATTCACATACTTTCTTGAAAGACATTCCTCAATGACATTCTTGGCTTTGGGCCCCATGGTTGGTTTACTATATGATTCTCACTTGATCAACATCGCTTATTAGACATTAGTTTTTTAACAACTTGGATGATATACCAATAATTCATACACATTTATCATAGTGCTTTGGATTATTACATGTTATGTTTTAGACCATTTCTTATGAAAATTTATCTTTCCACATTCATTTCTAGATTACACGATCATGACATCCCTTAGTACACATTGCTATACCAAAATTGGATTTATTTCTTTTTTACTGCATGATTTTTATTATTTCTAACTACAATGTTTACTTCTCATTTTTACACAATTTTTTATCATTGCTTTCTACACAATGTGTATGACTTGATTATTACACATTACACACTTACTTTATATCATTGCTTATTGCATGTTTGTTATTACACCCTTAACCTAACAATTAACATTGGTCAAGTATGTCATATATATTAGTCATGTTTCTTTATGATGTGCCTATCATGTCATGTTGTGCTTTAGGCCACTATAGATTCATTAGGAATTGAGTCATGCGTTGTTATCACGTTAGTTATCCTATCACTTCTATGCTATCTTGTTGAATCTTGATAGAATATGTTCATGATGTGTTTCATACTTTTAATAGTACATACACATTATTGAGTTTAGAATTCTATTATCTTAAGACTTACACACATTTCTTGTGCTTGATTTTCTAAATCTAAAATGCATGCCACCAAAACATGTTCACTCCTATGATCATATGCATGGTTGTCTATCACATTGTTTTATCACTTGAATACTACCCATTATCTATGCTTAGACTACTATTACTTTATAAATTATACACATTTTTTGTGTTTTATTTACCAAATTTATCATTAATTATATCAAAATATGTTTACTCCTTTGATCATAAATGTGGCTAGATATCACATTACTTTATCTCTTGAATGTTACGCATTAATTATGCTAATAAATTTTTTCTCTTACGACACATACAAATTTTACCATGTTAAGTTAATTGATACACTAATTTTGGTTTTTATCATTCATCATGTTGTTATGACTCTTTTACATGGCTAACACTTTCTTTTTTGAGATACATTATCCTTTGCACCATAACTTATGTAAAAATGGGGGAATTTTATGGGGTTTTCTAACACATTCATGTAGGTTTCAAATATAGTTATTCATATGATGTTGTATGATGATATACACACAGTAACTACATCATGATATCTACATGATATTTACACATGGATTCACTTAGCATGACTAATTATTATAGATGGTTATAGACATATTCACTCATCATGAATAATTATTGTGGATGGTTCATAGGATTCAATAAGCAAGCCCAATTGTTGTGGATGGTTAACAATCTTCACTCAAAAAGGACAATGTTATGTTCTTATTTATCTTTGGTTATTATACCCTCATGCATAACACTAAGGGAAATCATTTGTATATGTTTAATGCATTTTCATTTTTTTAATTATCACACTCAATATTGAGGAAAATAAGATGTGCTCATGTCATGCTTTTACTATTTAGTTTATGTCATTCACTAATTTGATATTAGCATATTGATCAAATTTTAACACACATTGTTGCATGTCGTATGCAAGTTCACATGTATGACTATACACAAAAAGGGGGAAAGAATACACACATTCCAATCTCATGTTATTCTTGGATTTAAAGGATTTTTTTGTTTCATTTTTTATTTTAATCTAGTAATTTTTAAATACTAGATAAATATGGGGACAAATGTACATGATTAAATCTAAACCTATTGGTATTTTGAAATTAATCCTTGTCATTAAGCTTGGCCTACAAATCATTGTGCAAGTAATTGATTATTTCCTACACATGCCTTGCTCAATAAACACTATCAACCACTAGGTCACACTTGTTATATGCCATTGATTAGTCAAAACGACATTCGCATCATCAAAGACACATCTTCAGACATATGAATGCCATCTCCAAAGGAGAAATTGCATTATGAATTATGCCTAGATGAAGTTAGCTATATAAAATAAATTCACATGTCTGGCTTTATAAAAATTTGACAACGTCTTAATTACACTTAACAAACACATTTTCAAATCCATAAGTTACAATAGTTGGTCAAGTGTCATTTGAGAGGGAATTCTGTTTGCAAAATTCACCTTTGTAAGCACATTAACATAACCCATCCAAAGGGCATAACATATCAAATATTTAGGATTATTTTGAGATTTTAACAAAGCAACCAAGTGTAAAATAAGTCTCTCAAGCACATTCATCCAACTCTAAGTCTGCACACATCATTAAAAAAATCATAGGTTGTTTACAGATCTACAACACAAGTCAAATATCATTTTTGAGTGTCAAATATTTGAATAAGATCTTCATTGAAAAAAAAAATGTAATATAAATGTTCCATACACTAACTAGGTGGGGAACTGCAAGTGTTTGATTCCTTGTGGAGTTTGTGCGTCGCATATTTAGGGAGTACGCTTTGGCAATGAGATATTGGGACATCTCAATTACAAATATTTGAAGGAGTTGAGCACTCATGGTATGGTTGATGGTCTTCCTATATTTCTTGTCTTGAGGGAGTTTTCCCTGATTATGCATTAGGGAACCAACACCAAAATACATTTCCTAAAGGTATGCCCATGAGAGATTCTTCACAACTTGATCTTATGCATAGTGACTTGATTTTTTCCCCTACTCCCTCTTTCAATATAGCTAAGTATGAACATACATTTATTTATAATTTCTTGAGGTGTAATTGTGTTTATTTTCTCAAGTAAAAAACTAAAGTTTTTCTACACTTCAAAGTTTATAAGGCTTTGGTTGACAAATAATCTTTTAGTTGCATAAAGAAATTTCACACTGATAATGGGGAGAGTACTTCATCAAATATATTTTTGATTTTTGGGAAACTCGTGGCATTCTTCACCAGCATTATGTCCCTCGTACTCCAAAAAAAATGGCTTAGAAGAATGGAAGAACCGAAATTTGAAAGAAATTGTAAACTGCATGATACATTCTTGGGTTTACCTCTTATATATTGGGAAACAACAATTAATTGTGCTAACTACATTCAAAATAACACACCATACAAATCACTTGAGTATTTGAATCTAGAGGAGGCTTGGTCTAGAACTAAGCCTGATGTCTCATTTTTAGATTCTTTGGAAGACATGTTTGGGCCTTTGTACTAAAGAAGAAAAGGAAATCCTTTGATAAAAACAGGAAACCCTTGATATTTGTAGGGTATTATGAGGACATGAGATCTTATTGAATTTTCGATCTTGATACTCATGAGGTTCTTTTTTGAACACATGTTTATTTTTATTAGTGATTATCTTCTCGTGAATCTTCATCTTCTTACATGCCTACTTCTTCTTTACTTCATCCTGAGGATCCCTTATTTGAGGAGGTTATTGAGGAGGTTATGGATGCCAAATTAAATGAGGATATTATTCCCACTGATATTCCCACTATGCCTAAGTTGGCTTGTACTACAGTTTATGAGACAACACCTTTCATAAAGGATCTTCCACCCACTAGGTATCATCATGCACATTATACAGGTTCTAGATTTTTTTGTCAAGCAGCTTATGGGGATCCACAATATTTTTCACAGGCTCATAGGATACAAGAGTGGGATGATGCAATGACAAATTAGTATTCTTCTTTGATGAAGATTAATACTTGGGATTTGGTTTAACTTCCTAAGGGAATAAATATGGTTAGGTGTAAGTGGATATACCAAACCAAATATGTAGTTGATGGGTCCATTAACAAGTACGAGGCTTGTCTTATTGCAAAGTGTTTCTCACGAGTTGAAGGTATTGATTACTTTGATAATTTTTCACTCATTTCCAAGATGGATTATGTACACCTTTTACTTGTTATTGCTACATCATAGGGGTGGCCAATATACTAGATGGATGTGAAGAGTGCCTTCTTACATGGATATTTATTAGAAGAAATCTACATTGAGTAACATGTTGGGTTTTTTCATGACTCTTATCTTGTTTGTAGACTCTGAAGGTCTCTCTATGGTCTCAAACATGCCCCTCGGGCATGATATGAGAAGATGGATTCTTTTCTTCTAACTACTAGTTTTGTCTTTTGTCACTCATATCATATAGTATATCTACAACATGTTGGTGAGCATATTGTTATAATTTTCTTATATGTTGACGATATGCTACTTACTGGAAGGTCTTCTTCCCAAATTTGGACTATTCAGTTGGCTATTTTCATGTAATTTGATATGACAAATCTCGGGTTATTACATTTTTCCTTGGTTTACACATTTCTCAAAAAGATTCTAGGATTCATTTGAGTAAGAAAAAGTACACCCATGATTTTCTTCAGCATTTTGATATGGATAATCTCATGCCAAGTCCATCTCATTTCCATTCTAGAGTTACTCTTACTTCCACAAGTACCAATCCTCTTTGTGATCCTACCTTGTATAGACAGTTGGTTGGAATTTTAATGTACTTGACCCATACTCATCCTGATATTTCATTTTCATTAGGGATTATATATCGATTTTCTCATTATCCTTACAGTAACCACTGGAAGGCTGTTAAGAGGATTCTGCAATATATGTAGGGCAATTCCCACTTTGGACTACACTTTACCAAGTGTTCCACTTAGTTTGTTGGATATACTAATTCAAATTGGGAAGGTTATATTGATGACAGGCGTTCCACTTATGGATATCCTTTTTCTTGGTTCTTCTCTAATTGCTTGGGCATGCAAGAAACAACATGCTATTATACTTACATCTTCAAAGGTAGAGTACAAAGAAATAGTTATAACAATACAAAAAATTATTTGGCTCCGATGGTTATTGGCAGAGTTTGGATTCCCATAGGATTCATCGACTATACTTTGGTGTGACAACCAAAATGAAATTCACATTTCCTTTAACCCTGTTGAGCACCAGTGGACCAAGCCTATTGAGATTCACATGCACTTCATTCGTCAACACATTTAGGTTGTAGTTCTTTACTTTGAGTACATTCTAACTCAGTAGTAGGTTTTCGACATACTTATGAAGCCTTTTGTGTCACCTGGCTAGCTCAAATTGTGTGGCATGTTTGGGGTTTCAGAAGTTTCCTTGAGGGGTGTTCTTCACATGTTCTTAGGGACATATTCCTTCTTATTTCTCTTTCCTTATAGAGAGATTTTATTTCCTAATTTTTGCTCTAGATTTATTCATGGATATATTGTACATGAATACCTGATTGGGCGTTGTTGTTGAAACTCATAATGTGGATATAACACTTTTTTTGGGCACTTAATTTCACTTGAGGGAGCATGTTAGAGTAGGTTGTTTACCTCAGCTCATATTCACCTAGGTACTAAATTTACCTTCTATTTTATTTATCATCACCCACTTATGTGTAGCTATTTCGTTTATCTTATTTAGATATTATGAGAATATTATCCATTTTTTAGGTATAGTGTTTGATCTATGATCCTTACTAGTCCTTTCCTTGACCTATGGTCTTGAGTGGGTCTTAAATTGTTCTTTCCTTGATATATGGCTTGATTTATGGCCTTCACCAGTTCTCAGATTGATCTTCCTTACCTATATAAGAAAGGTACTTTCTCATTGTATGACATAGAGTTCCATAAGATATAAAATATGATATTGCTAGTCTTTGTTTGCAAATTTGTTTGTAAGGTTATTATGTTGAATTTATTTCATGTTATTGAATGTGATGTTCTATTAGTGTCTGATATATTTATGGCTTGGAACAATTTGGTTAGTGTTCCTTTTAAAAGAGGATTTGATTTAAAAGTATGGTATAATAAGAATTTTTTTCCATCTAGTTAACCTTCGTTCATTTCCCTTGTGCTTCATTTGTGGAAAATTTATGTCGTAATAATATTTTCTATGGCTCATCACCCTTCACAACTCTAGTAATCCATTAACAACTACAAATGTGCTTTAATTTTTTGGATCTATAATTCATAATCCTCCTTTAGACCTAGGTTGGATGCATTGAGCCCAAGAAACAACTCTAAACCCAATCGCACCATACGAATTGGACCATATAAATTGACAAAATATTTTTTTAAAATCCTTATATCCTTTGTTGGATGGAATCCAACAAGAAGAAAAATAAACATGTGTGGCAAGAAAAATTCAACTAGCAACCTGAAATTTTCTAGAAAAATATAGATATTTATTACCCCAATTAAAAAAGTTATTCTTAAGTCTATTAAGGTACCAATTCCACATATTATGAAGTGAGGCTCACATACCAAATAGAATACCAATATATTGGGTTATTCCATCGTGTTTGATTTGTCTCCACTTTTTTGGAATCCATAGTGGGACAAGACCAAATTAGTTAGTTAAGAATTCAATCTTATGGTGTGTTTATTGAGACCCAGACATAGAGTGATAGAGATTTAAAATTTCAAGTGTATTATTTAGCTCATCTTCATAGTTTTACAGAAATAACAAGTTGTCATTAGAAAATTGTGATTTAATCATAGTAGCATTTTTGGGAGATGTAAATACCATAAATGAGGTTCAAATGCTTGTCTCTTTGTAATAAATAGACCAAGGCATCTAGAGTAAGCACATATAAGAATGGAGATAATAGACACCACTGTCTAATGGAACATTACAATGGAAATGATTTAGAAAATGACTTATTAATAACAATGTGAGTGTTGGCATCCTTGAACAACCTTTCAACATGTGTAAGAATTTTAGGACCAAAACCTATCCATTACATCATTTTAGTAATGAAATTCCAACGTATTTTTCCATATTATAATTTGACTAGCAAAGGATTTTGACCCATTTTTTGCACTCATTCACAAGTTTTCCAAGCCAATATTAGATTGTGAAGAATATAACATCCTCCAAGGAACCTTGTTTTTTTATATCTCACAATATCTTAAACCACTATCTTAATATGAATAGCTTGTGCCTTGGTAATAATCTTGTAATATGTATTCCATAATGTGATAGGGCACTAACCATGAATAGTGTCTTGATTTTTTCCATTAGGAAGAATTTTAATGATTCCTTTATTGATGATAGGACATAATAAACTTTTTTCAATTGCCTCTAAATAAAGCATAGAAAATTCCTCTTAGATATAGGTCCACATGGTCTAATAAAACTCTACAGGTAGTCCATAAATGCCTAGGATTTTATTTTTGGGCATTGAAAAAAGAGTTCATTCAATTTCTTCTATGGAAATTAATCTATCCAAAAAATTGTTATAGTTAGGCTCAATTTTATTGTGAATACACTCTTTAACTTTGAAGAGAATCAATCCAATAAACAAAAAAATGAGAAGCTATACTTAATAGAATAATCAAGATAAACAGAGAAACACAAACGACATACACAAGATTTATCATGGGAAACCCTGTAAAAAAAAATCCCAATGTGGTAACTTCTCTCTCTTATAGCATTAACTTAACTATTTACAATACAATAACGTACATCTAAGTTCTGCTCTACCCTACTGCATGTCTAGCTATATAAGCACATCAATAGGAAACCATAAAATTGGGTTTATAATACAATGGTATTAAAACCATGGGCTAACAAAACAGCCCATAACAGTTCCCCATAAGTCATGGGTTATGACACCACCCATATACATGTATAGATAAAAAATCACATATCTATACTCCCAGGAAAATAGGGATCCCAAAACTGCTAATGATCATGGTAAAGGTGTACAATACTCATAGGTATACAGTATGAAAAATATACAACATATTCTAACAAACATTTTCTAGTATGTTTTGAATGCCCTCCCATTAGTTATCCTATTTGAAGAGATGATCATATAACTCCTGGAATAACATAGTTATTTTAGTGGAGTTTGTGTGTAAGCATCCATTTTCATCAATTATAACACAAATTGTATCCTTCTTATGTTTGTAGTTTAGGTAATTGAAGAAGAATTGTGAACCTTTATTACCCTCTTCAAGCCATTGAATTTTCGCTCTTATCTTAGCACCTTATCATCTAAAATTTTTAAGTTTACGCAACTAGTTTTTAGTAAAAAAAATATAAGCTTGAACCTAGATGTTACTCAGATATAAGAAGAGTTGTTTTGTTTCATGTTCAAGCTTTCCTTGGAGGGATTTTTCTCTTCATTTACACTGCTAAGCCATTCTTCTACCAAACGAGTGAATGAATTAGTGAATTGTGAGAGATCAGAGTGCCACCATTAAATCCATGATTCCCCTTCTTGAGGTTTAGGTAAGGAATTCCAAATCATACAAGAGCAATAAAAAAATTCAGATTTTTCAAGTGTGAAGTATTGAGTTTGAATGTTATATGTGAGGTTGTAGCGAAATTAGGAGAAAGTGAAATGGTACAAAAAAATGGGAAAGTGGTTTGAAAGAGTAGTCAAATAATCAACTTGAAGTAAGACATTGGAATAGGAGTGAACCAATTGGAGATTTTGTAAGATGTTAAATTTGGCCAACCTAATGAATTTACTTTCTATACTTGATCTACAATTAGACCATGTAAACCAATTAGATTTATGACTTGTGTATATGTCATTAATTATATCTACAATGCCCAACGAATTACAACTTTAAATTCAATTTTAAAATTCATCTTTGTTGATTTTATTATCGTTATACCAGCTATGATCCTCATAGTGTCCCAACATATTACAATATCCTCCTAATATCCAATCAGCGTTGGGAGTATTTTTAGAGATCCAATCTCGTAGTGCAACACTTTCTTTGACAATGTTGGAAGCATGAACTAAGAAAAACCCAATAGTATGTTCATTAATAATAGTAAGAACTCACACACACACACACATGCGCACGTGCGCGCACATGCACATGCACATGCATGCGCATTGCGCATGCACGTACACACACACACACACACACATGCACACACGCGCGCGCGCGCGCGCACACACACACACACACACACACACACACACACACACACACACCCCACACACATAAATACACACACATTTCCCATCATCTATTACATATTTGGACATCCATGCAAACATATCTACGAAACCCCCTCCAATCTCATCTCTATGAGAATTATCAAAGAAAATTGCAACTTTCCGTATGGTATGTAGAGAAACATTTAGATGAATGCCACTTGATTTTACCTCTAAAAGAAACAAAATATTATGTTTCCAATTAATAATAGCTTTTTTGACATTATACTTTCATTGAGGGAGGGAAATCCCTCTCGCATTCCAGGAAAGAATATTGAAGTTCATGATGAGGGATGAAGAGTAAGGTCATCCTTCGAAGGAAACAATTCAAAACTATTGAACAAAAATAGATATTTTTCATTATTTTTTCAATTACTAGTAATAATAGAACGATATCTCAATCTAGGATGGTAATTAGAGGATGGAGAATTAGAATTTTGGGCAATTGAAGAGGTAGGGGAAGGGGATGGGGAGTAGTCACAAGTAGGAGAAAGATGATTGGAGTGGAAAGAAGGACTGTAAAGTTCTTTCCTTTTCTTAATCGTCCTCTAACTACTAGTGAATGCAACATCCTTATAAGAAGCGGGGGTTATAATTAGGGGTTAACAAGAGATTTGAAGATGAATTAAAGAATATGATTCATTTAGAGTTTTAGACACAAAATCACATACTTTGGGTAATTATCTATTCCTGCTTACATACTATTATTCATATGATTCCTAAGTAAGAGTGGTACTAATTAACCCATGTCTTTGGCCACCTTTCTTTGATTTCTATTGCTACTCTTGATCTTCTGCATGTACTTTCTCAGTATGCATTTTTAATTTTTAGTATTTTTCATCCTAGACACCAACACCCAGCTAGGACACCAATGTTAGGCGCCCTTAACCCCTCTGGGTGCCACTGTCCCCTTTGTGCTTTACTCACACTTTTTGGGTCCTTTCTAACTATTTGAGTATCTTATCTTTTCGGTAGTCTTATTTTCGGCGTTAATTACAAAGTTCAATCAAGGGAATCATATGAATATAAAGTTATGTGATCATAATAAAGGACTAGGCACTAAGCATTATCTATCACCACATAAGGTTGCATCGATCAAAGGCATCTAAGAGATCCATTGGATCCATCTAGCTCCATCACAAGGGATACAAGGGCTAGTTTTCTACATCACACTTCATAGGAGGGAAGTTCATTCTATTCCATGCACACGTTTATTACATTATACATCTAGATACGTGCTTGCTATCCAAGTGTGACTGGCACAAGAGTAACCTAGGGCACGATTCCGCACACACACACAAAACTACATTGGGTCTAAGATGTAGTACAACGGTCAGTCGTAAGTTCACCATTGTGACATCTGAAGACATTGCAACCCCTCATTTTTTATCTTTATTTTGTAGGAGGACGAGTGTGATGAGTAGTTACTATATTGATAGAAGGATCAATCGTAGGCGTAATAAAGCAAGGAGTATGTTGAGTATGAATTTGCATGAAATTGACAACACTAGTAACTATGCCTAAAAATTTAGTGGGTAAAAAAGAGGGATAAGATGATTGATTCATTACTTGATAAGGTTAAGACATACTTAGAAACAAGGGTTTGATTTGTTGGGTTCACCAAAATGTTTATACAAACTATGTAATATTATGCCTAATTTGATGTTATAGTAATAGTAAATAAATGCAACAATGAAATACATAAATATATCGAAGCAATATAAGCAATAAATAATGAAACCCTAATGCCGATGGGGTGGGAGTGGTGTGGTCAAGTCACATGGTTGTGCACTTGCCCCATTTTCAAATCCCCTCGAGGCACGATCCTCCTCGGCGGTGGTTTCACTGCTAGAGGCGGAATCTCTGCTCACGCTGACACTGGTCATTACTCCTCACTACTGACACTGGTGGTTACTCCTCTTGTTGTCGATGTTGGTGGCTCCTTCTCCTCTCACTCCTGATGCTGGTGGCTACTCCTCTCGTTGTCGATGCTGGTGGCTCCTTCTCCTCTCACTGCTGACGATGGTGGCTGCTCCGCTTGCTGCTGATCCTAGTGGCTGCTCCGCTTGCTGCTGATCCTAGTGGCTGCTCCTCTCCCTGCTGACGCTGGTGGCTATTCTAATAGTTTTCCCACTCGTTGTGGTCATTGTCGATGGTCACTGCATCTTCACTTCGGTTTCATGGTTGCTTCAATTGGTTTCCTAATAGTGGTCCCCTTCATTGTAACCAGGTTGTGGATCCTCTCAAAAATCCTCAAGTGTACAAGGATGTGGGTCCTTTCAAACACCCTCAATCCAAAAAAAATAATGAAACCCTAATTACAAAGAGAGGGTAAAAGGCCTTAGCTGATTCACTGTGTTGCCGAAGATGTATAGGATTGGAAACATTTTATATTTAAAACAAACTGTCCAAATTTGAAAAAAAATTGATCAAATTTACACCTTAAAATTTCAATTTTTTGTGACAGTGTTCCGTTTTAGCGCTTTTGACCTGTCATTCAGTGCTTATGCAAAAGAAACAACACTTTTTACGTGATGCTAACTTTTGTGGTTGCTGGGATCTACTTTGGCCCTTTTGTAAACCTGTGGTGCTTTTGTAAAAAATTCATTGCTTGTCTTCTGATTATGTTTTCTACAGGTTCAACACTTTTGTTATAGTTTGGCGCTTTTGTTTTTTTTAGCGCCTATGTCCTAAATTGGCACTTTTGTTCTGTTTTAGCGCGTATGTCCTGAATTGGTGCTTTTGTTTTTATTTGGTGCCTATGTCCTGAATTGGTGCTTTTGTTTTGTTTTAGGGCCTTTGCTTTTATTTTAATTTCCTACCTTATGAGAGCCATAAATTTTGATCTCGAACTCGAAACGACTCCATTTTTTATCAGAAAGGTATCAAAAAGATATATGCAATGAAAGTGTTAATTTATAATTTTATAGTATAATTTCTTCATGGTTTTCATTTTAACTAAACAATGAGTTATATTTTCTTCTTCCAAACTACTAACACTTTATGTGCAACTTCCTATGTGTACCAAAGATAAAAATCAATTTGACACTACTTACCCTTTATTTTGTAGCATGATCAGTCCAATAAATTCAAGTTTATAAATCAAACTACTAACCCTTGTTTTGTAGGGCCTCATCTTGAAGAATCAATCATTAAACTACTAATCTATGCCATTTAATTTCATCATCTACCATTTAATTATCTTATATTTATCATCCTTCATGTGTTTTCCTTTATTTCTTGATCATCCCAAAGGTCAAACCGTGTATCCTCTCATCTCGCATCCTAGGATGATCTTGAGGATCAAAAGTGACTAGCCTTCCCTTTTTTCTTTGGTATGCGAAATCTAATGTGGAAGTTATATCCACACACTTTTCATAGTCCTAGGGGTCTCGTGACCATGGGATTTGTCTCCATGCACGTAGACACGCCCCGTGGTCCAGTGGGGTATACAAATTCAAGGACGATTATCGTTATTAGCTAAGCAATTGCTTGTTTTAAGAGTAGATTGAAGTGAGGGGCTTCTGCATCGCAAAACAAAAGCCTTAGATATTATCCTTTCAACATGGACTTAGGTCCCTTATACCACAATGTATATCTGGGACGTCTCTAGTAAAATTGTACATTCTACACTAGGTATCCCTTTTGGTCGCATATTGATCTATAGTTCAAGGAGGCCACACTCCCCAAGATCACTCTCTAGACGACCCCACATTGACACATGCATGGAGAGAAAGTTTGTTGCACCACCATCAGTGTGTGGTTTTAAAAGTGGGATATACCTTGATTGCAAACCCACTTGACTAGTTAGGATTTTTGTTGTATGTTTTTTATGTTCTTGTGAACACCCTTAACCATCTTATCACATTACAATTTTAAACAATCAAAAATCATCATAAGCATCGATCCTTAGTCACACGATCGCAATCCTAATCCTATCACCATCCTAAATCCACAATCCTAATCTAAAACTAATCCCCCACACATCTTATATAACCATGTCCTTTAATCCTCAATCTCCAAACCAACATCCAAACCCATACCTCTTTTCTAAATCCATCAACCAAATTATACCATCAACCCCCACCCATCAAATTCAACCATCTCACTTTGACCATGAAGTCCCACACACTATCCAACACATTAACAAATAAATCTTAAAATCAACATCCTACGTCGATCAATCCCATCCTCATCATCTAAATCAACCATTACATATTGATCCTAACATCTTAAAAACCATTCAATAACTTAATCAACAAATATCCAATCTTCAATATTCAATCAATAAATCACCCCTAAGCTATCATCTCTCAACCAACCCCATCAATGATTTCCTCTCCCTAATATCCCTACTTATCACCCCATTGACCTTATCCTTGAGGAAACCGAATCATCCAAATCCACTTGGCATACTAACCAACATAAATCACTATCCCAAAAATCAAATTTCATCAACTTTTCCCATCTCGCCAACTTTTACCTAGACCAGGAATACCTCCTTTATGTCCTTTTTAATCTAGCCACTAATCCCAAACCCACACAGCCATCCCAAACCCAAAGCTCCACAGTCCCTATAAATCATCACAATCTACATATTCATCCCATTAAAACTCATGTGATAATCTACCTCCTTCAAAAATCTCAACTACTAAATCCAATCATTAAACAACTTATCATCAAGTCTCATTCACATATCCATAACCACCCCAACAACATCATCCACAATCATCATCTCCCACATCTAATCTTAGTCCTTCATCCTCATCATATTAATCACCCCAATCAAATCATACAGATTTTATCCTAAATAGTCCCACATTCCCTAATCCATCATAAAATTCAACCTCTAAACCTATTTTATCCCCTTCATCACATAAACTTAATCCTCTCAAAACTATCTCATCCACCGTGACTCCTAAGTCACTCTCATCTCCTTTTATCTCCAATCCTAAACCATCCAATCTGGCTCCTATTCCACCCTTATCATTTTATATAATATAATTTGTCCCCTTCATCACCTACATCTTCACACTATCTTATCCTCTAATCCTATTTCATCCAATATCCCCCAATCCTACAACATCTAACGTGACTCCTAAGTCACCAACTTCTAAACCTAGAAAATCCAGTCCCAATCCTACCCAATCTAATGAGTATCCTATGCCACCTTCATCTACTTCATCCCTAACATCACCTAAATCCAATACAACCCCCATATCACACACATCCCCTTCATCCACATCTACTAATCCCAAACAATCTAATCCTAAACCAAAACCATTTACATAAAAACCACCTAATCAAACAAATCCAAAATCAACTACATCTACTTTGGCCTCTAAGCCTAAAATATCCACTTCGGCCCCCAGGCCTAATTCATCCCCTTCATCTTCTAATAGACCACAATATAATCCAATCATAAATCCAAATCATCCAAAACATCTCTTTATCTACCCAATCCTACACCTTTACTTCTACTCCCCCAAAACCATTTCCAAACCACTTCACTCCTTTTGGTGAATCCTTGAACCCATCTTCCATCTCTAAAAACCTTCAACATGATCATCCATCCCTCTATCAAATAATGCAATTAAAACCTTCCCAAACCATCTTTGTATCAAGAACACTATTATTGTGACTTCCATTGCACCCATGGACATTCGACCAATTGTTTCATGCAATTTAGGTCTTATGTCCAAAACCACATTAACCAAGGGCTTCTTATCTGTGCACCTCTTTATCCACCACCTTTCTATCCCAATCATATACCTAAACATCATCCATAATCTAGATCCCACTTAACATCCAAACATTTTCATACATGTACATCTCATCGTACATCCACCCATCCCTCACCGATCAAAAACCAAAACAAAACTCACCTCCCATCCTTTGTTAATTTTTTCCTCTTTGTGTATGATAACCTTACAAAACCTCAGTATCATGATGACCACATGGAATCATCTTCCCCATAAAATCCATATCCTATAGCCAAAAATATGTTCACTAATATGAAACATTGAGGAAAAGGCTTAGGAATCCATGAGAAAGGCATTTGTGAACCCATCTCCCTTCATCAAAATCTAGGTTGTTTAGGATTAGGGTATAAACCTAACACTAAAAATTACCCTCCCACTACTCCACAACCCATTTCTACCACTCCTCTTATTTACCCTACCGTCCAAACCCAATCACAAATCATTTAATCCCCTCACAATACCAAACACCTAAACATCAATTAAGAACATAATTTGTTTCTTAAGAATTGATTTTGTTTCCTTCCCACATTCCATCCAACACTTAAATCCCTTTGCATATAATCTATTCTTATCATCATATCCATTCATATCCTCTATCAATCCATTCATTTGAACATTATATCAGCTTGCTCATACATGTTGTAAGCTAACAATTATACTACAACCGTGTGATCTTGTTCTATCATTAACTCTAAAATTCAAGAACAGTTGTCTTCCTTGAGATCCACATAATTTAATACACTTAATAAACTTGTGGTAAATACCCTTGGGTTAATATTTTAACACTCTAGCCAATGTCATCTCCACACTCATTTCCATCCCCCCACTAACCCATTAGTTATTCTTAACCCGTTGAGAGTTTTCAATAGAGTGGAAGCTCTTTGTGAAAAAACTCCAAATATAAAAAATAAAAAATCATATCAACATTAAAAATATAAAATAAAATCCACCTCAAGACTGTCTCTGTGGGTCTTTCCAGAAACTCTACCAAGGCTATTGATGTTTGGCTAGTAGTAGAGAAATGTTGTGACAAGAATCAGATGTATCTCTATTGGGGCTATTGACACCTAGATGGCATCAGATAAATGCACGGCTTAGCATTCCATTCACCTTCAATCAACCTACTTGATTTAATCACTCCCTATACATTAGATAGTTCTTCTCTACATAATACCCACTAACTCTTGACTTCAATCAGTAATTAACCATCACAATCATACACACTTTGATCTCAAAGAGATATAGGGATTGAATGTTGCAAAGTATTGTTTAAACCTTTGTTTCAACTTTTGTTTTGTCCAACTCTTTCCTTATAACATGTGTCATTAGAATCATATTTTTTCATTGCTAATATCAATTTCCTTCCATCCATAAAATACACATCCTTTATTCTTAGGGTTGAACATCCATTAGCAGACAATGACCATTTCATTTTCATCCAATCCTCATCATGTCCCTTTTGAACTATAATCATCATAACTGGGGGCAACCTTACTCCCATCCACTAGGGGCATCATCAATTTTAGATACCCTTCCCTTCCCATCTTACCCTACACCTAGGGGAAAACTCAAACCCATTCATTACATCACATCAATCCATCCTTACCATATACTTGGGGGAGTATCTTATAACCTTCCATATCCCCCATATTATCATATACCACATCCCTCATCCTATATATCTCCCATCCCACATCCTATCTAACCCTAACATGTCAACCAATTCCTATCCTATCTACCCTATCCAAATTTCCTCAATCCTTCTCTTTCATCCTACCCAAACATACTTTAGTACTTATAGGAGAAATTTGCATACCACCTTACATCCCTTCCCATACCCCATGAGATATCTCATCTTGAATCCTTTCATCTTACCTAATCTCAACTATACCCCCATCCCAAATCCAAAATCTCAACAACAAACATCAAATAATATAAACATCCAAAATCTAAAAATCAAAACATCCAAAAATCAAAACATTCATAAAACAAAATTTCCAAAAATGCAATGTGTGTGTTTTTATTTGAGTGTGTTTGATTGTCTGCATTTACATTTTGGCCACTTATATGAGGCCACTTTTATTTCTCTTTATTTTTCATGGTCCAATGATATGAGGGCCATTTTTTTTCATTAATCAGTCCACCGATATGAGGACCATATTTTTTCATATTAACTTGTCCAATGATATGAGGAAAAGGGCATTTGGTAGCTCAGTCATCATGGTCTTTATACCTTGATGTATTTTTCTTTATGCCACATTAATCACACTACTAATGATTATAATAGTTGGCACTTTATGTTAGCGTACTTCTATATATCACAATTCAAATTTTATCCTTATCATCTTGTGGGGCATCTTTATCCAATCAATATCCACATCCAAATCTTATCTTCTTGCATACAAAATCCTCACACCCTGGTTGACGCATCTTCTAACATCTTATCATCAGTCCAACATTTATTAATCATCAAACCCAATCCTTATTCTTTCATCCACACATCCTCAATATTATAATCCTTTGAAATCCTCCAATATAACATCATCAAATCCAACATCCTTAAATCTTCAAATCCTACCCCCTTGACTAGGGCATCTCGAAATCTAACATCTTCAAAAATTAACAACACCTAACCCCTTGAATGAGGCATCCTTTAATCTACATCCTAAATCTTCATCCTTTTCATACATTTTTGACTGGGCATCCTCTAATCCAACATCTTAAATCTTCACTCTCTCCTTCTCCTCTATTATTGACTAGGGAATCCTCTACTGCAAAATCCTCAAATCCTCTAATCCTCATCCTCTAAATCCTCAAATATTCTAATCCATACTCATCTTATAATCCTCTAATTATCATCTTATAATTCCTCTAATAGTTAATCCTAATCTCTAAATCTCAAATATTCTCATCCTCTAATCCTCTCTCATCCACTCAGGCCTCTCTTCTTTTCGATTGGTTACCTAACTTGTTCATCCCTGTCTAACCCCTTGATGGGGCCTCATATTAACATCCTAACATCTTCTCTTATTTTTCTGTAAATGGCCATTACTACGTAATAACCACTTAAAGAGTGGGAAAATTTAGACATCTAAAATGTTGACATGGTTAATAACGATTAACCTATCCTACAAATATCCCAACATCACCCATATAATAATTAATCACAAGATTAATTATTATTTAATCAATTTTATCTTATGTACCCTTTATCATTAGTTATCCTAACATCTCATCATTAATCCTTTTTAGTCATCCAATATCCCATTTTTATCATTAATCTTTTTAATCCATTTTTATATCATATTATCATCATAATCCTTGATTAATATTTTCTAGGAATTTAATATTCCTAGATCTCACCTACCACCTACCCTACACATCCCTAAAGCTAGACTTTCCATGTAATATCACACCTAATCATCATTTATTAACCTAATCTAATTCTAATCTAATCACATCCTCACGCCTTTAAATCTAGAGGATTCTATTTCTAGAAGCCTCTCTAACTCTCCCTTTCCATTCAATTTTTAATTCAATGGAAACTTCTTCCCTCCATGAATTTTGAATTCAAAATTCTAGAATCTTACACTCTAGAATTCTCAATTCTTCACATGCATCCTCCACCCTCTATCAAAATCAAACATGGCTTCATCCTAGCCATTTAATCCTCCATTACTCAGCTATGAATTTATCTCTCCTCCTCCATGAGATCCATCTCTCAAATCCCTAATAAATATTTGTTGTTTTATCACTCAATCAATCCATCATTCATCTAGAATTTATCATCACACAATCAAGAAATATAATCTCAAGCAAAGGGGGGGTGTTACCCAACTGACTGCACATCAAATCTAAAGCAATCCAACTTCCATCTAAGAGAAAATCCAACTCATCAAAGGAGTAGTTTGCAATCTTGTACGTAAGTGTAGGTATAATCTCTCTCCTCTTTTCATTCCATTTCTCTATCTGAGGTATTTTCTAGGAAGATTAGAGTGGGAAGACAAACATGTTTATTTTCTTGCATTTTGCTCACTAATATTTTTAACGTCTACAAGAGATATAAAAAAAAATTTAGTTATACAAAACACAAAGGATGATGAGATAAATGAGGATCAGAGGTAATGCATTCAAATTTGAGGATCAATTTATCATTTTTTGGATTGGTAAGACAATAGAGATCTACATTTTAGGCTTCTTCATATGCACCAAAGTACCCATTTTTCCTCATGGTGGGTTGATTTTTAGGCTCAATATAATATCATATTCGTTTCAAGTTGTTTTGGGTCCAAATTACATTTGATTAATTCTCTAGCTAAGAAGTGGGTGGTGTAGTGTCATATCATGCAAAAAATTGTTTGCTTCTTATGCTAAGAAGTGGATGTTGCAATGTTGTATAAGGACCACTTTTTCATACAATTGGATCGGTTGACACCCATGACATTTCTCACCAACTTCAATGACATTTTCAACAATACTTAATATATCCCTATCTCCACATTGGCGATGGGCATCTCCATGATTTTTAATAGTTATACCATTTGGAGCGTGTACACTTCATGACACTCTCTAACAAGTTTCAAGAATGATAGTATAGTTTCATGTACCACTATGTGTATTCAATCCTTTACTTTTCAAATGTTTAAATTTACAAATTTTTAGAACTTTTAATGGGATATCATTTTTTCATTGTCAAGGAATTGATATATTTGCATGTTTAGTTGACTTATAGGTACCCCACACAGGATAGAATTAGCTTGATTAGGTTAATTAGCTTGATTAGGTTAATAATAGGTCATTAGGGGAATTTACTTTAAGTCATTTTCTAATTGTGATTCAAGTTAATTAACTTTTTGGGGTGACCTAATTCCTCACTATATAATGCATCTTCCTATGCACATTTTGGCAATGAATGAATGAATGAGTTTATGAATAATCTCTTATTTGTTGAAGACAAGCTTATTCCTTTGAGGTTTTTGGATTTCACTACTACACACATGTTTTTGCTTTGTGCATTCAATCCTATCCCATTCCAATCCTCAATTATGGCCCAATCCGACAATGCTCTCAATGGTAAGTAAATATACACATGTTTTTGTGTTTATCCCTTCAATGTAAAATGCACACCATATTAAGGGGGGTAATCTTTAGTAACCTAATTTTGGTACAAGACAAGAAAAAACATCAATTTTGGAACCTTCTAGGACATTTGGACATGTAGCACACATTTGACTCTCTTTGACACACTTTCTCCTTTCCTATTACCTTTGTGCCACCTTGGTCACATCTATATATAATGTTCATACTCTCGAGATCACTTCAAATTAACTTAGGACTATTAGTGCACAACTACATACATTTTTCCATGTTCTCCTAAGCTATTTTTCACCTTTGGATAGGATCAAAGACATACAAAAATTTTATATCCAAATTTATCCTCCCTCACCGAACTTGTCCTCCTTTATAATGGTCACATTTTCAAGTTGGGTACTTCCTTCTAAGTTCAACCTAGGTGTGACTTTTGAGTTGGATTGTATTGGAATTCAACAAAAAGTATCATTTAAAAATAAAATCCTTAAAGTTCATTTTGACACTAAGACACACCTTGGAGATCACTATTGTAAATATTATACACATTATTAATCTTCTAAGAGAAATCCATGATTTGAATTCTAATATGAAGTACACCTAGGTTTGAAATTACATGTTTTGTTTCTTGAGTTACCAAGGGAGAGGGCCCTAGCCCTTGTGGCATCACTAACCTACATCGGTCGTGGAACCATCCAAGGATGGTATTTTAAGCTCTCGGCGAGCTCACAGATAAAACCACATTATCGTGGTGCCCTATTACCAGGGTATCAAACCGCCGATAGTAGGATACGTTAACACAAAGCCGAGATTTGAACCTTGGACCTCCCAATTACAAGGAGACCCATGAACCATTACCCCACTACCCATTGGATCATGAAATTACATGTTTTAATAAAATGATCATCTCATCTCCATTGATTGAGCATATAGGATCACAAGGGAAGTACATACACTTCACTCTCATGGGATAGCTACATGAGCCCTTACTCTTACAATATGTAGTATAACACTTTCACTCAGCGGGGAGTGAGAGGTTAGGTTTTTATTTCTCACGTTTTGATAGAGTTTGAACCAAGAAAAAGAAAAATTTGGAGTGTTACATCACACACATAAATTTTGATTCGAGATTCTCATAGAGTAGAGACATACAAATGCACACCAAGATTCAAATTTTGCAAAAATCAACAAAGGTCAAGTTCAGTAGCATAGGATAGATTCGTAGTCAAATCTATCTTGCTTGGCCAAACATATCCCAGACAAACTTTTAGATAACCAATTTTTTTTGGGTCTATTTATGAGTCTTCAACATCTAGTTCGAATTTTCCTTGCTCAACCACAAGGGTTTATCTTTCTAATTTAATTAACTAGTTGTCCTTCCATTTTAATGTGTTTCATATGTGATTATTGTTTTCATTTATCTAATTATAAAATGCACACTAGTCTTATTTATTTAGGCACTAAAATCCTAAATAGTTAAAAACACTATGCTAACAATCTTCATGGAGAAGTGACCAATTTTGAAGGGTATAAAAATGGCTTTATATGTGTTAAATTGGATCTAACTTTGTGATTGTGTTCTTCGCACCCTCATTAGAAAAAGCATGTCTTGATTTGTATGGTTCTATTGTGAATCATCGATAAATTGATCTCTTTTGTATAAACCCTAACCCATTCTCAACCCCTTACAAAATTCCTACAAACATGGATGTTAATATGTGCTTAGTGTTATCCCTCCATTACTATGAGGCCCCTTAAGATGCAACAAAATTCCAAACAACAGTCGATGTAAGACCACTATTAGTCATGTGCATGATAATGTCTCAACCCTTATCTTTAATATATGTAACAATTAGTATTAGCTAGAATGAACCTCTAAATACTTGATTTTGGCTTTTGGTATGGAGATGCTTTAGAGACACAGATGAAGAATTGATATACAAAAAAAAACAAATCTAAAAATAATAAAATAAAAACATAAAAACTAATAAAAAATTAAACCAATAATTACTCTGAAAGTGTTCCCCCTACGGTAAAGGGCATGCGGTCATTCACGCCACTAGCCTAAATTTGATGGTCCGTTTCGACATTTTTCGCATTTACTTAAATTTGACAGGTGTTTTGACGTTTTTTCCTTTTTAAAGTTGTTTTAGTTGTTTTTAGCAGACTGAACTCCAGTTGCATGCCCGCTTTTGTTCAGGTTAAAATAAGAATATAATTCACTACACTAGTAATAATAAGATCTACCTGTTTCACATCATTAGTTTTATGTTTTAGGCTCTCTCTAAGTGGGGGGTTTATGTTTATTTTGAGGGAAATTGGACCGACAGGAAAAAACCCTATGTCAAGATGAGAGTTTCTTTTATTATGGGGCCATGGAATTCTAATTTTTTATCACCTAGTGGGTTTAGTCCTATCTACCCTTATAAGAGGTATTGTGGAATTTTTTTGCCTAAGAAATTTGCGTAAAAAAATCCATAGTACCGAATGCTTGATTTATCAATGTTTAGCATGATTTTTTTAGGGGTATCGTAATTGTTACATTGAAAAATTTGATCCTAACCAAGTTTTCAAAGATAATTTCTTTTCAAAATTATAGAGAAATGCAACGAGGAACAGAGTGATCTGTCCATTTCATATGGCAAGATCTATATTTTAGGGTCTTTGTAAGGGGGTTTATTGTAAATTTGAAGGAAATTAGAGTGAAAGAGAGAACATGTATGTTATGGTCAGACATTTATTAATTTAGCTTCGATGCAAGTGTCTAATGTTGTTGTCATACATTTTCTGTAATCTGATGTCAGCTAACAGCAACATATCCCATTGATGTCAACCTACTTAATTTCAGTTGAGCACTCAACTTCCCCAGTCCCTTTACTTGCTAGAAAAATGTGCTTTAAATAATTTAATGTATTGAATACTTAGTTGTTAAGTACAATACCGTGTTTAGTGGTTTTATTTTTGTGCCTACTTATATTTGGCCTCCCAGGTGTAAATATAAGCTATGCTATATTTAAACAGTGCTTGTAGCACCATAGCCAATTATATATTTCTCGTTTAGATTTTCTATGGTTCTCATTATGTCATCGTACATGCACATTTTAATTGTAGATATAATTACGGATAAATGACAAGAATAATATGCTTATTGGGTTTGTCTTCTCTTTAAATGTTTTGCTTACATGATCCCAGGTCATGTTGACATGGAAAAGCATAAATGTAGGTCCAGTATTAATTTTGTGATGAACTTCCACCTAGTTGGAGGATTGAATTGATATAACAAAAAAAAGGACGTAGGCCCAATAAGAATGACAGTTGGGCATTAAAGTGAAATTTGTAACCATTTTATTAAAATTTGGTATGGACATGAATTGTTTGACAAAATACCCCAAAGAATTCTACTTTGAATGCCATCCAATTTTCTTATTCTTTCTGTTCTAAACCTGTCAATTTGGTTGCTACTTTCGTCCTACTCTTCCTATCCTCTCAAATCCTATTCTATGTCAATTGTTTTATGTGCATATTGTCTAGTGCTTAGACCATAAAAAATACCTTCAATCCAAAACATGACACTATGTTCATGTAGCTAAGCTACAGTTTCAAAAAATGATTCTTCAATATGCTAGATACACAGGATTTTCATCATGAAAAAAATAAAATGAACAAGCTAATCATAACTTTCAGGATTTACATCTTTAGTATGTTTAACATCTAGATGTGTGCCTCAGTAAAGGTCAATCGTTATCAAAATAGATCTCAATTGGTTATATATGATAGAATTATGTTGTTTCATAGATCTTCTCAGATGGCATTAAACTTATGTTTGGTATTCTTATGTCCAGTTTGTCAGCATTTTAATATGAGCATATGCATAGCAACTGAGACAAGAAGAAATTTTCCAATATTTTTTAGTACTACAATGGACGAATTTAATTTATGCGTTATCAGAAATGAGGTCTTAGACTATGTAGTTTACCTAATAAGGATCCAAGAGCGGACGATGTTGTGTTATACCAATGTAAGAAAAGTTGAAAAGGTGAATAGGCTTGCAAGATAATGTATCTGTGGATACATGGTGTCAATATGTTTGATATGTACTAATCTTGCCTTATCCAATGTACTTAGAACTGTGGATCTATTCTATCTAAGAGAATGCAGAAGTAAGGGTAAATAGTGGGTTTCTTTACTAGATGTCATCAATTCAATATTGCTTTTATAAATGTATAATAATGTTTGCAAATGATTCTACATCTGAATTGATACGATAAGTACAAGGATATTTTGTGACTCTGTAAAGTCTTCAATGGCATTACGTATTGTGACCCATGGCATTAGATATTATGTATATTCTTAATTACCAATTAATGACAAGGATAATTACTTAAATTTACTCTTCTTCAAGAAAAGGGAGCATACTTTTAATTGCACTTGGTTATATTATAGATGTTTTTTTTCTAGATTTATTGCCCCTTGTTTTCTATCCTCTTGAGAATTTGATGGTTGTATGTTAGTTCCTATGTCCTAGAGGATGATAGCGTTTTTTGATAGTGCGTGTTTTGTTGTTAAAGGGCACCGTAACTTAGAATAATACAATAGTAACCAATAATTGTAGTAAATAACAACGAAGATATTCATGAAAGTAATCTTAACTTCAAAATTAGTTGTCACCTTTGAATGTAGTCAAAGAATATTAACTTTCATTTAAATAGTTTGTGGTTAATTACCATCATGAATTCTAGTGATCCTTGTTTTGCTTAGCTAGACTACACTATATTAATTAGACAAACTTTATTTCTTGCATTAATCCACTTATAAGCATAAATAATTTTTGGTTATTTAAAATGTACACATATAACCTTTCAATGTAATGCTTCATCTATATTCCTACACTTCCCCTATCAATCACACTCCTTATCAACTATCCAAAGTAATTAACTATCCGAAGTGGTATCAAATGTATTCATATTTAGTGCCAAAAAAATTGGCCACAAAAGGCTACCACTCATGATATAAAATCTACAAATGTACAAAAGTCTTCATGTATTCATGTTTAGTTCAAATAAAATAGTCTGCAAAACGCTACCACTCATGATATAAGATTTGCAAATGTATATGTACGACTTTGTAACAAATTTGAAATGTAGAGATAGAACCTTTAAATGTAATGCTTCATCTATTCCTACACTTACAAAATCAATCACACCCCTTATCAACATCAACTATAAAAGTAATAACTATCCCTCTAAATAAAATAACATATACCATTCACCGTTCACATTACATTATACACATGCGATTACTAGTTAATACATACAATTACATTAACACCAAAGCAATGAACTAATTCTATATGTCTACAATATCTACAATGTGATAAATTAACTAATTCTGTGCCAAAATTAGGTGCATACAATGTGCTGAATACGATTCACCACTAAATTATTAAAACGGCCCCCTCATAGATATTGAGGGGAATTTGTGAAATATATAATAAACTATCACCCAAATTACAGTCAGACAAAAATTGGTGGGGCTTATCTTTATCCCATTGCATCACGTCCCTTACACCCTTCATGTATTATATTATTTAGTTTTTACGTGGCAGACCTTTCAGAGGAAAGAAGACCGACCCACCGAAAGATATCTGGATCGGTACCTACTGTCTACCTATAGATATATATATATATAAGACAACAGTGGGTGTTATACTGAGTTGTGTGTATTGAGCAGAGCATCTCTACTGGAATTAAGAAGCCAAAAAAATATGTTGGAGTTATTTGTATTGGGTTGCACAGGGTTGGTGGTGTTTCTGCATGGAGTCAATATTTTCTTCCATTATATCTGCGGCCATGTTGCAGTTCGTCCGTTATGGTAAGTCACCCACAAGTTCTTATGTTAAGGGAAAAAAAAATGAGTTCAGATTAATCAGCAAGTCTTTGTTGATTCATAAATTTAACATAGACCACCTTGGCCTTTTGTTTAAACTAGTTCAGGAAATGAATTGGGTATTTGGCTGTATTGTTATTCTGATTTGGGTTGTGCATGTTTTGCTGGCTAGAGGGGTTTGGGATGGTTTTTGTTTCTCAGCTTTTCCTGAAGTTTTCCGTTGTCAAATGATTCATTGTTTTTCTGTTTCAGAGATGAGCTTCTTTTATTACATACTTGAAAAATGTTCATTTATTACACTGTTGAATTTCAATGCATGATTCAATCTATCTGGGAAGAAAACTGTATGAGTAATTGAAGATTAGGGTCTTTGCAAAGAAGGGTTGGGGAATTTTTTCTGTTTTGAGGTAAACTATGTAATGTTGTATTTGCAAGGATTCTGTATTTATTGGGATTTATAATTGGGTTTGAGACAATTAACCCATAGTGCTTCTTGGCTCCCTCATCAACTTCTTACAACTTACATGATAGGGTGTTTTATCCTACTATATTTCGCCCAGCTTGTTTTCCCCTGATATAGAACTTACAATAGTAAAATAAAAAACTCTCATGGTACCACAGGCCTTTTATTTGTTCTATAGAATAAATGTCTTTATAAGTTATTCAACTTCCATTTCCTGGTTTGTGTAAACTACTTTAGGAGAGTTACAGCCTCTGATTTTACTCCACCAAACCGGAAACTGTTTACAGCAGGCAGGAATCTTTCTACAGGTTTCTGAAACATTTCTGTATCCAGGAAATTTCCGAAACTCTCTACCGAGGGGTGGGAATCTTTGCCAAAAAAAGAATGACCGTTTCCAGTCAACTTTCTGGAAGTTTATAAGATCTGGAACTCAGCTTTAAAAAACATTCTTTAATTTTCAACACCGTTTCTACAATTTTTGGAAGTTTCCATTATCATTTTCATGATTTATATAAGTTTTTTTCTGTTTCGGATGTCACTTATGAAGTTTACCCAAAAAAATTCTGCCATTTCCTGACCAAGTTGTCACCTAATGCTCCTGAGTCCTAACTATCACATATGTTAACATGGTTGAAATGTTGACCCGCTAAAGGGCTATTTAGAACTTTTTGAGTGCTATTTTTAGCATTCACTGGTAAATATTTTGACTTGCAAACATATGTGGGGTTCAGATTGCTGTGTTGTCACCCTTTCTGGTACTGGCAATCCCTATGTTTTCAAGTTCCTGTTCCCCGTTTCCCGGTGCTTACAAATTTCACAATAAATAAGGTTAGTCAATCAGGCTTGTCCCCAATCAATCCTTGATCATTCAAGGATCTGAGTTTGGCCTTGGCTGTTGACAGTGAGAGGAAAATTCAAGCTCTTGTTTAGTACTGTCTCACATTATAGTTATTAATTCTTGTATGAAAAGAGTCCATATTTTTCCTGTGAATTGTTTTATTAATTAATGAAAATGGGGATTTTTGAGTGGTCAGTTAATCTTGAGGTTATGTGGGTAACCAGACTGCTTTTTCTGCTATCTTTTTATTTTGTATTGTTGCAGTGCCTTTGATTTGATGAGATCAGTTACATAAATCAAATTTTTGCTTGTAAAGTTTCTTTAGGTGTTTGTTTATCTCAAAGTGGCTTATATTGGCTGGCTTGTGTGTTTTTGCATATCAGTTTTCTTAGTCATATTGATTAATAAGACAAATATCATGGGGATTCTTCTGAAAAGCTAGCAAAGAAATCTTTGATCCGATTATTTGTACAGACAATTAGCAATGAATATTTCAATATTCGAGGATGCCAATGTGAAGATGCACAACCCCCTTAGGCTTAAACGTTGAAAAAGCAAAAGTTGTTCATGTTTTCAGTCAAATGTATATCATTGGGGCTCTAGCAATCTTAAAGATTTCATGAGATTTTCAACAATCATAAAAGTATAGAGAGACTCTCTACTAAGACAGATCATAGTGGAAATTTGATTTTATTGTAGCAATTACACCAGATAATTTTGTCAAAGGGTTTCATGTTACTTGAGAAAAGTGACTATAATCATATAATGCAGGTGATTTGTTCTGGCATTCTTCAGTTGTAAGATTTTGTTCAAGTTCATGTAATTAGCATATAATAAGAGGTGGGAATCTTTACCCCCAAAGAAAATTGACTGTTTCCAGTCAACTTTCTGGAAGTTTTTAAAATGTGGAACTAAGCCGTAAAAATATTCCTCAATTTTCAATACTGTTTCTACAATTTTTGGTAGGTTTCCATAACCATTTTCAGGAGTTAGAAGCTTATTCTGTTTCAGATGTCACTTATAAAGTTTACCCAAAAAAAACTTCCATTTCCTGACCTAGTTGTCACTGAATGCTTTTATCACTCACATGTGTTATTGAGTTTGAAATGTTGACCAACCAATGTACTATTTAGCGCTTTTTGGGTGCTATTTTTTCTATTCACTGGTCAATATTTAAACTTGCAAACATATATGAGGTCTAGATATCTGCGTTGTCACCCCTTCTGGTACTGGCATTCCTATGCTTTCAAGTTCTTGTTTCCCTTTCCCGGTGCATTATAGATTTCACATTAAATAAGTTTAGCCAATCAGGCTTGTCCCCAATCGATCCTTGATCATTCAAGGATCTGAGTTTGGCCCTGGCCCTCGATAGTGATAGAAAAATTCAAGATCTTGTTTACTGGCCGTGTCACATTATAGTTGTTAGTTCTTGTATGAAAGAGTCCATATTTTGCCTAAGAGCTCTTTTACTAATAAATGGAAATGGGGACTTCTTCAGTGGTCAGTCGGCCCCGAGGTTATGTGGATAACCAGCGTGCACTTTCTGCTATCTTTTTATATTGTATTGTTGCAGTGCCTTTGATTTGAAGAGATATTTACATATATCCAAATTTTGCTTGTAAAGTTCTTTAGATGTTTGTTTAGGTAACTCACATTGACTCATCTGGTTGGCTTGTGTGTTTTTGCATTTCAGTTTTCTTAGTCATATCGGTTAATAAGACGAAAAGCATGGAGGCTCTTCTGCAAAGCTAAAGAAGAGATATCTGATCCATTGATTTGTACAGACAATTAGCAATGAACATTTCAAAATTCAAGGATGGCAACGTGGAGACTCACAACCGTCTTAGGCTTAAAAATTGAAAAAGCAAAAGTTGATCATGTTTTTAGTCATATGTATGTCACTGGGGCTGTGGCAAGCTTCAAGGTTTTATGAGTTTTTCAACAATCATAAACATATTGAGAAATTTTCCAGTAAGACTTGATCATTATGGAAATTTGATTTTACTATAGCAAATTACACCAGATAATTTTGTCAAAGGGTTTCATGTTACTTGAGAAAATTGACAATAATGCAGGTGATTTGTTGTGGCATTCTTCAATTGTAAGATTTTGTAGAAGTTCTTGTAATTACCATATAATAAAGAGGTAAAATGTACAAATCTAGTGCATGAGAGACATCAAAGAGTCCCAGATCCAGAGAAAAATATCCTCAATCTTTGATCGCTGCATCTAAACTAGAACCCAACATTATCATCGAAACGAATAGCCATGGCTGTACATAGGGGATGGGAGAGCACTCTTATGGTTCTAGTATATGAGCACAATAGAGTATAATGTTGAACACATAAAACATCCAACAGTGCAAACGAGGTTGTCCGTGGGACCTATGAACGATCCCATTAAATCCAAAACTCCTTGAACCTTATTATAGGAAGGCTGTCTTATCCTGCCACTTTATGAACTGTTTTCCCCTAATAAACAACTTTCAATAAATAAAATAAAATTCTCACGGTACCACAGGCCTTCTATTTGTTCTATTGGGTTGTACAAATTTTATAGCATAAATGTCACTATTAGCTGTTCCACTTCCATTCCCTGGTTTGTGTAAACTGATTTTGGATAGTTGCAGCCTTTGATTTTACATCCCCTGTCCTAGAAACTCTTTATGGTAGGCTGGAAACCTATTTACAAGTTTGTGAACATATTAGTACCGTGAAATTTTGGAAACCTCTACAGAGGAGTAGGAATCCTTGGGAAATTTTTTTGGCAGTTTCCAGTCATTGTTAGTCGTATTCTGAAACATCAGGATCTTAGCTTTCCAAAACATTCTTCAATTCCCAAAATATTATTTTCGCAATTTCCTTAAGTATTAGTATTAATTTCTTGGGAATTTTTTTTGGCAGTTTCCAGTCATTGTTAGTCGTATTCTGAAACATCAGGATCTTAGCTTTCCAAAACATTCTTCAATTCCCAAAATATTATTTTCGCAATTTCCTTAAGTATTAGTATTCATTTACATTTTCATGAGTTGTGGAAGCTTGTTCTGTTTCCAATGACACTTATGATGCTGAGCTTTCAACAGTGTTTACTGCTTTTTCTTGGGAAGTTTCCATTATCAATTCAAGATTATTTCTTTTAGTTTTTTTTGTCACTTGTGAAGTTTATCCCAGTTTCTTTCATTTCCTGACCTAGCTGTCACCCCTGCTGCTACATGGTATTCCGTATGCTTCCAAGTATTTGTTTGCCATACTTGGTTCATTATAGATATCACAATAAATCAGATTGGCCAATCAAGTTTATACCCAATCCAATGTTCATTGACCAGTCTGTTTGGCGTTGGTGTAGCTGTAGAAAGTGATTTAGATTCACAAATACACTTTAACAAACCATACTAAGATGTAATTAGCGAATAATTTAAAATATGGCAAGAATACAAACCTAATGTTAGGAAATAAAGGCTACTCTAGAACATAAAATGTTTCGAAAGACTAGAGAATTAGGGTTTGCTGAATACTATTTGGTTTTGCACACTTCTATGAACAGTTAATGACAATTTGAGGAAAACAAGTCTAGAACTTAAGTGCAAATAAAGCCCAAAAAATCAAATCGCCAAACTTTTGAGACCTTTTTTGCCTAGTGATGACGAATTTGCATGGGGTGAAAAGAGTTGTTACTTAGTGAAAATGGCTATGTATGTTCAATTCATGTTTGACTTGATAATTATGTTATATGTATCCTAAGGTGTGAAAGCCTATCTCAGATTGTTTGGATCACTCGCTAAACATCTAAAAAACAACCTCCTTTGTAGAAACCTTAATCCACATTCAGATCCTTCCAAAACCTATGAAAATCGAGGGATGTTAGGGGTCTATGTTATCTTTACATTTTTATTATGTCCCTTGTGATTGAACAAAATAGTAAGAAACATGCATGCAAGTCAACAAGAAGTTGTGTCCCAACCCTTATCTTTCAATGTGTGCAACTAGTATTGGCTAGAATGAATCCTTAAATGCTCGATTTAGGCTTTTGGTGTACAGATGCTTTATAATTATAATAGATTTTTGTTTTTCAGTGTCACTCTAGTGTAAAAGAAATAATTCGGTGTACTATTGCCTCCTCTCTTATGTCTTTTAATTGTCTCCAAAATGCACTAGTGCACATATGTATTTATAGATTTTGTGAATTCAAATTAGTATTATACTGGTGCACAAGCTTACACACAATGGGCAAGAAGGTTGACAAAACAAGGACTAAACTTGACTACATATGTATAGGGGTGAAAAGAGCATAAAGGGTCAAGTGAACCATTTCGTAGGAAGGCGGCCTTTTTCACAATGGCAAAAATGGTCAAATAACCTATGAAAGCGTGCTAGAAATAAAGGAAGAGAGACAATTGCAACAAAAATGCAAAACAAAGGTCATATGAGAAAAAAAGGAGAAAACATAGATTAATAAGCTCAAGAAGAGCCAATGACACAAAAGAACATGTGCCAATTTTTTTTAAATTTGAACCAATAATCAATAAAAGCACAAATAGACTAGCACTATAGCAATTAACTAGTACCATACCAAAATTAGGTATCTTTATAATGCCCCTTTTTAATGTATGTGCATGCATATGTATCAAAGTAAAACAAATGAGTGTACCTAGCAAGACTAAAAGATCTTGCAGTTGAAACCTGTTAGGTTTGCTTGAAAGCGTTGTCTATAATAATGATATGGAAATTTAAAGGAATAAAAAATGTTACCTTATTATAGAGTTCGGATCCTATGACCTACAAAAAACATGAAAGGAGTGATACTCGAACTCTGGTGCTCAGTATTTGTGCTTCTATGTCAGGGGATTCATGCTCTTATGAACATATAGAAATAAGTGTAAATAAAACTCTCTCTCTCTCTCTCTGATTCATTCATATCATCTTTTCTAAATTGCATTAGTTTATTTGATATGTATGTACATATGTATGTATCAAATAAACTAAAAAATTTAGAAAAGACAAGCTAAGAATGAATACACTTGATTGTGCCAAAATTGATAGGGATGTCTCTAGAGTTTGTGTTGAATCTAAATCTAATTGGGTGTCTCACGATGAGAACAAAAATATATGAATCAAATATGGGTATGTCATGTATCTTCTTAATGAGGAAGGGGTGGTCATATATATCCTAGAGAGTATAATTCTATTAGAAATAAGATAATTTGAATATGTACATATGAATCACATCTCAAAAGAAAAGGTTTATACATACAATATATATCACGGGAAAATAAAGCTAAAATGTAGACATAAATATATCATCGTGTGAAAAAAATTGTAATATGGAAAAATGCCCCTTTATGTGGGCTAGGGTTCAAGTAATCTATGGACTGTAGTAAAGTTATATGTCCCAAGTGGTCGATTGTAAATTGAGTAAGCACAATAAGATAATGCCCCAAGATGGTAAAGATATAAATAATGCATTTTTGAAATAAACTAAGATGATTTTCCTGAGGGGAATGTATGTGTTGTCCAAAATAACCTCCTTGGTTATTTAAACAACTTACAGTTCCATTTTGGCTCTGAGTTCAAAAAGTTCATAGGTTACGTGCACACTCTTGGTTCTATACCTTAGAACATTTTGCATTGGTTACGGTTCTTCACACACATCACTTGCATGTCCATTCCTACTTCTTCCTTATGTGCTTTTTCTCTTTTTTCGTTTTACTCCATGACAGCTTCTGCACGTACTCTCTCCCTTCTCATTTATTCATATATCTCCTCCCATTCCCATTACATGCAATCCTTGCGCATACCATTATTCATCCTAACAATTTTACGCACACCTTTACATACATCTATTAACTTACCTCCCATTTTTGCTAAGTCCTTGGCATGATCTTCCCAGTGCATTCCCCTTACTTTCTAAGTTCTGTGCGCTCACACACGTGCACTCATTCCCCTTCCACATTCTTTCTTTTTGCACCATAAATTGTGCTCTACACTTGTCTCCTCATGCACTCATGTTTTCTTCACGCATGTGCTTCTTCTTTCTTATCACGCACATGGTCCTTTAAATAAATGCCCATGTACCCGCTTGCATACTTGCATACTTCTACAGATATGCACCTTTTCTTCCCACTTCCGTACGCACCCTTTTTTGCGCGCTCCAGTCTTCTGCATTCCTTCCTCTGCGCCTCCTACTCTTGTGCGCCAAGTGCAATCTCCAACGCCAGTCATTGAGTGCCACGTGGCAACCTGTCAGATTGAAGTGTGTCAACACGTAGCCTATCAGAAGCATTGCCAACTGTGTGCCAAATCCTAACATCGAATGAATGCACCTGACACGATGGCAAAAAAGACAAAACAAATAGACAGTCGACCGAATTCTTCAGCTCATCAAAGAGCACCACGTGTCTTACGTATTCAGCTTGTATGTACAAATCTTCAAATCGCCATAACTTCTGCTACAGAGCTCAGATTCTTGCGCGCTTGGGCTTGATTGAAAGTTGGTGACATGGGCTACACTCTAGGCTATTCAAAATAAGATTTTGGCAGGATTTGGTAGGCAAAAAACAGGAAATGTCACTCAGGTCATTAATGCACACATCCAGTCAACTCAACCACCCATATTTGATCAAATTTGCCTCTTTCCTTCTTCTCACAAGCTAAACTGACATGGGGAGGCGCATCTGATAGCATTACAAGCATATTTGTAGGCATTTAATGTTGTTGTTGGTGGTTGAAAGTTTGAATCCGAGTTTTCCTCTTCTTTCCCTCCTCTTCTCTTCCTCTTTCTTCTATAAATTGTAGAGCTAATGCTCATTTGAAAAGGTTGGACCTCTCTTGGTTGTAAGAGGGCATTATTCAAAGTAGTTTTCTTCCCATTTTTGAGTTTCAGACCTCAGATTGAGCCTTTGCATGTAGATCGCTTTCCTTTGCCACCTTTGTAATTGATTGTGCATCCTTGGAAGCAATAAAATCTTATTTTGTGGTTATTCTCTTCCCTACTAAATCGATATTTTATTGCATGTTTCTTGCCTTCCTTTGCACATTATCTGGCATGTTTGTGCATTTTTTATGTCCTCTTATAGGTTCTTTTCTATGTGTTCTCCATGAAAATGAAAGTGTGTGTGTTGCTGTTTCTTGTCTGTGGCACATTTTCTATCCTCCCTGTGTGCATTTTCCCTTGTTTTCACTCAGCTGAGAGTGTTCATCCCCCTCTTTTTGGTGTTATCACCACCCCTTAGCTTAGGTTTTCCCTTTCATGCATCTCCTTCTCACCATGGTCCCTTGGAATCAATAGAGTAGTGATAGGTAGTTTCATTTCCCTTCCTAGGAGTAGTTTTAGCAGTAGAAATAGGTAGAGGAAGTTAGCCTTCTCTAGAGGTCTATCTCAAGCACAAGTCCCACAACTTGGAGATAGTCCCATGTTTCCTCAAAGCCCCAGTTCATCCTGATCTGGGACGGGTGCAATTTTGAGCTCCAACAGTTTTTGGCATGCCAGTGGGACAAGTATTGAAAGCTTATATTTCTTCATTTCAAGCAAGTTTTAGCCATGTGTTCTTGTTCAAATTTTTTTACACCTTTGGAGGCTTCATTTAACACATTTGGTGACTCCCAACATCATATCTACTGGTTTCAGCAGTCTATGCACCCTCTTTCATCAAAGGAAACAAACATAGAAGCATGCAAGTGACACGTGCAAAAGGCATTGGCATCAGGCACACAAGGAAAATAGTCACATACTGTGCACATCAATAGGCATAATAGAAGGTGAAGCTTAGCAGTGCGCAAATCTTAGAATAGTCATCATGTACGACCTGTTGTACATGCACATGGGAGGATGCACCTATTATTTCTTTTTACCAAGTTGATGTGTTCTTGGTGAATTCCAGCCTTTGGAGGTAATTATAAGCACATCTGGTGACTCCACTGATTCAACCAACCCATTATCTCATTTACAGACCCTTCCTTTCATCATTTCTTCCTTTCCTTTCACTCTTCCATTCACCTTCATGTTTCCACTTCATCCATGGCTCTTCATGGAGCTCTTCCATTCTCTCATTTCAGTTCTTCTCCCCTCCATTTGTACAATGGGATGATATCCCCAAAACATCCCTGATAAATTTGCCTCTCTTTCATGGAAATGGAGATCAATCTCCTATTGATCATATCCAAGACATAGTCAACCACTGCACCATTCATAATGCCAATGAAGAAAATGTTTTCCTCAGCTTCTTGTTCTATCATTCAGAGGAAAATCAAAAGATTGGTTCAACAGTTTGGCTCCACAATCCATTTCCACTTGGGATCAACTGGGAGAACAATTCTACAATCAGTTCAAGGAGAATGCAGATGTCATTGTTCCTCATGGAACATCTCAAGCACAATACAATGCGTGCTTCAACAAATACATCTCAGACTTCAACATCAAGTTCACAAGGACTTGGCAGAGAATTCCTCAAGAATTCAGACCCTCACAAGGTATGGCATTCTTATATTATTTAAGGTCCTTGGATGTTGATTTGGCTGTATTGATCCAAGATCTAGGAGGAAATACTCTTCCTCAAGCATTTGACATTGCCATATTAGCTGAGAAGAGTCTCATTCAGGATGGCCAAAGGAAACCTATCCCTTCATACTTCCATTCCCATTTCCCTTACGCCCATCCCTCCATCTTCTTCTGATCCCCTCTATCTAACAATGACAATTAAACCAACAGTCCCTTGCTTATGTATCATCCCCAACAAGTATCATCATGTTTGATGAGATTGTAGAACTATTAAAGAATGGTATGACTCTGATTGGGAAGATGAGATTGTGCAAAGTGAAAAAAGGAGGGAATATACTTCAAATGGAAGTTAGTTAGACTCAGAGGATGTTGTTATTGAAGGAGGTAGAGTTATTTGTTGAGCTAAAATAGTAGCGCGTAAACCTAGCCTACAAAGTTTATCCTCACCTTCAAGAGGAATATCTACATGATGATCCCATCTGTGGGATTGAGCTTCAAAGAGAATGGAAAAATTCAAAGGATCAGCCCATTCCCAATCAGATATCTGGCTAGTTTAGAGCCAAAAATAGAGTTTCCACTAGTCATGCTCATTTCAGAGCATGAGGAAGAGCTTCAGCATGCCAAAGGTCAGCAACAATACCTCCTCATGAATCCAAATGCAGAACAATAAAGGAGGTATTTGTTTTGTTTGTTGTTGATACTTTTAAGAGAAGGGTGGAAAACTACTTCAAGATCAATTTTTCACTCTTATTAAAGACCATGTTCAAACCAAATCAGTTACATGGTCTCAATTTGTGAGGAAAGGCAACTACTTCTCCCTACCTGTATCAGGTTTTGTTTAAGCTTCCTTTGCCTCTAGTTAGAATAGGTTAGTTTAGGTTTTTTTTAGAAAAAGAAGTGCTTGCACACACTTTTCATGTTTCCTTTTTGGAACATGTATGATTTTTAGTTTTGTACATAGTTTTGCTTTTTTTTTTGGCACGCTCTTCTGGCATTTCTCTTTTCTTCTTGTGCACCTTGCATGCACTCTTTTTTTGCTTCCTGGGATGGACAGTTCAATTTCAGAGAGGTCTTCCAACAGTTTAGGAAGTATTCAGCAATTTTCCACTCTCATAAAATTCAAATCAGAACATCTTCATATGAGAGTAGTAATTATTATAGAGTTCAGACAATGCTTCAAGTGACTTCAGGGGTGTTCTTCAAGTTGTAGATCAGAAATTCATGTTTTTAGGCTGACTCCATGCCCAATGGATGCTTCTAAGGCCACTAGTCTCTTCATCTAGCAGGAAGATGGCCCCAAAAGTTACCAAACTATTGTCCAAAATAACCCCTGGTTATTTTGACAACTTACAGTTCCATTCTGGCTTTGAGTTCAAGATTTTCAGGTTGTGTGCACTCTTGGTTTTTCCTTGGCACATTTGTATGGTTGTAGTTCTTCATGTGCACGAACCCTTGCGTGCCCTTCATGCTTCTTCCTTGTGTTTTTCCTTCTCCGCTTTCTTCCATTCTGTGTTCTTACTTTCCTTTTATTATTCTATCTCCTTCCACTTCCCCTATGTGCATACCCCTTGCGTACCACTTTCATTCCAACAATTTAGCACATCCTTTTGTGCACCTATATGGACTTGCCTCCCATTTTGGCTAAGTCCTTGACATGCTCTTTTCCATGCATGCTCCTTCTTCCCTGAGTCCTGCACACACATTTCATCATGTCACACTCTTTTTCCTTCAAATTTCACCATGCATAATTACACTCTTCATTTTCCTGTGCACCTTGTTTTCTGTCCTCTTGGAAATTCTTCCTTTTTTCCCGCGTGCACTCCTTTTGATCAAATGTCACCCACTTGCATACTTGTATAATTCATTAGATATGCACCTTTTCTTCCCACCCCTTGTGCACCCTCTTGCATGCTTGTCTTCTCATTCCTCCTTTCCTGCACATGCCTCTTTCTCTTTCATGCACACCAAGTGCAATCCTTCTACACATTCATTGAGTTTCATGTGTCACCTTGTCAGTTAGAGTGTGCACACACGCAACCTATCAAATATGCCAGTTGTGCTCTGAATCCTCATACATCAAATGAATGCATGAACATGTGGAAAAAAGACAAAACAAATAGACAGTCAACCGAATCCTTTAGCCAATCAGAGCATGCCACGTGTTTTGCATGTTCAACTTGTACTGCAAATCTTATGATCACCATAACTTCTACTACAAAGCTTAGATTCCCATGCAATCTTGGTCTTGATTGAAATATGTTGATGTGGGCTACACTCTAGGCTATTAAAAATCAGATTTTGGTAGGGATTTGGTAGGTGGGAAAATAGGAAAATACATCTCTAGCCATTAATGCACACATCCAGTCAACTCAACCACCTAGATTTAATCAGATTTTGTCTCTTTCCTTCTTCCACAAGATAAATAAACATGGGAGGTGGATTTGAGACAACATTACAGGTGCATTTGCAGGAATTTATTGCTTGATTTTGGTGGTTGGAAGTTTGAATATGAGTTTCCCTCCTTTTTCTTCCCTTCCTCTTCTCTTCCTTTTCTTCTATAAAATGTTGATCATTCTCATTTGTAAAATGTTGGACCCTCTTGGTTTATTACGAGCATTATGCAGAGAATTGTTCCTTGGCATTTTGATTTGCACACCTTAAATATGGAGCCATTGCATGTAGATCCTTTCCTCTTCCATCAATGTAATTGACTGTGCATCACTTAGAAGTAATAAAAGTCTTATTTTGTGGTTATTCTCTACCCTAGTTCACATTTTATTGCATATTCTTTCCTTTCCCCTACATTTTTGATCTGTTTTGTATATCTTCATATCCCTTGCAGGGTTTTATTTTGTTTTTCTCCATGAAAGTTGAGTATGAGTGTTGTTTCAGTCTGTGGCACATTAATCTACCCTCTCTGTGCATGTTTTCTCTTTTTTTCACTTAGTTGAGAGTGTTCATCCCCCTCTTTCTAGTGCTATCACCACCCCTTAGCTTAGGTTTCCCTTTTCATGCATCTCCTTCTCACCCTGGTCCCTTGGAATCGTAGTTTAGTGATAGGTAGTTGCATTTCCCTTCATTAGGAGTAGTTTTAGAAGTAGAAATAGGTAGAGGAATATGAGCTTCTCTAGAGTTCTGTCTTAAGTTAGTAGGATGCCCGACCTAAACGAATTAATGTATGCTCAAATAAGAGTAAGGTAGTACCCCAAGGTGAGGGATATGAAATCAATGTAAGCTCAAAAAGAATATCAGTGATGCTTTAAGGTGGGAAAATGTAATCAATGAAGTTTAATAACAGGTGAGCCTCCAAGGTATAACAGGAAAAAAACAATGAAATCATAGGAAAGATATGTCTCAATGTGCACAAAGAAGAAATCAAAGTAAACACAAATGTAATCCAAAGATGAAGTCAAGGATAAGTGAAGAAAGTGAGACCTTGGCCCCTATGCATGCATGATATAGGTTGTGGAAAATGTGAACAAAGACACAAAAATGCAAGCAAAATACTAGGCAAATACAATGTAGGAAAATACTAGGCAAATTAGAAACATGCAGTGTAAGCCAAAAAATCTAGCGGAGAGAATAATTGGGAGGCAAATTTGTGAAATTGAAAAGGTACAAAGAAGAAAAATAAATATGAAGTCTAACTGTCTTACAACTAGCATCAAATATACGTGCACTAAGGAACATTTTTCTCCCATATGATTATGTTGTCATAACTTGGAAGTCAGGTAGGCTTTGGAGATGGGGCAAAAACAAGCTAGTTATCAAGGGTGGGACTTGAAATATCAGGAAGACGATGGGAAAATAATCATAACAATAGTGGTATGCAATCAATAAGACCCTTGAAGCTCAAATAAGCCACTAAGGCAAGAAAAAAGTTATGGTTTGGATGCATCCAAATAGAAGAAGTGGTTGTTGGAAGTAAATACAATTTGAAATATGAATAAACTTATATTGGGGACTCACATAGGAAGAAGTGGGAAAGGAAAATAAAATAACAAGTTGGGTAGTATAATCAAAATTAAAAGAAAATAAACATCACTCAAGGAGCAAAATGAAATATCAGAAACTATATACAAGAAAAGACACATAAAATTATACATGATAAGGAACAAATAAGAATTGTGTATAATGAGTAAATATGTGCAATCAATGTATAAATCTTGGTAACACATGCACGAGACCGGTTGAATAACTGACCTATAATACCATTATATCCTAGATAATCATTTTTATAATTTATACGATGAGAAATATGTATGTCCTTGTAAGGCACAATATTAGGATGAGTAGATTGTAACAAGATTAGAAAAGATAGTCATTTATGTCATCATTGGTGTAACCTATACCATTGTATGTTCTACTATACCTTAATACACAATAATATAGTCATTTATCTCAATATTGGCTTGAAACACAAGATCATTTCTTATCATTGTATGTGATCGTATACTAAGAGGTTGTTGTGAGCACACCCTTGGAGGTTGGATATTAACTTTTGAAATATGTGGTTATTATTACACTTAAACAACTAATGTTTGCATTGTAATTTCCTTATATATGACCTTAGCTTAAACATGTTGGATGATATGAGTGTCTCAAAATATAGTGACTAATTTGTTTTCATGTACAAATTTGAGACATTAATGTAAAGCATAGGGTAAATGCACAAAATTGGGGGCCAAATTTGTGGCTATTTTGGTTATTGTTCACAAAGGGTGTATGCCCTTTGTAAATCCCTTCCTGATATTTTGAACAGGTTTAAGATTTACAAAGCAAAAGCGCATTTCATACTAAGGGAATTTGATCAATACATCATATGACCCTTTGGAAAGCACTGCATGAAACCAAACTAAGATGGTTTTAGGACCCGCTATGATAGGTAAGCATATACCACCAAGGGTTTTTGATTATTTCCTTCATTTTATATAATCATCATACTAGTTTAGGTGAAGTCTTTCTTTTAGTATCCAAGGATTTATACTAACAAATCTATTTTAACATACATCAACACTTGAACCATTGTTGATCATAACACTTTGTGCCTTTTATGGATAATTATCATAATAGTTTGTACAAATAATTTGTTATTGCATGATTCATCGTTGGGTATTTTACCATCATAAAACATAATATGTGGAGGCTTGCTCTTCATTGTTGCAAGCGTAACCCCACCAATAAATCCGTCGAGTGTATGGTCATTAGGAGCTAATGGGTTGTACTTTCATTTGTCAGATGTAAACTATTATGTTGATCTTGAGATGAATACCATAGTTTGGAAGACAATTTGTAAATATTTTCAAGTATTGGCTAGGTTGAGCCACATAGTTTTTCAAGATAATATTGATGATACCTTCAACATGAATGTGATTACTTTCAATTAGGTCGGGATCTTATGTTTTAAAGTAATGGATCTATCAAATGAATTTATGGGGACTATGATAATCACGTGATGCATTTGGGTCATTATTCTTAGGTAAGTGGACTTTATGGATCCAACCCTCGAATATGTGGTAAGGGAATAAAGTTGCATTAAAGCAATCATTATAGCATCTCTTATGGAGTTTTTCTTTACCTTGTAAATTATTTAATGTGGTTGATGTCAAGGAAAGACCATTTTGTTTTTGGTTGGTTGTTCTACTACATTAACGATACCCTTGGCTTGAGGCTTAACATGGAAACCATTATGATCAATTTTGGCCTTGAAGTTTTCCTAAGTTTGAATTTTTACTCCACTAGAGGTACAGGCATTGACACCATAATTGAGCATGTTGGCCTTTATAATCTTAATCTCTACATTTTTGGCTACATGGAAACACTCATTAAATGATTGGTAAGTACCAAATATAATGTTTTCCTTGATAGGTAAGCGTAATCTTTGAGAAAATACACTTACGATCTCAGGTTCATGTAATGTGTGGTTAATTTTAGTGACCATGTTCTTGATTCAAAACACCTACTCACTAATACGTGCATTAGCATATTGTCTTAGTTGAACAAGTTGTGTAAAGGTGGCCTTCATGCTAATGTTTACTAAAAATGTGCAAGTAGATCATCTATTATTGAGGTAAAGGTATGTATATATGCTTGATGTAACACATATTACCAATCAAGAGTACATTCTCTTAGGATCCTCATAAATAACTTAATCAATAAGAGATCATTGTGAAAAAAATCCAAACATGAAGCAAAAATGGCCTAAGGTGAAAAGATGGATCTACCTTCTTGATGCAGGAGCAACTAACTCCACAAGCAATATTCCATCACACAAAAACAAGTAGAGTAAAAATAATTGATTTCATGTAACCATTCTATGTGTGAGGTGTGTATTTGCTGAAAAGAGTTGGGACTTGCATTTTTTCATAATGTGTGAAGATTGTGTGCAGTTTTCATGGATCATGTGTGGCCTAGGAAGCATTACGTAGGGAATTAGGAGGTTCAACACAAATGTACAATTTGGTCTATAGTTATGTACAACCTGAAGGTTTGCACTCTTTTTTGCAAATTGACAATCTTGTGCATGAAAGTTAATAAATTATTGTGCAGGATTCACAAGTCAATATATTTACCTTTACCATATAATGTGTGGGGTGCTTATGCGGTATTTGACCATACACGATGAGATATGGAAAGCACTCCCCTATATAAAGGATCTCTTATTCTCAATGTGTGTCATGAAAATGACTCCTTGCGTGCTAAAGTTGGTTAACAACATATGTAAGGGAAGATTTTTGGTAGCTGGTTGATGACCCATTCTTCCCTTTTATTATCGTCATAGAACTTACCTATGTAAGGAGGTAGACTTGTGTATTAAAGGCATTCAATCCCCAAGGGAAAATTTTTGAAGCAAATTTTAACCATAAATTGTCCCTGCCCATTGTTTGTTAACCTTATACTACCAATGGAGTAAGACTCTCGAGTAGTTGCCCTCATTTTTGTTTGTTTTGCAACATTTTCCTCATATTGCATACCGCAATGTATTTTCCTTGCCGCTAACCACTCTTCTATGTTGCACATCCTTTCCACATGTTATGAGAACCTAATTTTTTCTACAAATCATTACGCTTAGTCGTGAAGTCCAGCACTTAGCCATGATGTATGACACTTATCCATGAAACACTCCATTTTTTCGTATTGCATTCCCACACAATGTCTCATTTCATATGCATAATTGAAAAGCCTTAGCTTACCCACACTGAATCTTAATCTGTTTCATGGCATGCCCCTGTGTTCCAAGTCCTAAAGTGCTAACATTATCATCCCTACACACTTCTTCCCCTTCTTCCACAACAATTCATGTTGACTTCTTCCTTTTCGCCCTTAATTTCTTCCTACCACATTTTGTTGTCAACCTGTAGAGTTCCTTGAAGTATATCCAAATTCATGTATGTTGCTTTGAATTCCTATTGTTCTAAATGAGTTGCATAATACTATTCAAATTCATCAAACACTACCTATAGCCCCAAAGGTTTTCTTAGGTCGCACTACCTTTCAAAGCCACGGTATACTATCATTTTCTGCAATGCTCTTATCATCCTACAATACACTATCTATTGTCATGAGACTTCTCTTTGAAAATAGATTATCAAAGTATTGAACCTATCATGTTTTGGAATTGAACATGACCTTATTTTAAAACATGAAGAGGTTAGGTACTGAACCCGTGACCCATCTACCTTATCATTGCAACTTAATTGTTTGCACAATCCTCTATATATCTTTATTTCTTTGATTTGTTAACTGTTATTAATTAAATATTATATTTGAACTATGATCTATTGTGTTTACTAAGTTACTAGCAAATCCGATCTAAGAACCATGATTAGTGAAATGTGATATGAGATTTAATCTTAGTTTTTATGTGGTATGTTTTCTATATTAATCCTAACTATCTAAATCTAATCAATTAAATTATTGAATTTTACTAGTATTTACTCAATAAGAGCTACTAATTAAAAATGGAAATAAAATAAAATAACCTACGATCTATGTGATCCCTTTCGCAATTTCAAGGAATTCCTCGACTTTTTCTCTCTATGAATTCTATTGTTCACTATTTAATGAACTAACTCTAGGTATCTGTTACACGTGTCTTTGAAATTTTTTGATATCTTCCTATGTGTTTCCATACTCTCTGCAAAATATATACGTCTCAATGTTTATTCTTTGTCTCCCCCGCAATTTGAGTTCTTCTCTATTAATTAAACAAATCATCCTATGTGAAACCTCTGTCTCGCTTCTCCCTGTCCTCTACAATCTGTTTTTATCTCCCCTAATAGTCACGTTCCAATAGTTGCAGCGACCCGTATTCAACTATTATGGTCCCATTCTTAGTGTAATACCATTTCTTCTACGTTCTTCTTCCTAATTGATTATCTATAAAAGCTTTTCTTTAGCTCATAATATCTTGTCTTTACCACTGTGTTCTTGGACCTATTCCTTTACTTCTTATATGTTTTGAATGACTATTATTCTGCATTAATGTCCCAAGCTACCCTTGTATCATAGGAAGGCTATGATCGTCATGGAACTCACCTTCCCGCTTGGATTATCTATAGCATTAATGGCTTTTAACATTTTTCTCTTGGCGCATCGCCTTTCCTTTTATGTTATTTTCATGTGGACACTAAAAATGCAGCTTGTCCATAAGGTCTTTTATTCGAAAACACAAAAACATCATAAAACACAAAAAAAACCAAAAAAATCATAAAACATCACCACCCATTTACTAACCCTCACCCACTCACATTTAATTTTGTCTCATCACACCCACCCATGTGCATACCCTATGCACATTGCACCCATGTGTGTCCCACACCCCTATGCACTCCAAATCTATAAAAGCACCCTAACTACCCTCATTCCAACCCATGACTCTTTGTGCACTAAGGTCATACTTGAGTTTTCTTTCTTTCTTTCTCGCATATTTCGGTTTTGTGGATCTTGAAGAAGGAAAAACGAAGTTGAAAGGATATATATATAACTTGATGCAGCACCGTTCTAGTGACATTTCAACACAAGTGGGAATCACAATTGCGATTGGCTTGCAATATCCGTGTAATTCTCAACAAAACACAACTGCGATTATCCTGCGATCTGAGTCAGGTGTACTTGTCATTTCATTTACTATTTTTTCATTTTACATCAATAAAGTGTATTGTATCATCTTAAAAGGGTTAGGGATATGACCGAGGAAGGTCCCCTAGCCACAAAAAATAACTAACATTTTTCAAGTGTGCTTGTGTGCAAGTTCAGATTCAGTTATGGAAGAGTATTACCCACTTTATTCAATGAAAGAAACTACAATTATCCCTCTCTTATCAATGGCAACATAATCCCATTCTATTTTAGTAGGTTTGATTTGGTTGTTATTATTTGACTTGCTTCTTGGAGAGATGATGGCAAATTCAAGACATGATGACTCTCGACTTACTCCATGAGCTTCACATTTTACTTTTGAACATGATGAAACCCTTTTTCACTTCACAATTCACTTCCTTAACCAAGATGTCCCCTAAGTGGAAACATGTTTACAACATCTGAATGCCCTTTTAATCAATTTACTCCTCATGGAAATGGCCAACTTGAAGATAAACCACATGTTTTTAACCTCCAAATTACATTGATCTCATCACCAAACTAGAAACACTTTCAAGAGGTATGCACTATTTGTGAGCCTGATGATGGCTAACATCACTCATAGTAGTCTTTTCTCGTAGTTCCAGCTTCTTGCATCAAGTTGTGGTTCATAGAGATCACTTTATATTTGATTCTTTGATATCATATGGAGGGTTTCCTTTATTTTTTGGGCCGGTAAAAAACTTCCTGGCCTTGTGATGATGGAAAAAAGCAAAAAGACAAGAAAAATAGGAGTTGTCATAGCTTTCTAGGCTCAATTCCGAGGCTTACTATTTTTAGCAAGTCCTATCCGAGACTGTTATTGTTAGCAAGTTTTCATTTTTCTTTTCTTATGATTTTTATGGCTCATTTGGATTATTACAATTGATGAAGGTTTACAATTTTAGAAACCTATTATTTTTAGATTACCACTTTCCCAAATAGTTCTATTTTTAGAAAGTTCCTCGAATTCTTCTTTTCTAATGCTTCATACTTTTTCAAGATGTCACGAATGCTGAGAATTCATCACTTTAGTAAACTTACTATTTTTAACAACCCATTGTTCTAAATACCTGATATTTTTTATAAATTGAACTTACCAGTGTCGAGTTGCGAAAAAATGACTATCAAAATCTTTTGTTTTACAACAGGGTCTTCTACTCTGAATTTCATCATTTTTCACAACGCAAATCTCTGGGAAATTGAAAAAGAAAGTTTTAGGGTTTGATATTTCAATTTGCTACTCTGCAAAAGCTAGGGAATCAATAAATTTTCTATTATAATCTTCCCACATGTGCTTTGGAGAGGGAGATTATGGAAAAATTTCACACTGATCGGACTTCTAGATGAAAAGTTACGTGTAAATCTTCATTTTTGGTCGTCATGGATGTCTGGAAGAATTTTGGCAGCACCTCTCAACAAAATGGAGTTCTGGAGGGTGTTATAGTAGCAATCCTCATAAAATTGTGACTTGTGTGGTGAGAGATGTTTAAATTGGTTTTGTGATGTTTTTAAATTCACCTGTTAACAACACATTAACTGTGGCTTAAAATGGAGGTAGAGAGAGCTTACAAGTGGTGCAATGGGGACACGAGGGATACCAAGGACAAAAAATGGAGACTTGGAGCAAGATGATGATAAGTGGTATCATTTGGGGAGAATTGAATGAGATGAGGGGGCTAAGAATGAAGTTTGGGGGTTGAGAAAATGCATCTGTAGAGCTATGTGAGGGCACGTAGGGGTCCAGGAGATTCACCAAGGCTTGAGTCACACTTTCTTGTCAACCTTTTACCCTTGGAGATAGAGGGTATAAAAGGGACATAAAATTTCAACTTGGGAGAGGGAGTGATTTCACACTTTTGTGCCCCTCTTGTCCCCCTTGCACCGTGTGGATGACAGGGACAATGGGGACACTCGAGACACCTAGGTGTCCAAAATGTGACTTGGGGAGGAAGATGAGGTCACACTTTTGTGTCTCTTATGTCCCCCTTTTCCCCAAAGGGATAGAGGGGACACAAGGGTTTCAAAAGTGTGACTTGGCTATAAATGGAAATTCGTATTTGTTTAGGATGTCCAAAAATAGGCATAAAACTTGCTTTTTTCACCTCAGAGGCTTAGGATAATGTTTTGGAGTAAAATATTATATGATTTTGACTCCAAAAAACATTATAAGATCAATGGAACTATTTTGAAGACTTAAATATGCCTGAAATTTAAAATTTAGGCCCTTTGTTGTCCTAAACTAAGAGAGGAAACTGCATGATTTGAAATGCTTCATAAAACCTTTGAACCTTAGACCAAAATTGATGTTACCACCTTGTATATAATTCTAATATATTTCTGATATCTAATTTTTTGCCTCTTAAATCCTTATGGAGCTCCCAGAATCATCCAGAGAAGTCAGGTTTCACCAATCTGATATTCATTCCTTGCACCTAGAAAACTTGATGTTGAACAGATTATCCTTGAATGAAATTCTTTCCTAAATCTTTCTAAATTTCCTCCAACACCTTCAATACTCCCTGACATCACCTTCGGATGTTTTAGGGATTTTCTGAACTCTTTTAAGGATTTATATTGGCTTTAGAATGACAAAATTAGTCTTTTTAGGCTTCTCAGAGGACTTGTATTTTGCAGAACTTTACTAAATCCATCCATCAGCTTCATCATCATCCATATCATGTTGAGGCATGCTTGAAAACTTCACTAGGACCTTTCTCAGAGATGGGTTGATGGTTTCATTGAAAATAAGTTTGCCAAGAGAGGGAATCAATATGATCGGGAGGCAGAATTTTGCATTATGGGCTTAGTTATCATGCTTTAAAGTTTGAATTTTTAGGCTAGTCATTTTGCATGCCAACAAAGGGGCAAAAATCCCTCTTAATTAAGTTATTGGTTGAAATGGCTAAGAGATGAGAAATAAAAAGATGGTGAAAAAAGGAAGGGAAAAAAAGAAAAATAAAGAAGAAAGGGGCGGAAGGAGGTTATAGAGGAGAAAGGAACATCATAAGCTTGCATATTTGAGGAATGTGCACAATATTTTCTAATGTAAACCTTTAGAAGTAAAACAAGAAGTAAATCCCTACTTTTTAAAGTGTAGAACCCATTTTTTCATAATACATTTTGGTGAACTTGTTTTTTCTCACACTCCTCTAGGGTTAAATCTTGCTATAAATTGTGAAATATCTGGATTTTTATTAGGGATAAATGACATATTCCCTCCCCTAGGGTTTGATCTTGATTCACATAGTGTCAAATCTGAATGTGTACACTTTTTGTAGGGTTTTGTTCCACTGTGATTTACCATCATGCTTTATTTCAAGCTTTGAATCGTTACAAATTTCTAGAACTATGATTTCAAGTGTTAATGCGTTGGCCAATTTTTTGATTATTTATATATGGTTATCCTTAGGGTTTATTTATCATCGTATTCTTCAAATTCTAGATACCTTTTCATGAATCTTCGTTATTTGAATTTTCGACATAATAACCACGGATAAGGATGAAACAATTATTTTCAAAACTATATGCAATACATAGTTTATTATGTAGGAATATATATATGTTCAATAAAACAATTATATATTATCATATTGCTTATCATGTTATTATTATCATACACAATGTTAATATTTATGTTTAAATATATCTCTTCAACAAAAAGATGTAAAATTGTGATATATTGAAAAATTAAGGGAATCGAAATAAAATTAGTACAAATTGAGATAAATAGTATAAAAATAAGGTAAATTAGTGACAAACCAGGACAATTAATGTAAAATTAAGAAAAATCGTGTAAGATTATATTTAAAGTGTTGTAAAATTAAATTAATTTGGGGAAATTGGGAGCAAATTAATGAACTAGTCAAGCTCAAGCCCACCAGTATGAATGAGAGTTTAAGAGAGAAAAAACTAGAAAAGTATCCACAACACATTATTAATAATGGTTGTGCAAATTAAGGAGGTTGCATTGAGCATTCTCACAAAAATCACAAAACAAAATTTATGCATAAATGTAGTTTCAACCAAAGTATTTTCAAGGCATTGTTCATCAAACAGGCAAGTAAATAACCATTGGAATCCATTTTTAGTTGCAGAACCATTGGACTCCCCCAATCTAATTTTTCATTGGGGTAGATGGGCCAAATATACTCCATTGACCTCCGAGGGAATGACCTCCAAATTAATGGGTTTGATGAGGCGTTTCCAAACTTATGAATGAGAGCAGAAGAAAAAACAATTTATTTATGAATGTACAGTAGAGCAAGAAAATCAAGGTTGAAGATTTAAGTGACTAAGAACCATCACATAGATTAAAAAATAAAGTGCTTTGGTATCCTCTCCATTAGTTAACATTGCCAAAATGAAGATGGATTTAACAGCAATGGAGGACACAGTTAAAGTACAGTGAATCTCCTCATCTTATTATGGCATGTTATGAGGCAGGTGGCATTGGCAATCGCTTCCATGGATTTGAAGACAATCGACGATGAAGCCTGCAACGAAATGAACCAGGGTGCGTTGTCGGAGTGCAAACACAGATCAGGATCACATTGGATGATACAGTTTTTCCTCCCTTTTCTCCTTCATTTGATGACATTGGAGTTTGGCAATGGCTGTCCTCCTTCATTTGATGAGTTGGGAGCGCAAACACTGCTGCCTTGGACTGTGGAGGTCGTAGTTGTACACTCTTTGCTTAAATACAGATTTCATTCTGAATCCCAAGGCAAACCGCGTAATAATTCCTGGCCAGTGGCCCCAACAAATAAATATGTTGCAGTGTGCAGACATGGGAAAGAAGCATGAATGCGTCGTCAGTCTTCTCTGTTTATCATTTCGAGGACGTATTTTGGTGATGGAACCAAGAAAGTTTACATGGTTGCGCATGAAAATAGACTTTCAAGCCGAATTCGTTGGATTTAGTTGCGGATTTGTATTATATTGGACTTAGTTGCAAGTATGAGTTTTGCAGATATGAAACTGGTTCAATGGGTTTGAATAATTAATTACAAGAAATAAATGCTAAGCAAAATGTAAGAAGATGAAAATTTTGACAGAAAATCGTCAATGATTTAAAGAGAGATGCTTGGAAATTTCTATTTTAATGTGTTATTACGCATGGGAGTGCAATGGAGGTATTTGTGGTCTGGATGAAAAGTTACGTGTAAATCTTCATTTTTGGTGGTCATGGATGTCTGGAAGAATTTTGGCAGCACCTCTAAACAAAATGGAGTTCTGGAGGGTGTTATAGTAGCAATCCTCATAAAAATGTGACTTGTGTGGTGAGAGAGGTTTAAATTGGTTTTGTGATGTTTTTAAATTCACCTGTTAACAACACATTAACTGTGGCTTAAAATGGAGGTAGAGAGAGTTTACAAATGGTGCAATGGGGACATGAGGGATACCAAGGACAGAAAATGGAGACTTGGAGCAAGATGATGATAAGTGGTATCATTTGGGGAGAATTGAATGAGATGAGGGGGCTAAGAATGAAGTTTGGGGGTTGAGAAAATGCATCTGTAGAGCTATGTGAGGGCACGTAGGGGTCCAGGAGATTCACCAAGGCTTGAGTCACACTTTCTTGTCAACCTTTTACCCTTGGAGATAAAGGGTATACAAGGGACATAAAATTGCAACTTGGGAGAGGGAGTGATTTCACACTTTTGTGCCCCTCTTGTCCCCCTTGCATTGTGTGGATGACAGGGACAGTGGGGACACTCGAGACACCTAGGTTTCCAAAATGTGACTTGGGGTGGAAGATGAGGTCACACTTTTGTGTCTCTTATGTCCCCCTTTTCCCCAAAGGGATAGAGGGGACACAAGGGTGTCAAAAGTGTGACTTGGCTATAAATGGAAAGTCGTATTTGTTTAGGATGTCCAAAAATAGGCATAAAACTTGCTTTTTTCACCTCAAAGGTTTAGGATAATGTTTTGGAGTAAAATATTATATGATTTTGACTCCAAAAAACATTATAAGATCAATGGAACTATTTTGAAGACTTAAATATGCCTGAAATTTAAAATTTAGGCCCTTTGTTGTCCTAAACTAAGAGAGGAAACTGCATGATTTGAAATGCTTCATAAAACCTTTGAACCTTAGACCAAAATTGATGTTACCACCTTGTATATAATTCTAATATATTTCTGATACCTAATTTTTTGCCTCTTAAATCCTTATGGAGCTCCCAGAATCATCCAGAGAAGTCAGGTTTCACCAATCTGATATTCATTCCTTGCACCTAGAAAACTTGATGTTGAACAGATTATCCTTGAATGAGATTTTTTCCTAAATCTTTCTAAATTTCCTCCAACACCTTCAATACTCCCCGACATCACCTTCGGATGTTTTAGGGATTTTCTGAACTCTTTTTAAGGATGTATATTGGCTTTAGAATGACAAAATTAGTCTTTTTAGGCTTCTCGGAGGACTTGTATTTCGCAGAACTTTACTAAATCCATCCATCAGCTTCATCGTCATTCATATCATGTTGAGGCATGCTTGAAAACTTCACTAGGACCTTTCTTAGAGATGGGTTGATGGTTTCATTGAAAATAAGTTTGCCAAGAGAGGGAATCAGTGTGATCGGGAGGCAGAATTTTGCATTATGGGCTTAGTTATCATGCTTTAAAGTTTGAATTTTTAGGCTAGTCATTTTGCATGCCAACAAAGGGCCAAAAATCCCTCTTAATTAAGTTATTGGTTGAAATGGCTACGAGAGGAGAAATAAAAAGATGGTGAAAAAAGGAAGGGAAAAAAGAAAAATAAAGAAGAAAGGGGGGGAAGGAGGTTATAGAGGAGAAAGGAACATCATAAGCTTGCATATTTGAGGAATGTACACAATATTTTATAATGTAAACCTTTAGAAGTAAAACAAGAAGTAAATCCCTACTTTTTTAAGTGTAGAACCCATTTTTTCATAATACATTTTGGTGAACTTGTTTTTTCTCACACTCCTCTAGGGTTAAATCTTGCTATAAATTGTGACATATCTGGATTTTTATTAGGGATAAATGACATATTCCCTCCCCTAGGGTTTGATCTTGATTCACATAGTGTCAAATCTGAATGTGTACACTTTTTGTAGGGTTTTGTTCCACTGTGATTCACCATCATGCTTTATTTCAAGCTTTGAATCGTTACAAATTTCTAGAACTATGATTTCAAGTGTTAATGCGTTGGCCAATTTTTTGATTATTTATATATGGTTATCCTTGGGGTTTATTTATCATCGTATTCTTCAAATTCTAGATACATTTTCATGAATCTTCGTTATTTGAATTTTCGACATAATAACCACGGATAAGGATGAAACAATTATTTTCAAAACTATATGCAATACATAGTTTATTATGTAGGAATATATATATGTTCAATAAAACAATTATATATTATCATATTGCTTATCATGTTATTATTATCATACAAAATGTTAATATTTATGTTTAAATATATCTCTTCAACAAAAAGATGTAAAATTGTGATATATTGAAAAATTAAGGGAATCGAAATAAAATTAGTACAAATTGAGATAAATAGTATAAAAATAAGGTAAATTAGTGACAAACCAGGACAATTAATGTAAAATTAAGAAAAATCGTGTAAGATTATATTTAAAGTGTTGTAAAATTAAATTAATTTGGGGAAACTGGGAGCAAATTAATGAACTAGTCAAGCTCAAGCCCACCTGTATGAATGAGAGTTTAAGAGAGAAAAAAACTAGAAAAGTATCCACAACACATTATTAACAATGGTTGTGCAAATTAAGGAGGTTGCATTAAGCATTCTCACAAAAATCACAAATCAAAATTTATGCATAAATGTAGTTTCAACCAAAGTATTTTCAAGGCATTGTTCACCAAACAGGCAAGTAAATAACCATTGGAATCCATTTTTAGTTGCAGAACCATTGGACTCCCCCAATCTAATTTTTCATTGGGGTAGATGGGCCAAATATACTCCATTGACCTCCGAGGGAATGACCTCCAAATTAATGGGTTTGATGAGGCGTTTCCAAACTTATGAATGAGAGCAGAAGAAAAAACAATTTATTTATGAATCAGAATGTACAGTAGAGCAAGAAAATCAAGGTTGAAGATTTAAGTGACTAAGAACCATCACATAGATTAAAAAATAAAGTGCTTTGGTATCCTCTCCATTAGTTAACATTGCCAAAATGAAGATGGATTTAACAGCAATGGAGGACACAGTTAAACAGTGAATCTCCTCATCTTATTATGGTTTGTTATGAGGCAGGTGGCATTGGCAATCGCTTCCATGGATTTGAAGACAATCGACGATGAAGCCTGCAACGAAATGAACCAGGGTGCGTTGTCGGAGCGCAAACACAGATCAGGATCACATTGGATGATACAGTTTTTCCTCCCTTTTCTCCTTCATTTGATGACATTGGAGATTGGCAATGGCTGTCCTCCTTCATTTGATGAGTTGGGAGCGCAAACACTGCTGCCTTGGACTGTGGAGGTCGTAGTTGTACACTCTTTGCTTAAATACAGATTTCATTCTGAATCCCGAGGCAAACCACGTAATAATTCCTGGCCGGTGGCCCCAACAAATAAATATGTTGCAGTGTGCAGACATGGGAAAGAAGCATGAATGCGTCGTCAGTCTTCTCTGTTTATCATTTCGAGGACGTATTCATGGTGATGGAACCAAGAAAGTTTACATGGTTGCGCGTGAAAATAGACTTTCAAGCCGAATTCGTTGGATTTAGTTGCAGATTTGTATCATATTGGATTTAGTTGCAAGTATGAGTTTTGTAAATATGAAACTGGTTCAATGGGTTTGAATAATTAATTACAAGAAATAAATGCTAAGCAAAATGTAAGAAATGAAAATTTTGACAGAAAATCGTCAATGATTTAAAGAGAGATGCTTGGAAATTTGTATTTTAATGTGTTATGACGCCTGGGAGTGCAATGGAGGTATTGCTAGGGAGGTGAAAAAAAGTTGGTTTGAATAAAATGTTTTGTGAAATTGAATTTTTAATGTTGTCCTTATCCATTATGGTCAGTCACGAAAATGCCACTTTGTAATGTTTTGTTTCTCTGTCTTCGATATTGTCCTCACTCTATACGTCAAATTAAATGACTGTTGCACAAGAGAAAATGTTTTACAAAATTGAATCTTCAAGATTGCTTATAGATTCAAAAGGAAAAAAGTGTGTACATATAATCACCGGCCCATGAAGAACTTACATAAATATTATTTTGACCCATGTGTGTGTGTCTAAATAATATTTATGTAAATTATTTTCTAGCACTTACAACAAGATAAAATAAAAGATAATGTGAAGTAGGTTTTTTAGTGGCATCTTTATGACGGGAACAACATGAAGTGGACATAACCATTAGGCTCCATTTTTAGTTGCAGAACCATTGGACTTCCCCAATCTAATTTTCCAATGGCGTAGATGTGCCTTTCTTCTACCACGATGATTGGTTCATGTTAACATTTAGTCAATATGGGTGTTTTTTTATCAGCCTCACCCATTATTTGAGCTCTATGCGCCTGAGTCCCCAAATGAGGGGAAGAAAACTGCATAATCTCATAATAATTATATAACATCTAAAACCAACCTTTGAGTTCAGTAATCACCACTAAATGCCATATTTTGTAAAATAGTTTTTGATATATCAAATCACACACAACCTTCATGGAGTCTTACATCTCTGGATGGCTTGATTGATCTTACATGTTTGTATTACACAAATTCTCAAGTGTTTGTTGTGGCCTCCTTTAAAAACATTTTGATGTGTTTTGGCTTAAGATTTGTTTTAGATCCATATCATCTTTATTATATGTGATTGTACACTTGTTTGTACTACTCCAAATCCTATTACATGATTTTAGTATGAATCCCCTCCCAATTTGTTGACACTTTTTGAGGTCCTCTTCAATGCTTTTGTAATTCTCATCTTTTGGTTCATCTTTCTCTTAGATGCTTGATTTATTCAACCTTTTGTAGTATAGAAAAATATGAATCTTTCTTGGAGTTGTTTGATCATTAGATTTTCATCTTCAAAAATGAATATCTAAATGAAATCCTATTGGATCTACAACCAAGCACTTATTTCCCTTACGCATTCTTGGTGAATATACTAGGCTTTTGGAAGTGGCGTCAACGTACCTTAACGAGGTTCCATTTATTGGTCTTTCCACGGGGTTATTAATGGTATGTTATGCTCCTTGGATTGCACCCAAACAATAATCACAATATGGGATGATCTAGGGAAGAGGAGCCAATAGATGAACATGGTCCAATAGTTGACATGAATCTTGATCACACAATACCCAATAGTTGTTATAGTACCACCTCATAGTAGCCAATCACACCATGACATGTAAGACCTCTCACCCATGTACAAGTATTAAAAATTCAATGTTCAATCATTATCACCCATGTTCAATTATTGGTTTCCACCATGGTTGTAGTGTAACTCAAATTTACTATTTTAAATCAATTCAAAATATGACTTTTCCTCCAATAAAACATTCCAAAGAACAAATATAAGTTAAGACAAATCTAAACTACATATTGGTAAAAAAATCTCAACCCCACATGATAAACAATTGATTTTGTGGACCCCTTAACTTAGGGTGTACCACTACTAGCCCCTCTCCCCTACCTACATGAGACTAATCCTATAAAGTAACCTATGGGATTAGTTGGATTTGTTCCTACTCTAATGTTAATCTACCTACTATAAATGCTTGGAGGACAACTTGTTTGGAAATTTGTTAGAATGATGCGTAAAAGGGAAATGAGTGGTGGTGCACTAGAATAGAAATGAAATTGAATCCTTATCCTATCAAGATATAACACAACAAATGATTAGATTGATTTATATTAGTTGTCAATGTATCTAATAAGTCCTACATTATTGTATGTTTAAGATGGACCCTTTTTGTTTGATTGTAAATGTGGATAGGCACATTTGTGTGCAAACTTATTCACATTCTTTTAATAGATATGAGTATCAACTAAGTAATTGACTTAATTTACTTTGACTATCATTTAAAAAACAATTTAAATCCATCTTAAAGAAGACTTATTTTACAAATAATCTAATAGTGGCCTCTACTTGTTTTTATAAAAACATAGAGAACCAGTGTAAGAGAAAAATAATTTTTAAAAGAGAGTTTCATTGTAATATTTTTTGAAAAGGGATATAAGTCCCCCCTCACACCTAAGCTTAATATTACTCTAGTCATTCTACCTTGATCATATATATGTTTATATTGTGTTTAAATGTTTCATAGATATGCACATGCAATTGTGAGTGATAGTCTTAAGGTTATTGCAAAAAACTCAAAACTTGTACGTGATTTCTAACTTGGTATGATAGCTTTCTCAAGCATCACTTCATTGCATGGAAGATGTTTCATCTTCGTAAATCATCACCTCTTCAATTTTGTGATATTTTTTTATCAAAGGGACCTTGTTAGTTTTCCACATTCACATCTTCATGGAGAGTTTTTAGCTATTCTATTACATCTAGAATGTCTAAAAAAGTTTGTTATGGATTTTGTTTCATTAAAACCGGATCTATAGTGCTCATGTAATGGAGGTTTGAAAATGAGTTAGTTATACCTATTGGTATCCAAATTCGTTCTCCCTTTCAAGCCGAGCAGCAACACAGATTCAACAGGGAGCTTAGAGGTAGATAGATCATAAATGTGTATCGTTTTGTAGCCGGGGAGGAAATCTAACTGACCCTTTGTTACTCAGATTTGTGGAGAGATGGATAACACCTTAAAAGGATGTGATCTTATCCATACTATTTTAGGTTGTGCCTTTTAACCAAGGTAAGAAAACCTATTTTGTAACCTCTGTTATTGAAGAATGTTGGTAAATCCTTCTTTTGCACAAATTTTATAGAGAAGACATTGGGAAAATATGATCAACACACCAAATCTGACTCTCATGAGTTGTCACTTCTAGATTATGGAGATATTTTCAACACAAGGCTAAGGTTACTAAAGACATTTGGAATCCTGATATGTTATGCATACTTTAGCAAATGGATTGTGTTCTTTTTTGGATATATAAAGAAAAACAGGGGTAGTTCAAGGTAGGATTGGTTATTTGAATAATTTTTTGGTGGGAGATCAACAAGAAGATTGGACTCTGTCAGATCCTTGAGAAACTTCACACAAATGGAGAACTCAATAACAGAAAGCTTCAAAATAGTTAAAACATTCCCTCAACCAGAAGGTGTGCATCAATGGAGGCCCAGATTTACACCTTTTCACATAATCGTTGAGATTCTAGCACAAATGCTCGAATTAGAAAACCCAATATAACATCAAAATATGAGATCAATCACGCCTGAGCTACACCCAGAGGCTTATAAACAATCTCTGTCAACAGCTGAAAGAAAAGTGATTTTAAATTGTTTATTTCATTCCCAGATGAAAGCTCTTCTGAAAAATGAAATTGCAGATGCCACTAGACTATCACAAGGATTGAGATCTGTGTGATTCAAAGAGATTTTGATACAAGATTGTGATAGGAACAAGAAAAACTACTTGCAAACATTCTGAAAGTGAAATAAAAACAAATTTTACCAGAGATTTAACACAAAATAACTCAAAATTTATTAGATTCATCAGCAAGGGAGAGTTATTTTAAAACAATCTCAGATCTTGTTGATGGCTATACACTTGTAACCAACTCAACATGAATGAAAATCTAACACAGAGGAAGTTAGCCTGGTTTCTCATAAACTTTTCTCAAAGGATGAGCTTTTCTCAAAATTTTCTCGTGAAAATGAACTCCCGACATTTTGCAATAGTATTCTCATTGCATTTATACATTTCATTCGCTCAATTTTCCCCCCAAAAGAGAAGAATATTCGAGGGTCCCTTCTAGCCTTTTGAAAAGTCTTGGTGTAAAAAGGCAGAGTGAGTGGAAGCCTTCAAGTGGCCTCCTGGCGCTTCTTCAAAAATAAAACACAGGGGTGGGTCCCTAAACATGCGCGGTCCCTAAACATGCAAATGGTGTGAGATCAGAATGAGCACCAACAATACCCTTTGGTCATGTTATTTTTACAAAATCTATCTTTTCTCATCCTTTTTTGCATACTCGATTTTTTTTGAGAAAATAATTAAAAAATAACGTAAAAAAAGGAAAAAACGAAAAAGTACACTAAAAGTAGAAGCACACAAATTCTAAACTACTTTCTTATCTTTAGAAAGTATTTCATTTAAAATGGGAATTTTATTTTCTAGAGTTGGAGGAAAAAAACTATTGCATGTTTTGGACACATTTTTGTGGCTTTAGACAATTTCTTGCCAACGATTCCTTATTGTTTTGTTCTATTTCTACAATACTTGACTTCAACGAGCTATATATTGGTCATATGGTAGTCCTTTTTAGTGAATTTTTTTTTTCAAAGTGCCTATTTTTTCAAGAACTTCCAACTAGCATATCTAGTTTTTATAGATTTGGGATGTTGTTTAGGCTATTCATAGTTTTTTTAGACACCACCTAGATAGTTCATGCTTAAATCTATGATAACTTTCACATTTAGAAGAATTTTTTCGTGGAATTTTTGAAATGACATATTTTTCTAAGAGGAATTAATCATTGGCATAGTTATAATTCTCATTTTGAATCATATATATAAATTCTACTACCGTATTTTATTTTTACACTTAGTAGAGATTTGTTAATCACTTTTGTGATACCTCACCTATAAATGGGTATCCATTATGGTTTTTTTATGATTCGTATTGAGGATAGTGTGTCCTCGAGTACAGTCAAGATGGATATGCCATTATGTTCTTCTTAGAACAACTCGATGGTCACTTGTTTGGCACCATGTGTAGTAGATTCATTCCACTCATGCCTTGATCTATGGGATATATTTTTCAACGCTTAGTTGTTTCCCATTATATGTATTTTTGATGGATTTATTTATATGGGGGAGATTATCAACGTAATAGAAAATAATTTCCTTAAAGTGGCTCAACACTCATGTACTACAATAAGATGAGACGGCATCCATAAATAACTACATGTTGTTTGGTATTCTTTAACACATATTCAGTGGGACTTGGTTATGACCCATTGTGATAGAATTGCACTCCAAATTAGAGTTTTTTGAGGTAATTTTTCATTTTTAAAGGAATGTTTATCATCATCTTCAACACAATCAACTTACTATTAGGATTTTTTCTCCCATTTGGAGCTAATCTCGTGATCAATTTCTTTGATGGCCTCGATTGTTATGTAATCCTCTTTGGCATTTACTTCTGCTAGGAAGCCTTTTCTATGGAATATGTCCTTTCATGGATCTTTCGGTGGCAAAATATGCTTACAATACCTTCCAAATATCTAGTATGGTTAGATGATTTACTTCAATGCATGTGCTATAACCACAAGTAGTGTTAATATTTTGTTTTAACTCTTGTTTTCTTTTAGAGATCCCACGATCTACATGGTCAACATATTCTTCATTGTTGTTCTTTGAGTGACACTTGCAACTTATTTTGTCTCACTCGATTCAAAATTACATGGGGATTTAGATGGATATGTATGTGATTACATTTCCCCTGAGATGTGATTCAATGGTCATTCCATCCCTTTAAGCATCTTAGTTTTTATATATTTATCATTTATATGTAGTTTTCCCTCTAAGTTGTGATCCAAAGGTTATTTCCATGGCTTTGTGCCTCTTATTTTTGATACAATGATCATTTTTATCGTTGTTCCTTGGAGTTGTGATCCAATGGCTATTTTCTGTTAGAAATTAGGACACTAAGAGGGGGGTGAATAAATGTCAATTCAAGTTTTTTATGACAATTCAACTCCAATCAAATTATGTAGCCTTAATGTGATATTATAACAACACAATTCACATGTAACAAGAAGCACACATAAAGAGAGAGATAAATATTTTTTAAGTGGGAAACCCAAACTAGGAGAAAACACACTGAACCGATGTCATATGCTCACAAAGGTTATAAATTAGTCAATATAAAACTCAACGTGAAGCACCAACTTTAAGAATAAAGTACCTAATTGACTAGTTGCAATCTGCAACTTACAGGAAAGCACCTACTTTCAAGAATTACTGAGCTACAACTCAGACTTTACATCAATTTTTTATCACTCTCTCTGACTTAGTTGTTAGAACAACAAATTTTGATCATAAATTTGCACATTACTCTTTTTCATCATCTCCTAATTTTTATAGTTTCATGTTATTTTCACTCTTCTCACTCTTCATAATCAAAGTAACTTGATAGGGTACACCTTGAGCTATACTGAGACAGAGCATGCAACAATTTGCACAATCAACACCTAGACAAAGGGTATACATCTTTGACTATTTATCATGGTCTTGACTTGGCATAATATATTTGTAGATATTTTTGACTTGTCAAAGAGAGGTAGAGGACATTTGCACACTTCATGGAGTATACTTTTGATCATGATGGTTACTGAATTTCATGTACATGACCATGTCTTAGAGAACGAAAACATACTATAGTCAAACTATGTTTACCTTGGCTTTAAGGAGCACATGGAAGATGAGAATGATGGTGCACAGATTCCCTGGGTCAGTGAATAGTTTGATATGATTGGTACCCAATCAGATTCACAAGATCTCCAGGATTTTACACAGTTACGGTTTCAACATCGAAACCCTAAGTCACCATTTTGAGGCTTATAACATCCCATATTTCATTTTTACACCAATATGACTATGTGATCACCTCAAAGGATAAACTTACTATATGATTTTGGCATTCACTTTAATTAAATAAAGGGAAAATTTCAGGATTTATAGCAACACAGTTTAAATGTTACATGATTGACACAATGGTATAAACACAGTCTTCAATGATGATCCAATTTATGTGAGTGGGACATGGTCCTTAGCATTTGGGATACATTTTTGACAAGATCCTTTCTTTGGTTATCCTTTTACATTGATTTTAATCACAACTTGATGCCAACATGTCATGAGTGTTGGCCATTTTAGGACTGATTTTGCATTGTCATGTGAAACACCACAATACAACCTTATCTTGAAGACTTATTGCTATCAATAATATTATCTCAAGAGCTTCTATGGAGGAAACATTTCAAACAAATATATATATACTACCTCCATCAAGATGAATGCAAGGTTTGTAGAAGGAAAATTTCAAGCACAACCCAGAACTAGGATCAATAGACAAAGCAGTTGAGGAGCATTGAGAAGCTATGACGTCTCATAACTTCACTAAGCCTATTTTGAGCTTCAATCATGCATATTGACCTTATAGATGGTGTACACTACATTCTTAGTATTAGCATTATAATTATGCATAAACACTATGATAGAATCTTTCACATACCATGATTGAATATGCACATCTTGCAAGGGCTGAGTTGGACATGTATGGAAAAGACATACTTGAAGAACACCAATGAAATCATTTTGACCTAGAGGAAACCTTATTCAACCCTAAGTAGTTAAAACATCTTACAAACTTGATTTGGAAACAAAATGACTCATTTCATGCCTATCACTTTAAGAAGGAGGCTTGGAGGGAGAAAAACATTGTTAGAAAAATGAGTAGAACTTCTTTGTTTCTCATCTAATTGTTCTAAAAAAATTTGCAAAAGTTTAGTCTTGGAGTTTTATTGAAAAATTAATTCTATGGTATATATGAATAAGGCTTGAATTTTTTTTTTTTGAATTATGAGAGGACAAGGTGCTCAGTTTTCCTTTTTTAAGAAACCAGCTTTGGTAAAACTTGAATAAATTCAAAGTTCCTCTTCAAAATTTGAGGAAATTTGACACAAAGAACCACAACACATCCCTCTACATGATTCATAGCTCAATTTCTCATAAATATTCATGTATGGTAAATACCAATCTCATTTTCCTAAGCATCCACTGTTAGTTCTCAAAGGTAGTTTTAGGGAAAACTCAAATTTTTCCTCCAGAAGCTAAAGTAAGCTTTGTAGATGCTCATACATGCTTTAGGTAGTGTTCCTAGGATTCTACCTTACTTACCTAGGATTTTCATGGCCTGCATTGAGCTCTCCCACCTCAGTAGTCTCTAAAACTATGCCTTAATGAGCCAGCTTCAACTGTGACTTCCAACACTTGACCTGATGCTCAGTCTAGAAGCTCTTGCACATGTTAGAAGCATAATTTTTGACTTTTAGGAAAATTGAGCCAAGCATACCAACCATATTCATACCTCCATTGGGAACCAACATCACTGGTCAAGCATGTAGCACCCTAAACCCATCTTGAAGGATCAAGAAACCAACTTGTGACCACTAAGCATCATTGAGAAGGAACCAACATACATGACATTACACTCCTCCTTTTCCATCAATGCCATGTGACATCAATGAAAACACCAACCAATGCAATAGGGTTCAACATTTTCATGCCTTTTTGCCTCTGACTTTTGATACAATGATCATTTATATTCACTCATGCCTCTAAGTTTTGATGCTATTGTGTAATTATGCACTACTTCTAGTCATCAATTTCAATGGTAAGTAGTTGTGAAAATTTTCATTTTCTCTAATAATTATTTCATGCAATATGTTGTTTGTACTAATTTTATGTGGGTACCTACATCACGTAGTTATTGAAACCCATATCTAAGGTTTTGGCTCACTTACTTTCTTTACGTTACTCTTAAGTGGGGGTATTGGTGAACATATGACCTTTATTATTTTAAGTTTACTTAAGCTAGCATAGCTTACTTTATCCTCTAATTTACAAAGTATATCTTTGGGGGGGCTATTATTGTATCTAATAATAAGTACACTATTGTACAATTAAAGATGTACTCTTATTATTTAAATGTAAATATGGATAGGTGTGTGTGTGTGTGTGTGTGTGTGTGTGTGTGTGTGTGTGTGTGTGTGTGTGTGTGTGTGTGTGTGTGTGTGTGTGTGTGTGTGTGTGTGTGTGTGTGTGTGTAAACTTGTTTGTATCCTATTAATAGATAGGAATATCAATTAAGTAATTGAATTGGTTGAATTTGAATACTAATAGAAAAACACTTTAAATTTAATCTTTAAGAAAACTTGTTCTACAAGTAACCTAATAATAACCTCCACTTGTTTTTATAAAAACATAGAGAGCTAGTGTTAAATAAAAATAATTGTGGAAGCAAGTTTCATTGTAATATTCTATAAGGAGGGTCAGTAGCCATCCCTCACATGTAATATTATGTAGTTATTTTACTTTTATCATATATGTGTTTATATTTCTTAGATATGCACATGCAATTGTGGGTGATAGTCACAATATTATTACAACAATCCTGGAACATCTCTAGAATTTGTAACTTTAACACATAGTAAAACATCTATAGAAAGAGGTAAGAAGCATGAAAAAATGAAGGGGTGGACAATATAAAGCCACAACACCTTTTAACTACATGTAATTATACACATATGTTATTATTTGAAGAAGGGAATTGGCCACAACCTTTCATAACATAAGCTAGTGTTAAGCACTAGAAAAAAATATAAAAAATATATGAAAGAAGAGAACCACTTTTACAAATGACAAAACTCTGCCCTTTATAAATAGAGGAATGGAGATAAAGAGAGGTGTTATGACCAACACACCCCCATTTCCGTTTTGATGATAAAATAGAAACCCCCCATATGTAAAAGTTAGATAACCCAAGTTTTGAGCCCCCAAAAGTGACCAAAAATACCTCTAGTCTCTGCCTTTTGAGTTAATGCATCAAAATAACAAAGTGTAACTTGTGTATAGCTCTAAATATGTTTCCAAACTTCAAATTGTGTTTTCATATGACTAGGTCAACATTTTAACTTCTACAAGTTGATTCAAAGTTAAATTATAACACTTGTTCCAAGTTTAACTTTTGTCTATATCTCTAAAGCAGTTTTTCATGCTCTATTAACTATTTATTATATGTGCAAGGCATAAAGAATGCTAAACCCAAAGGTAGAAGTTTTTTGGAATCAAAATAGGTACAATACGTGTAAATGATATTCAAAACATTATTTTGCAATGAACTTAGGTCGTCAAATTCATCTCTATCATCAGGCTCTGTGGAAATCAAAAGATTTGCTGATTTGATACAAGTGTCACAAATCAACATACATTAGGGTTTGAGAATGTCTTCATATAGTTTAAAAGTTTTAATTTACATTAGTGCATTGATTCCATACACTTTTCAAACTTCGGGGAATCGATGGTTTAAAAGGAGTACGATAAGGTGTAAGTTTCAAAACATGTAGCAACATTGATAAATGAAACGTGTCAAACATCAGCAAATCAGTGGTTTAAGAGTACGACGAAGTTCAAACCTTAAAACCTTCGTCGAATGAGGAGACACTGATCCTCACTACGTGGAAGGAATCGATGAGAAGAGTATATATATACGGATGAATCCAACGATACAGGATGAGACAGATCTTCACCATTTGTCAATGATCAGAGGATTCTAATGTTTTCAAACATTAAAAGATGGTTGAACCAAAACAAGTTTCAAGCATCGGTAGCTTAAAGGTATGGCAAAATCAACCTTGTGATGGAAAAAAATGTCGATTACACCCACGTGTCCAACATCGACAAGTTAAACATATAGAACACATGGAAGTGTCGATTCAATACACAAGTCCAAGATCAGAGCCACAATGAAGATTGAATTCAGAACAAAGTTTGAAGCCACAGACCGAGGGAAAACCAATACGACTGGTGTGGCCAAGATCGGGGAGCTAGCATTTTTATGGTAAATTTGGGGACTAAATCAAAATAAACACATGGAAGTTTATGGCAAAGTAAAGCATAAATTATAAAGCTTAAGTTTTAATTAAGATTATTAATGTATTTAATTCAATCAACTAGTTAACAAATAAGACTCAGAAAGAGATTAAAAAAAAGTGGCCCTTGGACAAAAACAAATGGTGATTAAACTTTAAGAGCTAAATTAGAGCTATTTGTAATGCCTCCTTCAATTATAAATAAATAACAAAAAGAAATAGATAAATAAATTAAAAGGAATTAAAATAAATAAAAAAGCCCGTGAATTTCTTGGGGGCGGCTAGGGCAAAGGGGGGGTCTATTTTGTTTTTTTTGTTGTTTTGTCTCTGGCTGAGTAAAGCCAAGCGCCGCCGCCATGGGTTTGAGCTCCAGACTTGAAGGGCATTTTTTTTCTTGTTTGTTTTGTTTGGTCTATCAAGGAATGACCGCCAAATGTCATCCCATGGAGTGCCATGATTTTTGTGGACATGCCAACACCCTCCCAGCCTCCTAGTCGCGCCAACCTTCTCCCAGCCACGCCAAACTCCTACATGGGCTTCTTGTAAAAAAAAAAAAAAACAAAGGGGCTTTGTCAGATGTTGCAATTGCAAGCGCCCTAGTGGATTTACAGGTAAAAATGTGGAAACGTGCGAACTGTTCATCTAAAAATGCGTGGGGAAAAAAATGAAGTTCCTTGGACTGCAATGATTTCGGGATTTGCACAAAATGGTTTTGTTGAAACTGCATTGGAGCTTTTCCAAGCAAAATACGGTTGGCAGGTTGGAAGCCACACCCCACAACTTTTGCTGATAACCTCCCAGCTGCTGTCAAAATGGGAGCTTTAGAACAACGCGTGGACATACATCAAAGCATCATGGGAAGGCTTACACAACGCACATGAACTGTCTGATAGAATGCCGCAAAGAAATGTTGTCTCATGGAATGCCATGATGGCAGCATATGCACAAATGGATGAATAGAAAAGACACATTAGCTGTTCGACAGAATGCCTCAAAGAAATGCAGTCTCATGGAGCGCCATGATTTGCAGGATCTGCACAAAATGGGTATGTTAGACATGGATGCAAGTTGTTGATTTACAAACAAACTGATGCTCATAAAGATTGGTTGAGCTTGGAATTCATTCGTGGAGATATGCGTGTTCATAACCTTTGTAAGCATCCTAACTCCTTGTACCGAAATGTAAATCTTGGAGCATGATTTTTGTGTGGTGGACTTGTTGCTTATATGCATTCTAACTAGCTTGGGGCACCTCGTACACTACATCATCTATTAACAGGATTTGTACGAAGGGGGTATGTTAAAAAGCTCAGAAACTTTCAAGCAAGTACTTATTCTATTTGAAAAAAATTCAAGTAATCGGGAAGTGGGTGTGACGTGGTGGAGGTTAGATCCAGGCTCGTGAACCGGTTGGCGAAGTGCCCGAGCAAGAGACTGAACCCAAGCCTGCAGCTTCGACCGACTTCGTTCTCCAGGCATGGTCCTTCTTCCCTTACCTCTCATAATTCTCGTGTTTTAGTTCTCTTTTGCAATTACATAGAATTTTAAATCATTAGGACTTTTAATATAGTTAAATGTCCCTTCAACTCATTACAAAACAGTATAGTGTCGTGTCGCAACCCTTGAAGCCATTATAACTCACCTACTTTAAACCACGAACTATCACCCTCGCTTCGAGATGATCTAGAAAACTCTTACTCTTTTGATCGCTTCAATATCACTTTATCGACCAGACAAATTTGACTCCCCATTGATTAAGTTGACCTTCTTCCTGCTTAAAATAGTTAAATTTTACAATTTTTGGAGACTCACTAAGTACCCTTCACAACTCTGGAAATGAGATGTGAAGTTTCATTCGGGTACCTTGGTATACAAGGACTCGCCTTGATTTTTGGTTTGACCCGAAATAATCATATGACATCCTTTTGACGCCCTTACAGGAGTCCTGTAACACTGGTCTACAACGGTAGAAAGTTGTTAAAACTAGAAAGTTGGCTTTCGTTTTGGATCGCCATTTGAAACCTAGAAAGAGAAATCACTCCCCGTCTTCACAAACCTCTAGCGATTATACTAGACAAATGCATGGAACATTCAGTATAGGAAAGAGAAATTTTCGGGATAGTTTGGCGAAGCCATTTTGTAGGCCTCCAGTTGCAGTTTGACGAGGTCAAATTGGTCCAGCTTCGTCTTGTCGCTCCAGAAAACTTGTCGCCATTTGAAAATGGTTTACTAGTTCTCAGCCCCGTCAACTCTAATGAACTCTCCTTATGTAGGGGAACTAGTAGGAGATATCTCATTGTGTGCTTCTCCTTCGAATGTCAGTTATGGACACGGGTTTATGGGCCCTCGGATTAACTTTTGGCATTTTATAACTGGGTGAATTGCGACCAGTGGCCCCGGAGAACTAACCGCCAAATGCAAACCGTTCGCTTGTTTTCAATTCCGTCAGTTGCTATGAATTCTTGGTATATCTACGGACACGTAGAAAGTTAATCGTGACGTGCGTGCTCATCGGAAGATAACCTTTGGAAGTAGTTTCTTAGCCTCCGAGCCCGTTTTGTACGTTTTGCAGCTAGTGAGCAAATGTAAAAGTAGAAAGCTGCGGATCCTCGTAGGGTTGCCAAATCACCCTGGAAACTTTTAACACACGTAAATAACTATTTAAAACACTATAATGAAATTTTTTATGTGTATTGGAACTTTAGACAAAATGATATTTTCTCTCTCTTCCTTCCTCTCTCTCTCTCTCCTGAGTTTATAAAATGAAGAAAAAACGAAATGCAATGATTACATGTTTCTAGACCTTTTTTATTTCGATTGCATATTGTAATTATTTTCAGATGTAAATGGGAACTGAAAAATGATAATTATGATTGTTTTAGGGTGGATGCCATGCCAACGATTTATCGTTGATATCATGCTCACGTGGGTTTTGCAGGATGGAAGAATGACATCGAAAAGGCGATGTGTAATTTAATTAGTACTACTGTAATTTCTATAGATCATTGTAAAATGAATAACTGTCAAATGTAGTCTTTTGTTATAGAAAATTTGTAATTGAGATTTGTTAACATGCATGATATGCTAGTTTAGGGATACTTAGGAAATGTGCATCTGATCCCCGGTTCAGTTTGATTCTTAGTTGTGTATGGCAAAAAAAAGGGGGTTTGATTTATATAAAGTAAATTTGAAATTGAAGTTAATATATTGTAGTACCTTCTCAGTATTCAATAAATGATTAAATTAATTACTGGATTACCTTCTTACCCTACAAACACAATAAAGAGTTTTAATGGGAACACTCAACCTTAATAAAATATTCGTGCATAGCTTTCCTGCTTGTATGATCCTTTTTTTTCATATAAGAAATTTAAAACCATAGAACGACCTCAAACTTTGCTCTCGATGCGACCTCCTAGGTTAGGTAAGTAAAATCCCTAGCTGGAGTTTTCCGTCATAGTCATTAGGTTTAGCGACATTGTCGTGAACCCATTTTTTAGGAATGTCATGGTCCAGCCTTATCCAAAGCATGCGGTTTCCTTCTAGTTTTGGTAATCGCGAGAAGAATGTCCTCTCTTCAGGTCCAACACTAAGCTGAGTGGTGAAGACCACCTTGGAAGTCACCTTAGGAGTCTTTGTTAGAAGGAATGACTAGGCGGTGTAACCTTCCCATCTGTGGAGTAGGTAGAGATATTACTCCCTTGTACCCTTTTGGATTTCCGGGCCTTACGAAATTAGATCTAGAAATTAACTTCTTCAGTGAATAAAATCCCTGTTGGATCCAAGCGACCTAAATGAAGATCGTGATATAGTTGTTCTTTTTCTTGCATTCTCGTTAGTGAACCCTTTTTTCCCTCATAGATAAATGTCTTATCTTGGGTTTGTGAAAATTTAGTTCCTTGACCTTTCACGAAAGGATTATAGGGTAAATACTCTTTAACCTTAATCATACCTATAATAGAGATTGAAGCCCTGGGTGAAACTAGAACTAAGCTTAACCATGTGCTTCGTCAATATATCAGACAAGTACTATCGTAACTCTTATGTTTAAAACAATAGTAAACATGAGACCCTAGTGCAACGCAAAGGTAAATCATCTAAGAGTAAAACCAAAGTTTGAGGTTAGGATTAATGTCGCTGGAGTCCTTATGACTTAATTTAAGCATCTTCTTGTGTTACAAAGAATATACTTTGCCTTGGTGTGACCAAACGTCGAGAAAACAAAAGATATACCTATAAAAATCAAATTTGGAATTTAACAAGCTATTGAACTATAATAACAATGGTAGAGAAATAAATTCAGTGTGAATCAAGGAACATTTTGGTGCAAAGCTGCCCTGTATCTATTATCTCCGTCAAATCCTTTCATTGCGTTTTGGACATCAAGTCACTTTCGGTTGAGTTGCAAGGGTAAAACCGTAGACATCAAATAAATGTTGGAGAAGAATATTTTTACATAACCATAGGATAATTAAGTACTTTGTATGCAATTTGATTTATGCCAAATATGTATGTCAGTTATGGAAATTTATATAAAGTATACGAAGCCAACTTGAGAAGGTCGAATTGTATTTTCAACCACGGAATGAACTTAAGGAAATTTGGGTGGACAAACGAGAAAATTTATCCTTGCTCGTAATGTCCTTGGAATGTTAACTTTAACCAAAAATACATTTAAGGAAATGATGTGTTGTGGGTTCGTCGTTCCTGAAGCCATGTTCTTGTGGTTGAGTCTTTACTAGTAACCTTCCATTGGGAAAAGTGTAGCGTTAGCATGCCTATGTCGTTTTCGTGTGTCTATGTGAGTCGATGACTTATGTGATTGTCGCATGTGTGGTGAGTTCTGTACTTGAAGCCCATGTTGTGTTATGTGTAGTAAGCTTTGTAAGTCAAAAAAAAAAATTCCTGGTATTTTACTGTTGTATTTGTGTGTGTAAAATGCGGGGCACTACACTATTTTTGGTGACAAATCAGCTAACCAAGCATGTAGGAGATTAAATAAACTATTTTTAGCTTGATTGAAGTTATTAGAGCTTCAAATTTGACAATTTATGAAGCAAAAAAAGAGATAAAGCAATTTTACAGTTTTAAATCCATGCAGAGTTATTTAAGAGGTTATTTTTAATTTTGGAGCTTATAGTGAACTCCCAAATCAGTTAACTAGAGCTTAAACTTGGTTTTAACAGAGGAGTTCTATTTTTTGGAGCAAATTGGCCTATTTTTGGATCAAATCAATGTAAAATGGGAGCATTTGTTTTGAGTTTGTGTAAGCTTTAATTAACTTTAGTTTCTTTAATTTTATTTGTTTTAGATTAGATTATCTATTTCAATGTTTCAAAACATGCAGAGAGTGTGGAGAATTCTCATTGCTCTATAAATTTTAAAAACTTGTTGTAAAGATTATATGGAGTTGAATTCAATGCAAAGAGAGCATTTTTGGAGCTTTACAATTTTTGTGAGTTGTGAATTGTTTCTTGATTATTGGTTCATGTCTTCATACCTAGACAATAATATCTTTTTGATTTATTAAGTAGACTTTGCAATTCAATTCTCAATTGAATTTGCAAGGTAATAGATTGTGTTATGCAAGTCTTATTTTCAGTGGTGAATTTTTTGCCACTAGATTTTGTAGATGTGATTTGTAATATTACATAGTTTGGTGATTTGATAATTTTTTACAAGTGATAATTATTATGTTTTGTTTTTGGAGTCTAATTATATTGAACAATAGTTAAGTTGGTTAACCTTTGATAAATGTTTTGTAGATGAATTGTTGTTATTTTCTTAGTTGATGCAAAATTGTGATTCCTCTTGTGTCTTGTTTCCTTAAACTAGCCGCGTGGAGTTTATGAAGACATGATTTGACACTATTTCTATTCTTCCCTGGATTATGCTTGTGTTTGAATAAGATTAAAAAAAAGTGTTTACAATATTTATAAGTTGAAAGATGTTCTAGTCTCCTTATCTGCCCTACCCTTCCCTCCTTTTAGAGTTTTTGTAATGAAGTCCTACATCATTTAAGAACCACTTAAAATAATAGTAGGTTGAACCTCAAAATCGGGATTTTTTAGATCCATAATCCAATAATCTTAATGCACATCTAGATAAACAAGATCCAAATTCAGGTTTATAACATGTGGTTTGTCCAAACACACCAGTCCCCCTGTAGGTTAACACTAGGCTACATACCTCCCATATGAAGTTATACATCCTAAGATATTTTGTACCTTGAATCCAAATGTCTAGTTAGGGTTCTAAAACAAGAGGGAGAAAGAATTAAAACCCCTTTTCCCCTATTTGAGGGTGTTTTATTGGTGTGTACAAAACATCGATCAAAAGAGGGAAAAGAATATGATTCTAGCTACCCAATGTTACAAGTATAGGAGAATTAAATGGAAAGGATCTCAATTTCTCATACTGTCAAGACCCTAGAGATATTAATGGCTAAAGCTATCATTTAAAACTTGATAGCTATGGTGTCCATGTTGGTTTCACTTTTCACATGTTGGTGTAAATTGAATTCAATTTTAAAGAGGAGACAACCTTTAATATTTAGATGATAGTGTTTATGAATCCTAGCTACTAGCATTTTCTTTTGAAATATAAAATAGATTGTCCATTTAATTTAAATTAAATATTCTCTCTTCTTTATATATGTAGCCTCTCTTTTTAAATCCCCTTTATATATAACTATATTTTCAAACATATGAGCCTTTCAAATAATGAGGCGAGCTTAGTAATAAATATTTATAAATTAAATAAAATCTCTCTTATCCTAGAGAATTAAACTATCTTTTAGACAAATCTATTTTCCAAAAGGAAAATAATTATGAGAAAATAAGGCTTGGTGCAAAATATCTCAACAATGTCCATACAAGAGTGAATATGTACCTTTAGGCATTGACCTGCTTATAACTTTGACCACTTACATGTTAAATAAATTGTGATATGGAACCATGTTCGTAACATCTTGAAAGTTACTTCTGAGTCTAAATCATATCATTAGTACACTACCCACCCTATGGTTATAATCCCTTTCAATGCATGATTCAATGTGCTTATTCCCATTTCGACCTGTGGAACACAAGCTTGCATCCTTTTGTTAAAGCCAATAAGATCCTTTGTCATGAAATAATGTGGAATTTGTCAATCTATACTAAATACCATTATCATTAGTTATATATATCATAATCTCCATGAACCCAATTATTCAGGTTGATATCCATAAGATTAAGTGTAACTTAGCATAGGCTTCCCAATATCTTCCAATGTTGAGTGAGGAATCATATTGGCTATGCTTCCAAATTCAAATACACAATTAGGAATTTTATAACATGTGAGTTATATATATATATATATATATATATATATATATATATATATATATATATATATATATATATATATTCTTATAGTTGTGTCCCAAGGCTTATTCGTTTTAACATACCATACCATCATGTCCATCATGTCTCATCCTTTTATTGCAATATCTAATAAGATATGAAGGATGTTTTAATGTTTTTCTAAATATCTTCATTTTGTAAAAAAAATAGCTTCAAAAAATCAATAAGGTTTGTCACCACACTTTCCTACTGAAGAATACACAACATTTGGCAATACACTTTCACTTTTCTATTCAAAACATTTATGTTTCCTCCATCCTGCATATTGATCAATTTCAATAGATTGGTAACTTCAATTATCACCATATTTTCTCCTAGCATATGGGTATTTATAATATTTTACTTTATAGATATTTTTCTTTGTTGGAATCCTTAAGGGACCAAGTCCTTGTTCCCTTTGTTGCATCCTTTTTATTATTTGTATGTAAGTGGGATTTTTTGTTGAAGAGTTGACAATATTTACATTTCGCACTTATTTGTCCTCGTATTTTTTTCCAAGTGTTGGGAAATAGTCCATAGTGTGCTAACCTGATGTTTTATAATATGTCCCTATATGGTTTACTTTGGAAATTCATCCATTATGATTCATCTCTCCACACATATAATAGAAAATTGTTTTCCGTTTTTGCCTCTAGGTCCCTATTTATGAGATTGGTAGCCTCCTTAAGGAAGTATCCAACCTTATTGTTGTTTTTATATCCCATATATTGTCTCTATGATAATGAGGGTTCCAAAATTTGTCGGTGTTGCAAATATGATAAAGCCCACCCCTACATGGGATGTGGAGATGGTGATCCCATCCTTGTTGATTCTATCAAAAAGGTGGAGTGCATCCCCTTTGATTTTATAGAGACAAAGGTATCCATCCACCTTGTTGCATCTTAGTATCATGTGATGCTTTTTGTAGTTATGAAATAACTATGAACACATTTCTTTTGATATCCTCTTTAAGGGCCTACAATGTTACAAAATTATCATCATTATGATTTGGTAATCAACAAAATCAGTGAGATACACTACTTGGTTATCACACAGTGTTGCATTAGGTGACATTTAGATTTTGGATGTTCACAAATATGACATATCTCATAGAATCAATTTCTTGTACATGGACCATTGTTTCCATGGTGGCCTTCTTTTCTACATTATACACACCATATTAACACTTTTGGTTTCTCCTCCTACACTTACATTCTTTGCAACATAGCATCTATTTTGGCATTTTTTTCCTTTATTAACAAGCTTTCTACACAAACATAAATAAGTTAAACCCTTACCATATTTGTGATTACTTATTATTTACTCAAGAATTGTGTTTGCACAGTTGTAAATATGATTTTGATTCATATCCCTTCCACAAATCTAGTTGCTTTGTAATTTTCCTCAAGAGGTGAAGTTCATTTCATTCATGACATATGAGAATCGTATATCATAATCTATGATTGATTCCCTTTATTTTTTTAACTTTCTTTCAAGTTTGAATGGTTTTTATCACACATTTATGTCTCATAAAGTTTGTTGTTAAATTATCATTTATAACAACTAAGTCTAGTTTTTTGGCAACACACACACACACACACACACACACACACACACACACACACACACACACACACACACACACACACACACACACACACACACACACACACACACACACGCACGCACGCACGCACGCACGCACGCACGCACGCACACACGCACGCACGCACGCACGCACACGCACACACACACACACACACACACACACACACACACACACACACACACACACACACACACTCACACGCCACACGCAGGCACACACGCACGCACACACGCACGCACGCACGCACACATGCACACGCACACACACACGCACACACACGCGCGCACACGCACACACACACACACGCACGCACACACACACGCACATTTGGTTCACACACACACGCACTTCGCCACACATTTGATGCACACGTATTGGAAGACACGCATGCACACATTTATGCACGCACACGCACTCACACACACACACACACACACACACGCACATCTTGCACGCACACACGCACACGCACGCTAGACGCACACACACGTGACTACGCACACACACGCGCACACACACACGCGCATGCACACTCACGCGACACGCATGTAAACACGCGCACATGCACGCACGCACGCACGCCACGCATGCACATACACGCACACGCACCCGCACGAGCATTGACATGGAACCTTGCACACACACGCACGCACACGCACGCACACATGCACACGCACAAGCACGTCACACACACACGCACGCACGGCACACATGCATGCACGCACGCACACACATTCACACGACGCACACACACGCACACACGCACGCACACACGCACAAACACATATGGTAAGTGCACGCACGCACTTGCACGCGCACGCGCACGTGCACACACGCACGCGCGCACACACATGCGCACGCGCACACACACACACACGAGACCAATTTAGAGCATCTATGAGTTTGTAACATTTTGTATCATCATTATTGACACCTTCAATCTCCCACTTCATATTGCACATTAGTAGGTAGTGCTCTAGGTTGGTAGATCGTTATATGTCTACAATATAATGAATGTTCCTATAGGGTAGTGTCACGTATCTTGCGATCAATTTGTTACTTGTTGGCTTATGCCTATGTGCTATAGTTTTTGTGTTACTAATTGTTGAGATATTTATTCATGGGGATATTTGTGTACTAATGGTATCTATTATCTGTAACTCTACTTTGTACTCTTTTGTTCCTTGATTTAGCTTCTCTATGATCTTTGAGAACTACTTCATATGATCTAAAATATTTATATAAAATTTTGGATTAACTACTTCTACTGGGATAAGTTAAGTTATGATGGCGATGGGAGACATGTATGTCTCTTATTGGTCAATGAATTATCACTACTTCTTGACTGGAATTTTCTTCATATAGGTCATTATAAATTACTTCTTCATCATTTTCCTTCTAGATGTCTTAAAGAATGGGCTTCTTACTACAACTAAAACTATCACTCTAATAATTTATTTCCTCAACGATCACTTCTAATCCTATTATCCTATCACTTTCCCTACTTGGGGTGATCTCATGTTCATAGTTCTCTTATGTGTGTACTCCGTATACACCTAATTCCTCATAATTACCAATCCCTTAGTCTTTTGTTAGACGTACACTACTTAACTCCATACAATTATCACATATGACAACATAATATGAAACAATTGTTTTTTTCATATGAGGGGATCTATAGGGGCTCTCACCCATATATCATAAAACATAATTACAATAAAGATCATCAACTAGCTCATCTAGAAAAAATTATAAAACATCACAAGAGGTGACCACATACAACCATTCCAAAATTTTATAATTAAATAAGAAGGAGATTAAGAGGAAGTTGTCATTTATGCCAAAGGGATTACAGATAGGAATAGATCTCTAAACCAAACAAACTATAATACAGTTGTAAATTCATGCAGTACCACATTCTGGAAAAGGAGAAGGCTTTGTTTTCATCTTCTTTTCCTTCTTGGCTTGCATGGGTGCAAAAGCTCATCATTCTTTTCCATAAATTATTTGTAGTCATTTCCATTAAAGACAAACAACTGGGCATTTACTAGAGAGGAAAACATCCCTATATCTAACAACTGCTCAAATGCCCTCCTCAAACCTTACAAGGTATCACGTCAGGAGGAATTTTGGGAGAATAGTCATTAAGGCATAATAAAGTTCTGTGATATTTCCATATGGGTTTGAGATCACAAGCATGTAAAGTGGCATGTGGAGGAAATAAATCAAATGGGAAATCAAACATGGGTGATTTGACATAGGCCATGATAGAGATGATAACCCAATTTATTAAACTCATGGGTACACCCAAGAATAGTTAACTCAACCAAATTACCTTTTCTAAAGTCTCATCCACACCCATTGTGAATGTGACATGCCTCAAGTTTGCATATAAAATCATTATTAGGAACTTGTGAAATGGATATTCTCTTATTTACTACTATTTTTTAGAAGTTCGTCTAACCCTAGAAAATCTCTAGGATCATCACTCTCAATATTGGTTATGATATCATAATTGTCACCTTCATTGACAAGTCTTCCACTTTATTGGTTGATCTTGAATAGTGTTGAATACTAACTTGTTGAAAAGAAGGAATGAGTCATAAAGCAAAGTGTAGAAGGAAATTTAATCAATGATATATTCTTGGTTCATAATATCTCCTAAGATATTCTTTCCATTTATTAGATTTATCATTTTGTAAGTGGGAAGACTATGGATTTCTCTCCTCATAATGTTTTGAAAAGATATTTGTAGAAACTAGAGGTTTAAATTGATTCATGTAGTGTTGATCATGGTTCATGTATATATGTACTTCAAAGTTTTGGATCTTATCCAGGGACATCACTCATTACTGCGTGTTGGTTTAGTAAGAAAACTTTGGTATGAAAATTGGAAAATAGAAAAAAATGGAGTTCTCACCTTATAACGTTATGATCAGATATTTACATAATATAGAGGTCATGATAGGTTCAAGTAGTGTTGATCATAGTTCACACCTATATGTATTTGAAGGTGTTAAGTCTTATTCAAGGACATCACTAATTTCTCATTTTGATTCAGTAAGCAAAATTTGGAATGAAAGAATTTGGAAACTTGAACTCACATATATTAACAAAAAATGAGTTTTAAAAACTCGGTGATACTTGGTCTACCTATAAACACCAAATCTATCGAAGCGTGTGGAACCCTGCTACGGGGGAGCTCCTAAAGCAGACGAATCCCTATTCATCGATTCGGGGTAAACAAGAAATTTAGTGGTTGCCGAGTTCGAGGGTTTCGGTGTGGATGCCTTTTACTTTAGGCCGTTACACAGTCGTTCATTGGATTTACACATCATACAGCTTCATCTGAACTTTGCCGACTGTATGAAAATCTTTTAAAACCATGACGAAAAACACAAATCTTGCAATTAGGTATGAGTTTGCAGGTGCCTAGGCGATTCGGATGTCCGATTCGTGGACGCTCTTGACACAAGTTATCCTTTTATCAGCCTTTTTGGGTCTCTTTTAGGGCTTGGGCATCTGTTAACACTTTAAGTCCAGGGCGATTCTAATTATCAATTAGGGATATTCTACTGGCGCTGCGAATTATAGATAGATAGTTACTTGGCCGTAGATCAAGCGGCGATGGCAGCTTCCGTTGGGAGCTTATCTAAAAACCCTAACCCTAACCTAGCCCTCACCCTAACCATAGAGCATTGGGTCGGGAGTGTCCCCTGACTCTGACTGGACACTTGACAGGTATGCGATGGACAGAGTGGTTTTGAATGTATTCAGGATACAAATCATGTTTCAGGATGTGGGAAGTTGCAGTTAATTCCATGGGGCGACATATGCATAATTGGAACAATCTGAGATCTATGCCGTCTGGAAATGAGTGCAACTTTGGGGAAGGTAGGACCTAGGAAATGGTGCGCGACATGCACATTTTAGCAGCACAAGAATACATGGAATCAGATGATGTAGTGAATTGCTCAGATCGATGAAGAATCAGATCTTTGAGGAAATTGAAGAAGTTTAATTTGAATCACGATTCTATAGACTGATTGATTACAGACCGAGTGGAGGATTGTACGAGTTAAACGTTTCAGCTAAATTGTCAAGGGTTTGGTGTTAGTGGTTATCAGAGTAGGAAGGGGACAACATGTTTGTTTGCAAGTTTAGACGGAACAATATTACGAGGATAACAATTGAAGCTTTTCACAACATAGAACGGATCAGATCCTAAGCATTTCGAGCATTCCCCCTAGCACTTTCCAAGCCACCCACGCTAGAGCCTTAAAAACTTCTATTCCACCGTGGTTTATTTTGGTATTCCCTATGCTATTTGCTTCGATTGTTTTAGTTTTCCCTCGGCGAGACTCGACAATCCATTGTTTTTTAGGAAGTATTCCAGTAGGTGCCAACAAGAGTCCATATCATTTCCAGATCTATTTGTCAATGAAATCAGCTAAGTCGACCACCTCTCGCTCTATTACCTGAATATTTCGAAAGTGTCAGACCCTTCCATTTATTTCATGCTATTTTACTATAGAGCATAACATGGAATATCGATTAATTTTGTAATATAGGAGTGAAACAACTGAAACTTTAGGATGTAGAAGATTTATCTTTGACCAACTTTACAATCATTTCATTGAACCCCTAATCTTGATCATAGAGTCGGATCCTGGTGTTGTACATGATAAATATACTAAGGGAATGTTCTTCTCGAGAATTCTTAGCAAAATTTCTCTGCTATTGTTCTAATGATGGCTCCTCAAGCTACCTTAGAACTCTCCTAAACATCAAATACTTTCCAATCATCATGTGTGCAAAGATTTCCTTTTACAACAAGATGAATACACAATGTACCTCAATCGTGATACGCCATCTTCTAAAAATTGGGAGTAATTGTTCAATTGTTAAACTTAAAAAACTCATCCAAATCTATTAGGAATGATTATCAAATCTCATTAAGTCTTATGAGAGTCAATTCGATATTTAGCACCAATTATTTGTCAAGCTAAATTCTCATAGCCATGGAAGTTTTGTTTCAATCTACCTCATATTTCCAAATTCCAAGATAGTATCTTCAGAGAAAGTGCCATGATGAACATGCACTAAGTATAGTTTCAATTGGATTAGCAAAGTGTTAAACATATGTTTACCACATGTGATTATACACTCAGGGTTAAGGTCTGTACCTCAAAATGAATCTCTGCACATACTTTGATTATCTTGTTTTTTGGACTATTTTCTAGCATCAATTTAGACTACTCGATAATCACTTAATTACTTTCTTACTTAATCATTACTACCCTCACCATTGAGTCATTTGTTACAAAATTAGACCATATTGTAAATACCATGAGATTTATGGACATTATGATGAAAACTGTTATGCCTTCAAAAAAAAAATGACATCTAGAGTGTAAGGGACTCATTTCACGCTCATCTCCAATTCTTAAATCCCAATGGGCTCCCAAATCTGATCCATCTATGACTAGTGAGCCTCATGCTATAATTACTAGTGTTCCTTTTAATGAGTGTCATTAGGGCTTGTACTTTAATCAATTTAATATGTTAATCCAAGGCGGCATCCAACGACTGTTTGCAACAAAGGGAATAGTAGGAACACATACTCAGTATGGGTTTCTACCTTAAACTAAATTCATTGAACTGGTTGTGATTACAAATGAAATGCATGAAGTTAAAGTACTAGAATTGAAAGAAAAGACAAAATTTTAACTAAAGCATTAAAAAAAAATACTGACATTACATTCTGGAAGAAACAATAATATGATAACAATAATGTTTAAAGAACAATTCAATAAAGCAAAAATGAATCTCCCTCTCGTTGGGTAGGAGTGGCCCTTGCTCCTACCCTTCGATCAGGTTTGTACTGAGCCTCTTAGGAAGACAAAACTTCTCCTGAATTTGATCTTTATTGAATTCACAAAATGTTGCTACAATTAAAAAAAATATGGAACTCCTAATTCTAATTACATTCTCCCTTTTATACTAGAGGAGTCCTACCTCTTCCAGAGATCTAGTTATTCTGACTGACTAATTCCAAATCTAACTAAATGTTTGAACTAAACAATTCCCTTGATTCTTGGTAATACATTAATGGTGGGAACAATTCGTAAGTGTTTGATCTTGAAGCATTTAGAATAACTGAAGAAGGGATCTGTGATTGACTCTTTGAAGGAGTCAATCACTCCCAGAAGATTCTCCAAATCATGATTGATTGAAGAAACTAAAGTGATGATGAGTCTTCAGTCATTGTCATTGCACTTTTCTTGTGGTTTGAATGTTGATTGATAAATGCAACGATTCTTGGTAGAAAATGATGTTGCAGCTGGAATTCCAGAATCTTATTATCTGCATGTGTGCTGGTGCCACTTGGGATTTGAGGGGTTTGATGATCTGGATGCTTGAAGGTACTATCCTCTGGCCTTTACCAACAAGGATGAGACTCCTGCGCTAACACATAGAACAAAGTACTGCACCAACACACAAAACAAAGTCCTGTGCCAACATATATACTAAGTCCCACACTCATTATAACCATTCAACATATGCACTTTTTTCACACAGGATTAATGCTTATCCATATCATATTCAAGCCATTTATGCACAAGAATTAACAAGATGAAACATCATAAATACACACAACAATTTCCCATAAACATATTAAAGTAGTAAATATGAAGTATGTATTTTTCCATCATGCATAATAAAAAGTAGTATAAGTTTTCCATAGCTTAGACATAATTACATAAGGTTTGACAAGACAAAAATGGGGCTCATCACCTCCTCTTGACTAAAGATTTAGTAGGTCCTCCTACTACCTATTAAGATGTTATACTATCCTAGAACAATTGTATTCATTTATAAATGTCTTCCATGTCTCTTCAGTTGTTGTATCAGAAAACCCAAAGTGATCAACCACATTCTTCCTCCAGGTAGTATAATTATCATCTAACTGCTCATTAGTTGAATTCCATCATGGTACTTGGTGCAAGTAGTAAAGGTGGAATGTATCGCATTCCAATCCACTGCTCTTTGAGACCCAAATAATTTTGCAAACATCTTTGGCCCTCTTTAAGGACCACCTTAGGTTGGTGGGTGAAATGAATTCCTTACTTTTATATGGATTGGCCAACAACTGATAACGTACCTGTGAGGTAAGAAATTTAACATTAAATGTGGGGATCACCTGTTCTCTAAAGTTCCTTGACACAATTCTGAAGAATTTTAGTGTACTTGTCTACAAGACTGAGACAATACACCATGTGAATGGAACCTGTTGAAAAATCTAATTGGAGCTGGAAAATCATGCCTCATAAGGAGGCCCACTATGGATTTTTATTGTACAAATATTTCCCTTTGGCCTCTCCATTCACCTTGATGTCTTAGGGTAAAAAAAATGACCTCAATTGTACCTCTCCCACATATAAATTAATTGGTATTTCAATTTGCTCAGGGAGCAAAAAATTATGCACATAAAATTCACATAATAAATTCTTTTCAAAATCATTTGCAATAGTGTATGCTCCTACAAATTAATGGTCATCTTTGAATTTGATGTCCAATCTCACCATGGCTCTACTGATTTTCCATTTGAAGAATTGTTCTTTTAAGAACATGGCATAAAAATTGGAGGGAGGTCTACAAGAGAGCACCTGGTCATACAACTGACTAACATGGACAACATTTTGTTTTAGCAACTCAATTTCCTCTTTTAACTTTGTATTTTCTTCCTCAACTTTCTCAATCAGTAGCATTCTTCCATCCATTTGGTCATCCTTTTCAATATAATGATTTGAGGGAAGGCCCTCTCTTGTTCTTTCTGCAACTGAGTGAATGATGTTTCCAATTCTAATTTAGCAGTAGCCTCTAATACATATACCTGTTGCTCCTTTTCCTCTAAGGTCTGTTGTAACTGGAAAGTTTCCTCTTCCTGGTGTGATACCCTAGTCTGTAATTCTTGAATCTATTTTTCTTGAGAAGATAACTGTTGGGAAAAACTGACATCTTTAGCTTCCAATAATGCTTGTAATTTGTCATCCCTTTCCTTAGCTATTTGAAGTTCAAACTATACTTTAGACAAGGACATCACATTGGGAAACAAAGTATCAGGGTTTAGAGGAGAACTAGGTTCTCCTTTCTCCATGGGTGCTTTACCCTTATCCCTAATTAATCCTTCTTCAGGAATGGATGGAAGAGTTGGCTTAGTTGGAGACTCAGGTGGACTGTTAACCAGGGTTTGAATGGTTTCAGCTTCTTCATGTTCTTCTTTTGTTAATGGATTTTCCTCTGGTGGTTTAGGGATAATAAGGTTTGTAAGAGAGGTACGAAGAAATTTTCTAGGTCTGCTAGAAGTGGATGAGGGAGAGTATGATTGTTGAAATTTAATCCACCATCTCATGCCATTCCTCTTTTTCAAAAACTTATGCTTGCAGATTAAATGAATGAGACCCTGAAACTTGAGATAGGTTTCCCCCCAATGAAATTTTTCAGTGGCAACATAGATAGCTTCATAGAGAAATTGAGGAAAATTAACCTTATATTGGGGTTTTTCCTTTCCATGGTAAATGTATGAGCATCCTCAATACTGGACCTAATACTATCTCATACTGACATTCACAAGTAAAATATCTAATCAACTATTTTTCTACCTCTGCCCAAGGTTCCGGTATACTCAGTATTTTGATCCCTTTTGCCTTCCCTTTACTATCAACTACCAATTACAATTTTTCCCTTCTTCCTACTGAAAATATTTTAATTAATTCATGGTACATTGTCCGCTCAGTAATAGCTAAACCATCATTTGGAACCATAGATAATTGACTGATTATAGTTGGAGAGAAGGGTATTTCCTTACTGTTTACTATTGAGTAGTCTTCCTCCATATTCCTTGTGAATTCCTCTATCATTGGAATGCTGAATTCTTCATACGCTAGGATAAAATCCAACCACCCTGCTTTGTCAAAAATTTCCACCGAATTTTCATCCACCAAGAGCTCAACTGAAATGGTAGGCTCATTTATGAGTCTGGGTCCCATTTAGGTCCGAGGAAATAGGAATTAACAACACAAGACTTGGTAGAGAAGTGATTTTAAGAAATAGCGCAAGAGAAGTATGGTAGAGGATAGAGAGAAACCCAATTGAGAGCACAAATGTTGAACAACCTTACTTTGTAGGGAATATAACCGAATGTGGAAAATGTAGGACAAAATAATGAGGTGATGAGATAAGTACTTCAAAGCACGCGATACATTATGGCAGTTAATGTGTGGTGGATTTGGAGTGGATTTTGGGATGTGTGATATGATTTTTGGAAAAGATGGCCAATTAATATACATGATGGAAAAAATCAACTTTAAATCTAAAACCTTACAATGATAAGGGTTATTAATTATGCATATCTTGATATTAAATCTTGTCACTCTCTGCCGTTATTTGAAATTTTAAGTGTGATTTCCCTCCTCCACCTTTCATGACATCATGCCTCGTGCGTATGTGGTACTATATTTTTATTCCTTTTTGATCATTTTAGGAGAGCGAAAATTGCCATTGCTGGTTTTCAGTTTCCTCTATTATTTTATTTTATTTTTCATGAAACATTGGGTGCCATTTCTAACTTTTACCTAGTGATCTGAAGGAATATGATTTCCATTTCTAGTTTTCAATCATACCCTCTTTATTTTCAGCAGTTCATAGTTCATGTCTGCATTGTGAGGGGCAAGGAAACCTTGCCTACATAATGGAGGTCTGAATCTTTTTTTTTGCCTTCTGAAACGCATGTTGATATGTTGATTTATGGTATAGTCTTAGTCTGTGACCATTAACCATCATGTATTTCCTTTCACCATCAATTGGAATCAAATTCACGATCCCCTTATCATATACTTCAACAATTTGATAAAGACCCATCCATCTCATATGTAGCTTCCCTTTGAAATATTTATAATTTGAATCAAAGAGTAAAGCCCAGTCTCCTTTTTGAAATTTCTTTGGGTTGATTTTCTTGTCATGCTAGAGTTTTCTTTGTTGTTGAATGATCTCAGTCTGATGTAATGCTTGAAGTCTGATCTCGTCCAATTCATTCAATTGAATAATTCTTTCTTGTTGCACCTTGGTTAATTCAATTCCCACCTCAGGTACCATCCTTAATGTCTGGATTTCAAATTCTATGGGCATGATTGGTTTCTTACCATAGACTAATTCATATCGGTTAAACCTTGTTGTTTTCTTATATGTAGTATTATAGGCCCATACTGCTTCTGGTAATTTTTGTGCCCAAATTTTCCTTGAGATGTCCACCGTATTTGTGAGTATGTTTTCCAACTCTCTTTTGGTCACCTCTACTTTCCCATTTGATTGTGGATGGTAGGGAGATGGTTTCTTGTGTCACAACTGATATGTCTCTACAAAAGAGCTGATTACCCTTGACATAAATTATGGCCCTTGGTTTGACACAATTGATCTTGGTGCACCAAATCTTTGGAAGATTTGTTCATAAATAGAATATGCAACCTTCTGATCTTTTACATGTGGCAGTGCCCGCACTTCAGCCCATTTGGTAACATAGTGAGTACAAACTAATATATATTCCTTACCTTGTGAGGTTGGGTCGAAAATGAAATCTAGACCCCACTTCTCAAATGGCTCCAAAACAACTTGTGGTTGGAGGGGCATCTCTGATGTAAATGTTGTTTTTCCCATTCATTGACATTTTTCACACCTCCATACATACTTCTTGACATCCTTGAACAAGGAAGGCCAATAGTATCCTGATCCCAAGATTTTATGAATGGTTCTTTACACCGAGTAGTGGTCTCCTGATGGTTCATCATGGCATACCTGTAGATGTCAACTATTTCATTTTTAGTAACACACATGCGTAACACATGATCAAGACCACATTTAAATATGATTCCATTCAACCAAGTATACATCACACTTTGCTTAATTAATTGCTTCTTTTTCTTGGGTCTGAAAAACTTTGGAAACTTCCATGTGGCTAAATAATTAGCCATGTCTACATACCAAGGAGAGGAAACATATAGTGCAAACAAATTTTCATATGGGAAGTCATCACTAACTTGTTCATCTTACTATGAAGTTGTGATCCTGGAGAGGAAATCAGCCACAAAATTAGACTTCCCTAGTTTATCAACAATTTTAATATTGAATTCCTACAGTAACAATAACCACCTGACAATTCTTCCATAAACCAAAGGTTTATTCATGAGATATTTAATGACATCGTGGTCAGTATGTACAATGGATTCATATCCTATGATATAATGTCTAAACTTATTGATCACATATACCACAACTAAGAATTCTTTTTTAGTGGTATAATTTTTCTTAGCAGGAGAAAGATTTTTACTAATATAGTAAATTACATACATAGGTTTCCCCTCCTCATGCCATCCTAGGAAAACACCTATTGCTTCATTGGAGGCATCCGTCTGGATGTGGAATGGTAACTCCAAGTTAGGACCTCTCAACACCAGAGTACTGATAAGTTTGTCCTTAATTTCATCAAAGGCTCCTTGGCATGCTTTTGTCCATTCAAACTCAAAATATTTAGTTAGTAGAGAAAATAATGGAGAAGAAATTTTACTAAAATATGATATGAACCTACGGTAATAACCAACATGATTGAGAAAAATTCTTACCTCAATTTTATTGGTGGGTGAGGGAAACTTCATAATGATGCTTACCTTATCTAGGTCAACTTTAATTCCTTCAATTGAAACGTGATGACCTAAGACAATACCTTGTTCCATCATAAACAAAAATTTCTCATGGTTCAATGAGAGCTGATGTTTTTCACAGTGAGCAATAACTTTATCCAAATTACTGATTGCTTCTTTAAATGTTTCTCCATAAACTGTAAAATCATCCATGTAAATTTATACACAGTCATGAGTGAGGTCTGAGAAGATAGCTAGCATGGCTCTTTGGAAAGTGGCGGGGCATTGCATAACCCAAAAGGCAAGCACCTTATAAGAAAAATTCCCCCAAGGACAGGTGAACATTGTTTTTTCTTGGTCTTCAGGTGCTATTGTTATCTGATTGTATCCACTAAATCCATCCAGAAATGAAAAGTATCTTTTACTTGATAGGTTATCTATGACCTGATCAATAAACGGTAATGGGAAATAGTCCTTGTGAGTGGCCTTGTTCAATTATCTATAGTCCACACACACTCTCCATTTCCCATTCTTTTTAGGTACTATGACTAAAGGAGAAACCCACTGACTGTCTGAAATTGGGTAAATAAAACCTACATTCAAGATCTTTTCAATTTCATTCTTAACAATGTCTCTAAGTATTGGGTTTATCCTTCTTTGAGGTTTCCTGATTGGTTTGGCTTCAATAGTGTAAATGTGATGTGTACAGATGCTAGGATGTATACCTTTCATATCGCTATATTCCCAAGCAAAAGCTTGAGGATGAGAGCAGAGGAGTTTGAACAATGTGTTTTCCTCTTCATCCTTCAACCAATTGTTTATTGTCAGAGTATTTCTGGGAAGAACAGGTAATTGTTTTGTATCAGGTTGAATTGAATTGACATTTGGATAACTTCTTAGAAGTGCATTTAATGGACATTTATGTGGTAGAAGTTTGTGCACCGAGGTTATGTTTTGAAATAAACATTATGTTAAATCGATGTTCCTCACAAATGGATAAATAATAGGCTGGTTATTCTCATCCATGAAGTCATTCTTGATCTCAGTAAGTTGCAGCATCAGACTAGCACAAGAATCAGTGCTTGTTTTGAGTGCAAGACTTGAAATGAACCTAGTGCAGGACTCAGGCTATGTATAAAATCAATGTCATGGTAGTCACATTGAATTTGATCTGAATGTTCTCAAATTACTACCATGGAAAGAGAGGAGATAATATCCTTAGAACCATCAGAGTCATCGTTAGACCAATGTTTGTTGTCTGTGGGAAATGGTTTAGCTGCAGGGTATAGTGATAATTTCTTGGAATGTTGACCATTGGTAATGACCATATTTCCTATCCTGCAATCAATGAGAGCAACAGCCAATAGCTAACCATGGACGTCCTAGGATTATGGGGTAACCAATATTTCTATTCTTTGTTTTTATTATCATGAAATCTACTGCATAGTCCCATGACTCAATTGTAATAGTAACATCTTCTATTATTCCCTTGGATTTATTCACTGACTGATCTACCATTTGCAAGATGATATGTGTTGTATGAGGTTCAGGGAGTGCCAATGTGGACAAAGTATCTGTAGTCATGACGTTTATGGAAGCTCCTAAATCAATGAGGACATTAGGGATTTGGAAATTTCCTATGCAAACGGTTACAATAGGACTGCCAGGATCCCCATACTTAGGAGGAGGATTAGTTCCTTCTAAGATGCTAGCAAGTTTCCCATCAACATGAATGGTTTTTGGTTGATTCTTCCTTCTCCCTGGAATATCTTGAAACATGGTTCTTTAATGGTTTTGTTTAGTTTAGGAATATCCTTAAGAGCCTATAGAAAAGGAATGCCAATACTTAACTTCTTCAGTCCTTGAATTAATTCTGACTCTGGCTTCTTAGGAACTGTGGCAGTTTGCTTCTCAGCTAGTCTAGATGGGAAAGGAATGTTAGTGTCTGATTGATGAGTTTCTTCTACATTCTTAGGCTGCATTTTCTCTAATTTTTGTTTTCTTCAAGGATCTCCTCAATGATAGGAGAAGGAGGTTTAGATGTAACCTTCCTGAACACAACATTATGTTCTTGCAATCCAAAGAGTTTAATGTAGGGTTTTTCTCCATTTATACCATATATGTTGGATTGCCCTGCCTTATATTTTTAGGGTTTTCCATAGTTTGAACAGGTATCTGTGGTTGGGTAGGTTGGTTAGGTTGGGAAACATTACTTGGTCCAGCCAACAAGGCTTTTTGACCTTGTGATCTTCATTGATTATAATATTATTGTCCAAGACCCTTGTGGTGCATTCCACTGCTAGTTGGAACTGAGGATTATATTGTGAATATTGTGGAATTTTTGGATGTGGAGCCCATGGTTGTTGATAAAAATTTGGTTGTGCATATTGTGGGCTCCACTCCTATGGAACTTGTTGAGCCTAAATGGGTGGATATGACCATGGTCCATTCTATTGGTTCAGAACCCATTGTGATTTTTGGTTGTAGTTTTGATTTTGGTTGGACTGAAAATTTCCTCCCTGCCTCTGACCCATGTAGTTTAGCTTAGATTCTTCATGATTGTTTTGTTTTAAATGATTTTTTAGCAGGGGAAGCATACCACACTGATCAGTGGCATGCTTAAGTTCACAGATAAGACATATTTTTGTCTTGTCTAATGGAAAATCCTTCAATCCATGTTTCTCCCTACACCTTGGGTAGTAGATGAACAAGGGATCTGTATTTATAGCCTTTTCTCTATCCATGGTAGTGTTGAGTTGAATTAAGATGCTAGTTTTTAAATTTGTAATTTCTTCCCTCAATTTTGATAGGTCCCCACTAGCCATTTTTCCTTTTTGTTTCCTAAGATTGGGGCGAGTTCTTGAGTAGTTTCTGTAAAGGTCAATGATATCTGTGAACTCTAACTTGTTCATGTCTCCCTTCCTCATTAGGTTGAATGCTTCTTGAGTGTCATCATCTAATCCTTTGAGAAATAATGTTTTGAGTAGGTTAATGTCTAGGTCATCTCCACACCTTCTATGAAGAAAAAGGAACCTGTCTAGGTAGTCTTCTGCACTTTCATCCTCTTTCTGCTGAATTCAGAAGAGTACTTCTTTCCTATCCCTTACTTGAAAGTAGTCCTGGTATTTATCCAGGAAAACTTGTTCCATCTCTTCCCATGTATGGATGGAATCTGGGGTCAATCCCATAAACCATCTCATAGATGCATCTTTTAAGGTAGAGGGAAAAAGTTTAAGTTTTTGGCCATTAACAGTGTAGTCATAAGTTTGACACAAAACCTTAAATTCAAAAAGGAATTGATTAGGGTCCTCTAAAACTAGCCCCTGAAAGTTTGGAAAAATTGAAGGGGATATGTTTTTCATAGGATTTTGATCATCAGGATCCAACCAGATAGGATAGGTAAATGTTCTACTTGGTGGATTTTCTACACCATTATCTTCACCATTGGGGTCACCATCCTGTCTTGAACAACAGGTTGTTCCACAGGTCGGTTTTGTGGGTTTTTATGAAGATTTATCCTAATAAATCTTCCTCTATGGTCTCTAGGTCTAAACATGTAATCCTAACATACTGGAAATGGTTCCCTAACTATTGATACTAAACTTGGTTGTGTGTGTTCCACATACTCACCCTAGGGGATCCTTGTTGTCACAGAAGGTTTCCTAAATTTTTTTTAGAAAAAAAAAAGAGTTACAGAAATAAACTTTCTAAATGGAAACTTACCAGACACCCAACAATATCTTCTAGCTAGCACCTTAACCTTTGATGACACCTTGTTCCCTGGAAATGGCCCCAAAAAGTGATGAGTGTCATTGGGGCTCGTACTTTAATCAATTTAATTTGTCAATCCAAAGCGGTGTCCAACGGTTGTTTTCAACAAAGGGAACAATAGGAACACAATCTCAACATGGGTTTCTACCTTAAACTAAGAATTTATTGAACTGATTGTGATTACAAATGAAATGCATGAAATTAAAGTACTAGAATTGAAAGAATATACAAGAGTTAACTAAAACATTAACATTAAATACTACATTATATTAAGGAAGAAACAATAAACTGGTAACAATAATTGTTAAAGGACAAAATAAATAAAGTAAGAATGAATTTCCCTCTCATTGGGTAGGAGTGGCCCTTGCTCCTACCCTTCGATCAGGTTTGTACCGAGCCTCTTAAAAACAAAATTTCTCCTAAATTTGATCTTTATTGAATTCAAAATATGCTGCTACAATTGAAAAATATGGAACTCCTAATTCTAATTACATTCTCTCTTTTATACTAGATAAGTCCTAGTCTCTTCCAGAGATCTAGTTATTCTGACTGAATAATTCTAAATCTAACTAACTGTTTGAACTAAACAATTCCCTTGATTCTTGGTAATACATTAATGATGGGAAAAATTCATAGGTGTTTGATCTTGAAGCGTTTAAAATAACTGAAGAGGGGATCTGTGATTGAATCTTTGAAGGAGTCAATCACCCCTAGAAGATTCTCCAAATCATGACTGATTGAAGAAACTGAAGTGATGGTGAGTCTTCAGTCATTGTCATTTCACTTTTCTTGTGGTTTGAATGTTGATTGATAAATGGCAATGATTCTTGGTAGCAAATGATGTTGCCAACTGGAATTCTAGATCTCATTTATCTTCATGTGTGCTTGTGCCACTCGAGCTTTGAGGGGTCGGGTTTGATGAGATGGATGCTTGAATGTACTATCTTCAGGCCTTTATCAACAAGGATGAGAGTATGTGCCAACACATGAAACTAGATTTCTACACCAACATATATACTAAGTGCGCTCATTATAACCATTCAACCACTTTTTGCACAAGATTAATGCTTATCCATATCATTTGCCATTTATGCACAAGAATTAACAAGGTGAAACATCATAAGTACACACAACAATTTTCCATAAACATATTAAAGTAGTAAATATAAAGTATGTATTTTTCCATCATGCATAATAAAACCCAATATCATACTACCTTTATAAATACTTACCCCATTATCTCCTCCTATTAAGTCATCTACAGTGTTACCAATACCAAATAAATCACCACCATCCCAAGAAGCACAACCAAATCACTTGACACAAGCTATGATCTGTCTATCATCTCCTCCGGTAGAACCAAAATCTGATGTTGTTCATAATCTTACTTGTATCTACCATTGGGATGAACATACATTTTCTTATGACACATTTCAACATCCAACACCATGGCATGGAATGTCTCACATCATCACATAGATCTCCATCACTCGCACACTTGGGGGGCATCAAACCCCCCTCTTCATACTCACATTCTAATTTGTCGTTACCTACCCATACTATCCACATACACATCTATACATTACTCTTGTTCTGTAATTCACATTAATATTTCTAGCAACAATTTCTCTCATCTACACTATGTGCACACCTTCCTACATATATATGTCCTCTTATGTTAGTCCATACATGTTTTTCTATTAATTTATATATACGGTATACATCCTTTCGTGCACTATACATACTCTGGCTATTCTTGCTCACAATGATCACATCTATTTACCAGAAACTCCTAATATACACACATGGGTGAATTACAATTTCTCCATTCCTATTTGGTGTCTCTACTCATAGCTTATTTACTACTTTTCACGCTAAATACTTAACGATACATATTTATTAGCACATAATATCAATCACATGCAATACAAGCATTTCCTGATGACACGCTCTTATTTTATGCTTCATGCTTGACTGTTGAATGTACAATTTCTCCATAAACCCTGATTATCACATCTTGGCTACTCACATTTTATACTTCATGCCTATCTTTCAGAGCATTACCACATCTCTAGCACACATACTTTACCTTAATTTCCTGACAATGTACTTTAGTGCTATAAATCGCACTTGATTGTTGAGGTCAAACTTCATCAATGAACCTCACATCATCTAACCTTGCTAGATTTCATGTTCAATGCTTTATGATACATATTTTCTAGCATCTATTACTCTCTCGTGGTCTACGCTTCACGACTATCCTTTCAAGCATCACCACATCGTTGGTTCACATACTTTATCCTCATTACTTGATGGTGCACTCTAGTTTCATGGTTCACGCTTGATTTTTGAGGGCCCCATTCTTAAATGAACTTCACATCCTCTATACTTCACACTCAATGCTTCACGATACATATTTTCTAGTACCGTACTCTTAATTGCACAATATACACCCATTTCTTGATGAAACACTCTTGTTCTATGGTTCTTTCTTGACTGTTAAGGGAGAATTTTTACATGAATCTCATTTCATATACATTTGATGGGGGGAAATGTGGATCCTCATCTCTTCACATATTGTACATCACAACACACCATCACACTCACACAACATTTTCATATCTTGGTTGCATTTACTCTTGTTAGCTTATTCTACTTACATTTTACACTTTGTTTCTTATACTAGTTGGATACTTAGTATGTCATCATATTTTCCTATATACACATGTGCTTTCACTTGGTATCTTGATGTGAATGAAATAATTTTTTAGATTCTTACACTATGCATGATGCTTGATATTGCTCTTTACTTGTCCCACCAAGGCTCTTGGGGGCATTTACCTTTGTCACCCTCATACTCTACACATCACATGTTCTATCTTTTCAGTACTTACTACTCTTTACCACTTATGTTTCGCTGATCTTACATGATTTGACATACTATTTATCTTTCTAACATGCTAATGAGTGATTCATGTGTAGCATTTTCCTTACAGGATCAATAAAACCATGGTTATTTATCACTCCTTTCTTGTTATTGTTTACTATTATTTGTGGGCTACGCCTTATGTCTTGTTTAATCATTGTATTATTTTGGCCACTTCAGCCCCGATTGTCTTGTGACATTGTATGCCATGTCCCATGTATGAAACCCACTTTTTCAATCCATCTTGTCTTCCTAGTTTCTTGTTACATTGTATTTTATTACATGCTAGCTCATTTTCATTAACACTTGTTTACTAGTCCATACTTTTGTTTGCATGTGCCTTGGTTTCTAACATGAACATCCCCTACCCCCTACACGTATCCACTTCATATCAAAATCGAGTCCTCTCATTTGGGACACATTCTCCTACAGTTCATCACATGCACCCCAAATGAGGGGGCATCTATTAGGTGAAAAAATCACCCTTACAACAAACTCGTAGCTACATATTAGAACAACATAGTAGATACAAAATTGGCACAACAAAACAGTTACAGATCCATCCAGAATCATACTTGGACCCAAAACATAGAGCAGACACTAGCACCAAATCTTGGATAGTAGCGGTGGGCACTTATGTCCCCCCTGGGTGCTTGTGTCCTGGGGAAAAAATAGTCAATTTCTTAGTTCAACACAGTTTCCAACATTTTATAGTACAGTTCTCCAGTGGTAGGAGCTTACCTCTATTTACATAATACATTCAATTAGTTACAAAAGGAACAACATGTTACAAATCAGGGATGTACCATCTACAGTGGTGCTTATTGGGAAGCATGTCATGGAAGGAGAGAAAAATAAGACCTCTCTCTCCAACACTCTTCTCTTGGCATGAGATCGCCCAAAAAACTCACTCATTGTGTGAGATCACCCAAAAACTCACTCTTGGTGTGAGATCACCCAAAAAACTTGCTCTTGGCATGGTATCACCTAAAAAAACCTCACCATCAGAAATATGAAGGCATTCAAATTCAGAAGCATCTCCAAAGCACAACAGGATAAAATTTCTATCTCTTTACTCTCTCACACATCAGGTGCACACTTTCCTTTACACACTTTTACTTACTTATACATACATTACTCTAATTTTTCATATACAAACTTTGACTACTTCTCGCTCTTATTTTGTAGGTCCATCCTTAATACGCAACAAGAATCAACTCACATCAGCAAGCACAAGCTCCAACAACATGCTACTATGCATACACTTCACCCCTAAGGTCTACCTCCCCTTCCTAGTCTCCACATTTCACATTGCGATCACTTCACGCTTCACTTGTCCACTTGTCACACTATCGGCTACACTCTTCTCTAAAGGATTACAAGGTACGCATATTCTATCTACTTTATGTTATTGAGTATTCACTCAACAACATAAAGTGGGGGAAAATGTAGACACAAAATCTATGCACTTGGGTACATTTCTAGGTCCTAAAGCACACTAATATATACATGATTCCTAAGCAAGAAAACTAGTGGTTGACAACTCCTTTTGGCCTTTTGCTTTATCTTTGCATTCTTGTTGGTTTACATCATCCTACAACTTTTTTGGAACTTGACTTATTTATATTTTATGGCCTCATGCATTAGCACCCAGCTAGGACAGAAGCACCCAGGCACTCCTATGTCCTCCTTGGTTGCTCTTGACCCTCTCTATCCTTTTCTCACCTTTTTGGGTATCTTTTACTTCTTGGGCATCTTTTAACACTTTGGTTCGGCTTTCAGTTGTCAATTACGAAATTCAAACAAGAGAATCTCATATACACACACACACACACACACACATATATATACATAGGGATATCATATATATATATATATATATATATAATTGGCCAAGCACTAAGCATTATCTATATCACCTAAGCTTGCATCCAAAGGCACAAGAGCATTTCAAAGGCATACATCTACCACATCCATACAAGGGACAAGGGTTGCATCACTTTTGCATACACAACATAGGAGGGGAAGTTCATTTTATTCCATCTCACACATTTACATACTTGGAGCAATCTAGATCTAGTCCGATATCATAGTGATAACTTGCACAAGGGCAACCTAGGGCATCATTACACACACATATACACAAAACTACAAGGATTCTGAGATGTAGTGTAATGCTTGGTTGTAAGATCACTCTTTGGGTGACCACCGGGGTCAGTCTGACTGCCCATTCTACATCTTATTTATTAGGTTTGATGTGGTTTATGGGCATGTGTAGCTAGTTATCTATTTTGCAGGTTACGAGTATGACCGATGACATTGGAGTGAAACTAGAGTGACAAAAGAGGATCAACAGTGAATATCTTCCAGGCCCAGAAAAGGATCAAAACCTAAGCATATGAGTGGACACTAGCACCCATCAGTGCTCTTGTCCTCCCATGGGCACTTCTATCCTGTGTAGTTTTGAGTTCCAGAACCCTTGGTGAGCCTTGACAACACTTTTCTATAGTCTGTTTCAGAAATTCCTCAGTCTAGATCACTTCCAAATCACTCAGAAATCGAGCTAAGTCACCTCCTCTCTCTATATTGCTTAGGGTTTCATATTTTATATTCTTATTGCTTGCGTCTTATTGTATATTATCACTATATCATCATTTACATTAGTTACTCTGAAATTAAGATTTAATTCAATTTAAATTAAATCACTACCTCAGGTGTTTTGTATAAATGGTGTTTGTAAAGGTTGTGTACTTGAAAAACATCATCAAGATAAATTTTCACAAGGTAAGGCTTCACCAAATACGGATCCCCTTGAGTTTGTCTATAGTGACATTATGCCCTTTTCCACTTTCTAAAATATAAGAGCGACATCTTTGAAAAATTTAAGGCATTCAAGGAATTTATTGAGAAGAAATCATCACTTCCTATTTAAAATCTATGCACACATAATGGGGGAATATATCAATAAATATTTCTCATAACTTTTATGCAAAGCATCATATTCAACATTAGTACATAGTTCCATACACTAAAAACATGACAATGCTAAAAGGAAAAATGTGAATTTGAGGGAAATTACAAATTGTATGATCCATTCCAAGAACATGGCATATACATTCTAGGATGAGGGTAATAAATTATTCTAACTACATTCAAAACCACGTGCCTCATAAGACAATGAAAAATATGACACTAAAGGAGGCTTGGTCCCATACCAAACCTGATGTTTCCATAGGTTGATTTTTTGGTAGTAAAGTTTTGGAAATTAATCTTGATTAGAAATGCAAAGCCTTGAAGAAGAAGAGTGAGCCTAAACCATATTTGTTGGCTATTATGAGGATGTGAATCCTTATCAATTACTTGACCCTATCACTCGCGGTGTTCTATTTTAACAGGATTTTCAATTTGGTAAGCATATCACCCCTTCAAAGTATTCACATCCATCTTCTGCATCAAACACGTGTTTCTTTTTTAATTATTGAAAATTACATACTTATTAATGATTATTAAAATGTTACAATTAATCATCCACTATCAGTGCAAGAAGACATTTACAATGCGCCTACACAACCTATACCAAAATAGGTCTATACAGTGCGTACCAAGGCTAGTGGCATGGTAGGGGATCCACGAGATCCAATTTGGATGAGATCATAGCAACCATTATAGTGTTTCTCGTTTGTCACAAATGGAAATGAATCAATATCTAGATACTTATCATCAATATTATAAGAATCTTGAATGGTAGGAAGCTTTGGCATAACAACTTCAATCTTTGAAAAAGAACAACATGTACAATTTGGAACTTGTTTTTAAAAATAGATAAGTTGATATGTAAATGGGTGTACCACTTTAAGTATGTAGCAAATAGCTCCATTGAACAATACAAATATTGGCTTGTAGCAAAAAATAATCATATATAGGGGTGTTGATTACTTTGAAACTTTTTCTCTAGTTGCCAAGATGAATTCCATCTTGCTAGCACTCTCATTTTCTACAACACATGAATGGTAAATCCAATATATGGATTTCAAAAGTGTCTTCTTGAATGGAGACATTTAGGAAGAAATCTACATGTCTTGACTTCTAGAGTCTATCGGTAGTGAGAACTCAGGTTATGTGTGCATATTAAAAAATGTCCTTATATGACTTGAGATAGGATATTCAAGCTTGGTATGAAAATATTGACATGTTTCTAATCAATTTTAGTTCTACAGGGAGTCCCTTTAACCCAACATTTAATACCTAGAAAGTAGAAGATGGACTTTTAATACTAGTCCTCTATATTGACGATAATCATTACAAGAGCTTCCACAAATCATATTTTATGATTTGAAAGCATTGTTAATGAAACACTTTGAGATGAATGACATGGGTTTGTCAAAAAAAATCCTTGGACTTCAGATTTCAAAATTTGAGAAAGGTATGTTTGTTCATCAATCTAAATATGCTCAAGATATTCTACATCACTTCAACATGGAAAATTAAGTCCACAAATAATCCTTTTAATATGGAGTCAAAATTTCTACCAAGTGTTCTTCTCTTTCAATTGATAGTAAAATTTACAAGTTGTTGGAAATTCTATTATACTTGACTCATACATATCTTAATATTTATGTTGCAATGAATCTTCTACCATGTTATTGTTAGGACCCTCGTGAATTCCATTTGCAAGCTACTAAACACCTTCTATTTTATTTTTTGGTACCACTAAGTATGGGATTAAGAACAAGTTAGGTAGGAAAAACCTTCATTTCTTATTACACTAAAAGGTGAAATAACAAAAAATTGTGTTCCTATTGATGGGAAAACAACATCTAAAGGATACACAGATAGTGATTGGGTAGGAGATCGAGATGATTGTAAGTCATTTGCAAGATACATATTTTTTCTATTATGGAAGTTGAGTATAATGGAGTTGTTGTCAAACATGAGTCGATATGGATTTGTCACATGGTTTTTGAGTTCAAATTTTCATAGACCCAATATGCAATGCTTTGATATGACAATTAGAGTGTTATCCACATCTCTTGCAACCAAGTGGAGGGACCAACACACAAAGCAAAATGAAATTCATATGCAGTATATTCAATAATTAATACAAGAGAAGGCTGTTGATCTTAAGTTTTTCCAAACAAATGATCATGTTGCGAATATCTTCACATTGCTTGAGTCATGATTTGTTCAACTTTGATAACTTTTGGGGTGTGAAGGAAGGTTTCATTAAGGGGGATAATTCATTGATTCCTCTATCATTCCTTTCATTGAAGTACATCTTAAACAAATATTTTAGTGTATTTAATTAACCATACACAATCGTATGTGACTAAGACGCACTTGTAATATTTAATTTTAATATAATATATAGATAATGTGTAATCTATTTATAGAGAAGAGTATCAATCAAGTTATTGACTTGAAGTCACTTCCACTATTAATAGATTAAAAAAAACTTGTTATGCAAACTAATTTCTCTTCAAACCCTAATAATATCCTTTGCTTTTTTTTTTATATAAAAACATAGATATCTAGTGTTTGAGGTATTCATAGTGGAAGGAGAGTTATGGGTCTACTAAGTAATTCAAGCTAGAGTTTTGATAAAAATATGTAATAAGTTTACCTGAATTGTAAACTTGTGTTATGTTTTTATTTTAATATTTCATTGATTTATAGTATGTGCATGAATGTGAGCGAATGTCTTACGGTTGTTAACAATGATTCTAGAGAATATTAAGAAATCTAATATACAGAATAATCAATATAGATTAATCATAGCCTCATACTTACTACTAATAGATATTACAACCTGTTATATATATATATATATATATATATATATATATATATATATATATATATATAATATATATATTTTCTACTAAAGATAATACATACAATAGAAACTATGAAGTGTCTAATATATTTCATGAAAAGTATAAAGGATGGAGAAGATCAATTTGTTTCGTGCAATCTTTACAATATTTATAGAGTTTTTCATAACTTTATCCTCCATGCCTTCCATTTTCTCTTCCTTTCATAAGGAGCATTTCCATTTACATTTAATTTTTCTTTCTATTTATTTTTTTTACTACATACAATTGTTTTTTACAAAAATGTGGTTATTGGTGGTTTATTGTAGAGATCTTCTATACATAATTATTATTTACAGAAAATAATTTAGGCATAGTTCTCAATGTCTTACTAATATTTTGGAAGAAATGAGAGATATTCATGTAAGAAAGCACACGAGGTGTCTAAACATGTGTTTGATCATTACTAGCATTGACGTATGTATGCTTCATTCTATAGGTTTGGTCTTAAATAATGGGGTGATTTGGGGTTTTTTTGGACCTTGAGTTTGAGATTGAATATTATTTATAACACTTATTGGCATTAGTTATTTAAATAGGATATTTCAAGAGATGTCGTTTAAAAGTGGGTAAGTTTGTAATCCTAGATGTTTCTTCTGAACTAGTCTCTTTCCCTTTACTATTTTGACCTTCGATAAGAGTATGAGGCCATTCAAAGTGTTCTCCTCAATGGGATTTCAAGAGAGGTTGGGAATAATTTGGAATAAGTCTCATCAATAGACACCATTTTCTTCATCACAAAAACCCTATAAGGTATTACGGTAATTTTTACACGATCAACCAAAGTGGAATTTAATCTAGCACTATGTTAGGTTAAAGCCTTAAATCTAATCAAATTAAATGGCATAGAAGATATATAACATGTAAAGCAATAAAGCATAATCAATATTACACACAGAAGAGCTAGGGCTAGTAAATCAGGAAAAATACAATAAAATCTAGGACAAGCAACAAGAGGTATAGCAATCCTAAAAAGTGACAAAAAATGTGAGTTTACACAAAGTGAACCCTTAGGCTAAGTACTAGCTAAGTAGCATTAAAATTTTCAAAAGCGTAGGTTAGGTGCTTGAAAAGCGCAAGTTCACCAAAATGTAGGTGTGGAAAGTGGTTTAGATGCACAAATACACTAACCTAAGATGTAAATAGGGGAATAATTCCTAATATATACATAATAATAGGAAATAAAAGCTAACCTAGAACATAGGCAAATAATGAAATAGAAAAATGCTCGGAAATACTACAAAATCAGGGTTTGTATATTAATACCTTGTTTCATGCACTTCTTTGAATAGTTGATTAAAATTTGATATTTTAGCATGAACGATTCATGGAAAAATGAGATTGTCAAACATATTTTACCATTTTTTGCCAATTGATCACCAATTTCACATGGGGCAAACTACTACCTAGAAAAAAAATATTTGTATGCATGAACACATATCTCACTTGACAATTGTGTTATGTATTCCCTAATGTGTGAAATATTGTCTTGAATTGTTTGTATCACCCACAAATCACTTGGAAATCAATTTTCTTTGTAGAAACCAAAATTTGTGCTTAGCTCTTTTCGAAACCCATAAAAATGGGGGATATTAAGGGAGGCTTATGTCATCCCTTTATTATTATCAAGCCCCTAGTGATTTAACAAAATTGCAAGCAACACTTATGCAAGTTAACAATTATAAGAATGAATCCTTCAATACTTGCCTTGGGCTTTTAGTATGGGGATGTTTCAAAAATAGAACAGATTGTGTTTTATGTCACTTTAATGTAAATGAAATAGTATAATGTGTACTCTCCTCCATATCTTTTGTGTCTTGTGATTGTATCCAAAGTTCACTAATGCACTTATGGATTAATAGACTTATTGAAATTAAATAAAAACCATGTTAGTATGCAAGGCAATACACAACATGTTGGAATTCCAATAAAAAAGGACACAAAACTCAACAAATTAGGCACAAGGTCTAAAAGGGTAAGGAGCCATCTTTATGGGAAGGCGACCATTTTCACACTGGACAAAAATGGTCAAAGAATTATGAAAGTGGTTAAAACTCCAATAAACACCAAATTACATAGGAAGAGTGAAAATCCAAAGTGACGGGGAAAACCAAGTTCATATGAGACCAAAAAAATGACAAAAACATAGAAAAACATGATCGATAAGAGTTGAAGACAAAAACAAGTCAACAAACGACGACACATGAGAACATGTGTCAAATAAAGACTACTTGGATTGATAATCAATAAACACACAAATATAATTACACCATAGAATTAATTAGACTTGTACTAAAATTAGGTGTCTACACTTGGCCCTTAACGATGATTGGAAAATTCCAAACCTTTCTTAGTAGCCTTCTCACGTTATAGTTACAAACTATTATACGTAACATTTCATATTTTTCCAAAGTATTCTTTTGTTAATAGATGGGAATGGGATTTTTTCCAATCACTTAATTGGTGGGGTTATGCTGATAACCAGTTTGCATATTATATTACCTTTTTATATTGTAGACACCTAATTTTTGCATGTGACTAGTTATTAGTTATAAATATTCTCTTATTCATGTGTTCTCTTTGTTTTCTTTTCTTCTACTAGTATGTTCCCCTCTTTTCTTCTTTTCCTCCTCTCAATTCTTTTCTCTTCATATTTTCCTATTGTTATTAGGTATTCAAAAAATTGTCAATTTGTATTTTTGGTGGTTTGAGTGGAGAGGATATTGGTGGGCTATGGTTTGAAGGTGTTACGCATTTTTTGAACATGTATGTGTCTAGTTGTATCGCTTCCTTATTAAAGATTAATACAAAAAATACCATGTATCGAAAAATGAAGAATCATAATGGACATGATACTCAAGCCACTTGGACATATGGGTTTTTTTAAATATAATTATAGTTTGTTTACAATGCATTTAAGAGATCTACAAATAGAAGAAATATTAATTGGTTATTACTATCTACTTGATGGGGTAAAATCCACTGTGAATATAAAATTATTAACAATAGCATATCTCTCCTCCCTCCTCGAAGAACAAACATCTTTTATGATTGTGTGCAATCTTCATTTCCTTTAATTTCAACAAGTCTTATCTAGCGCAAAGTGTTTGTAAGTAGTTTTATGCAATATGTGAGAGTAGGTGTTATGTTTTGGTTTGAATATATATTTATGTGCACTATTAGCAAATTACCTCATAAAGGTCTGTGATATTATCCCAAACCTAGTAAACTCTTCAAAAGTTGGTACAAAACATATGTCATAATGCAAAAATGGTAATTTTTGGACTAGAAGGTCTTGTGCAACTAGAACATTGAAGAGGTATCACAGTGCCTACATATTATGTTGAGATATGCCTTAAGATGGCGTAAAGATTTTAGGCCTTGGCACGAGATCGCAAACATGGGATAAGCACCATAAAGATGGCGTAAAACTAGGGAAATTTCAAACAAGTTATTTGAATTTGCATTACTATTTTCCATGATGAAAAGTGTGTCAAACTATGTTGAAATTTACAAAAAATAGCATCACTTGTTTTAAATTCCCTAACGCAACTAATACTAATTTGCATCATTCTTTTGTATTTGAACCCATGGATTCTTCAAATTAAATATCCCATGAAACTATTACTCATAACATTGACATTAATCATGATTGCACCAGAATTTGTGTTGATGCAAAGTGCATCAAGAGGTTAATGTAAGTGTGTCAGAATTTGCATTAGTACTACCTATACTTTAAAAAATGCCACCCATTCAAAAAAGTGTTTATTTTACTTATTTTAAAGCATCGAGGTTTATTGGGTGAGTTTTGTGTGTTGTTTGAATATTTTTGAATATACGAGAGAAAGAAAGAGGATGGAGAGAGAAATGTTCTATTTCAATAAATAGGAGAAGGGGAATTTCAAGAACTGGAGTAGAGAGAAAAACATGTGGAGTAAATTGCAGTTCTGAGCATTATGTGAATCACAACTCAAAAGTTTTGCACACATAATTGTTTATTATATTGAATTATTTTTTTATCTTTGTCATTGATGTTAAAAATAATTTCAAGCTTTCTTTCTTGTAGTATTCTAGTCCAATGATAATACACTCTAGTAGTAGCATGCACACTTAAATTTATATTATAGGAAATTTGTTTCTAATGTAATAATTTCATGAATGATAATACAAGGGAAAGGGCACACTCACAGTGGAAAAGGTGGGCTTTGAGAATTTTTAATCTCTCATGTCCTAGTTCAAATTCTACAATGTATGGAAAATATTATTATAGTTGTGCATATTTTGCTATCATGCTCCAACCAATTATTTTAAGCCATGGTAAAGAGTGGAGAATTGCATAAATGCTTCAAAACCCAAATATATTATGTCACACGATTGTACATAATCCATTTCTTGTCAAATATGTTGTTATCCAAAGAATAATTTGAGATTCGATGTTAGACGAAGAAAAATATATAAACCATATTGGGCATATTTTGAATGTTTGGCACAAGCTCCTTGATGCAAAATACAATGATGCAAAAATGTTAATGTAAAACACTGCACTTAAAAAATTTCCTGCCAAACTTGAAATTTGAAACTCTTACAACATGTTTCTTGACACAAAAAACATTAAAAAATACCACTAAATTTATGACACGAGCATCAACAAAAAAGTGTCACTTAATGGCAAGAATTTGATGCAAAACAATGCCATAAAACATTCTGTGTCAAGACCTAAAAAACTTCAAGCCAAGAAACCGCGATTTAGACATGAAATCACTAAAATCTATTAGTGACATGGCATGCTTTTAAAGGCTCACATTAGAAGGGGAAATTCATCTTGATATTGTGTGTTGATCTATGATACCACGAGGTCATTTGGGATTTTGTGCATGAGATACTCAAAACATGGACTGTGGAATTTCTTGTGCGATGGCACACAAATCTCAAAGAAGCGCAAATGGCATGTTCACTTTTTGGCCACCTCAAGATCACAAATGAAAGTTGATTGTGACTAGCCTAAATCAAACATTACAATTACATAGTTGACTTGTGTTGCATCGAGCTGTACTACCTTATGGGTATTTTGGGGCCTTAATCCTCATTTACCATTCACATCACATTCAACCTTTGTATGGGTAGGATGTAATTGGGGCCTAATATTGTAAATGGTCAATTGTGTCTCCAAGTAAACACATCACCATAGTAGAAAGGCATTCAGAAATAGTATGTGTTATAAGGAGTACTACAAGTACATATATGTGTGCAGGTTTAGGAAGTGCTAGTAAGATTGGATCATTTGGGAAACAGTGCGGTATTTGATTATCACAAACCTTTAAGCATTGTGTATGTGTTTAATAAGCCAAACTTTGAAGTATGAAGTTGTATATGTAATCTCTTGTTGATTGAATAAAATATATTGTTATTGCAAAATGGTCAGATTGGGGATTTTCTCCCCCAACAAGAAAAATGATGAGATTGTTATTGGGGGGTTTAGAGTTGAAGCCCCCTAGGGGTTTGAGGCCCCTTCCAATTTTTATTGGAGTTTGGAGGAGTGTTATTGTAAATACCACTACATATTTTAGACATTGCACAGTTTAAGGCATCCTTTTGTTACGACCCCGAACTATGACTACATTGTTTGGTATCAAAGATAAAGTTTTAGTTTTATGGAGAAGACAAGATGTCACATAGAAAAAATTAGCGCGAGTAAGTACATTAGTTGCCACTATAGTTAGAAGGCTAAATGATATTGTGGAAATGTCGCAGATAATGCATATCAGATTGATTGTAGTAAAGATAAAATTAGGATTTGTCCTTGCAAGCAATGTGAAAGAGGAAATTCAAGGTGCAAGGTGAAGATCATGTAGACCAAGTTGAAAGGCCATGCAAAATTGTGGTGGAAATATCAATTGTAGTGCAAAAGGAACTGGATGGTAGTAAAGCTAGAAGGAAATATTAATGTAGTGATCAACGACTGAATCTATTGAAGAGGTTGTAAATTTGCAAACAAAATGAGTTGCATAAAAGTATATATAGAAGAGCTTTACAAGATCACAATTTGAGTTGGTCAATCAAATGATTGCAATGGGTGATTCAATATGAGATCAACATGGTAAATATACAGATGGCAAAAGAGGTGTACCACAATGCCTTGCGAGCGGAGAAATTGTCATGCAAGTGGAATGTTGTGAAGGCCAAGCGATAGACAAGTGATGGTAGAGAACCAAAGGCATGTGAAAGTAAGGAAGTCATCAGCAATGCACAAGAGAAACAAGCTAGAGGAAGAACCCCTTCCATGAGAGGGAAAAATCAAGGTGGAAGATTCAACAACACATGTTTTGAATGTGGTGAGGTTAGACATCAGGATTTCGAGTGTCCACATGCACGCAAGTATGATGGACACTGGAAGGATGCAAATGTGCAAATCGCACAAGCTAATGAAGGTTTGGCGAAAGAACATCACTTAGATGAACATGAGGGAGGAAAGGTGTTATTCAATATGAGCACAATTTTGAAGGTTGTGGGAAAGAGAGAGGAGTTACAACAAAAAGGAGACATTTTACAAACAAGATGCAAGATAAGCGGTAAATGTTGCATAGTGGTGGTTGATAGTGGAAACAAAGATAAACCCACAAGGAATAATTGGATAATTGGGTTGAGCAATGCACACTCATGACATCATTCCAACTTATTTAATGGCTTTCCTTCAAACTTCTTTAAATCCCCATCGACTGTATGCTAAGGAGATGCATTGACTTCAAACTTCTTTGAATCCCCTAGGGAGGTACACCATGGGATGCAGTCTTGTTTTCACAATTTATTGAGAAAATGGAAAGTTTGGGTTGCATGGGAAATCCTATCGTGGCATTAATCACATGCATCTACAATTTGTACACAAATTATTCTCCGCAAGGAAGGGTGTATAAAGAATGGTGGGGGACCAAAAAAATGCGAACATGATTTCAAAATTTATTTTTGTGTTTAATTTGTTGCTCTTCTCCATGTGTGGTCTTTGCCATCTATAGCAACCACTCTTCTAGTATCCAGAAATACAACCTAGTTTTCTTTCTTTCTGTAAACATCCACCTTGAAGAGAATTGCCAATTAATTGAACTCGTAATTACCTTTGCCTAATAACTTTGTTACAAGCTTGTATTGCTAAGTCTCGATATTCTCATTCCTAATTTTTTACTACATGTATGCTAGTCTCGTATGGAGTCCTATGGATTGAACCCACTTCATTATGATGCATAACTCTGGTCCATTCTCAATAGCTTACTAACATGTTTATCAGTTTATAACAACACATTTGCTTCACAAAACTCTACAACAAACATTTAATTCTGAATTTACCTTTTGCATTCTCTAAAGCCCTTTTGCCAAAAAGCTTCCTCTTTGTGGATTGTTAAATGTCCTTCTACTCGTGTGCAGTCAAGAAGGCCATCATAGTCGAGCTAAGGTAGCGAGTACCGTGTAGATCAATGTGATCATTTTCATCTCATATAGTGAAAATCAACTCATGGTACTTAAAGTACTCAAGTCAGTTCTCATGTGATGGTATTATAGTGTATTGTTTCAAGTTTTAATTCATTGCTACAGCCTGACCTGTCTAAGCTTAGACAAGCTAATAGGCATTCTAATTTCAATGTATTATACAATACAATCTCATCAGTATTTTCGATACAAGCATAGCTTTCATGTAGATATTTTCACCAAGTACAAAATCATTATATGCAGTCCCAAACCATATTACTTCCTTTCTTAGACCAGAATGTAACATGATATGTAACCTTCAAATATAACATGACCATCTGGGATGAAACCACATAATGTTTAACCTTGCGGGGTTTAGTAAAATATATCTCGATATTTATTACAATTCTAAGATAGGCCCATAAGGAATATCAATGATCTACCATTTTGTACAAATTGCCCCAACCAAATGATAGAACTGATTTAGAATCTATCCATAATTAAGTGTGTGGCAAACCTGAGACAGTTCTAGCTAGAAAGTATGTCATTTTCTCATTCATGGTTTGTCCCTTAATAAACATGTCTTTCATCAAATGTAATAATATTACTAATAATAATGTTTAAAACACCGTCGACTGGCCCGTAATGGGTTGTGTGAAGAGTGGAAACGAAGATCATTCAATTGACCCAAAAAAAGGTAAAATCTTGACATTAAAATTGCATTTATGGAAGGAACCAGTTTTGTTATGGTAACAATATATTCATTGTAATTTAGGAGTCCAAGTCTATAGCTAACAAAACAAGCAACTCTGTGTTTCTATCTAGAGCTAGGTGGTGTATTCATCGTTTACCTTAGTTCACAGAACCTAAATGGATTATTTAAAAGAACGTGAAGTTTACATCATAAGAGACCCGTGGTGGGTTTACAAAATACTCATACCCTTTAACCCAAACAGTCCTGCAATGGGTTTTAAAATGCATACTCGTAATCAACAAGTGTTATGATTGAACTAATAACTACTAAGTGTCAGTCATCTTAATTCAATAGCAAGGCAAAACCTTATGCATTGAAGGATTGAAATTGTTGTAGTGTAAGTTCGATGCCAAACGAAGAAGGTTCTAAGGCTGGGGTGTAAACAAGATAGCTTCCTACCTTACATTCAAGAGACAGATATAAATCCATTTAACACTTATTGGCATACTCACCCAAGCACAAGTTATAGTATTACAGTTATACAGAGGAGATGTACTATATATGCGTCACCCACACAAAGTACCGACCTAATTTGATAGGGAAACAAATCATTAAGCATGATTCAATCTAATTCTCTAACCAAGGCCATTCAAAAAAATAGGGTAGAAGTGGATATGATACAGAGGTTATGTGATAATAACCTATAGCCCTCATAGTAGATACTACCCCAATTCAGTCTTGATCTTTCACATTGTCTAAACAAGATAAGCAATAAACTTTGAGCACTTATATTCTCATAAAATAAGGAGATGATTAGAGAAATCTTGCACTACAAGACAAGGATATGGTTTGTGCCTATTACATGGGTATACCAAATCTTAGTTGCATGAATCATCATACTGACAACAAAGTATTTGAGTAATTCAACCAATAGTTACACGGATCCAAAGTGTGGGCAAGGAGACAACAACATATTCTTCATGCATACTTCAGGCCTTCAAAAATAAACAATGCTACTCGTTACTGCTACTACGACTTTTACAATAGCTCAGAAAAACTAAGATATGCAAAAACAAATCTCATTGCCAACAGGGTACATTCCCAATGCTCTCATTTACCATCAATACTTACAAGAACCCACGTTAGGGTATGTTCACAATAGCTCTACCTAAAATTATACTCTTTGATTGTACAATCAGCATTACAAAAAGTAAATAACATAGTCATTTTTGAATCTTTTTCTCATTGTTAGCAATAAATGTCCTTAATTTCATGGTATTTCTTTCCAATAGAGCAGTGCAAAGTACGGTACAGCTATTTGATAATTTTCTTCGCTCACAAGATAGACATACCGTCTCTTTCCTATTACATTTTCATATTTCCTCTTATCCTGTTCAGACAACTAAATTTTTTTATTTCCTCACACAAACATGAAAGAAACTTTAAATAAAGAAGAATTCCTTTACTTTTCCATTTTCAGTAAAACCCTACAAACTTGTATAATGTGTCGATATGGGTCAGCATATTATGTTGGCATGATTCTATTCCTTCCATATACATTGTCTTTTATAAACATTAGCTTATCATCAAATCAAGATAAGATCATAAACCAATGCACTCAATTTTAGAATCCTTAATAGTTCAACACGAACTGTATATATACTTCTATGCTTTAGCATGGGAGCATATATGCATATCAATGTATGTAACATCTAGAGTTCCTAAACCACCACCACCCATAACCACCATGAAAGAGTAGTGCAGATTCCATATTCACAATGGCCAAAACAACAACAGCCTGGATCATATGCCTGAAGTCAAAATGAGACTAATATGCCTAAGCCAAGTAAAACAAACGATGATGCCCAAGACCTATCATGACCCACAAGGGTTCAATTACTATATCAACAATTTAAACATGAATATTCCAAGTCAATAATACCTAATCCATCGACATCATACCTCTAATGCCAAATCGAACAATATATATTCAAACTGTAATGCATCGATCAAGCAACAAATGACATGTAAAGCCCAAAGCCTATGATATCCTTAATATCCTAAATATTCGAAAAGGTCAACAAGCAACAATATGATATGGCATTCCAGGTCTTTCAGTGGCTGTAATCATTCACCCAAAGCACAGAATTGCACCATAAAATATCATTTGGCCAAGCTCAATGGCTATGAACAAGTCCCAATTCATCAAAAAGTACTAATTTGTAAATACGAGTCCGCGGAGGCCTATCATTTCATACAAAAGCATGATACTCTACACTACTATAGAATTATAAACATAGTGCTTTCAACATAAGATTAAGGCAAAGCACATAAAAAAAGATTTGATATTTCATTTAGTGTGTTCGTGTGAGTTGAGAATCCCAATGGGTAATTCAACATAAAACGTATAGCTTACACCTTTAATTGATGTTTATTGTGTTTAACAATTGATGTGGCCTAATGGTGGGTTCGCAGACATCAAATCCGGGGAACCCAAAAATGGGATATGGCACCATATCAATCGAAGAACCACAGGTAATTATCAGAACTAGAAGTTTGGATAATTGCCCTTTAGGTAAAGCCTACATGGTATAGCTTTTTATTGGTCACCCATATTTTAGAGACTACTTCTAATAGATTTTGAGTGTTTTGGTTTTGTTTCGACAACCTAAGAGATCCGGCTTTACATGCATGTATGTCTTCAGTAAATAAGCCATTGCTGAGGTCTTCACAAAATACGTTATGAATATCTAGTATTTTTGGGTTTGTGGCAAGTCAGATACTTACAGAAAGATTTTTATCTGTATAGGAAAACAGCTACTCTGCAATATGTCATTATTGATTAGTCAATTCTCTTGCTAAGGGATGTTCATAGAATGTCTACTCTCATTTGGTTTTTGGCAAGCCAGATACTTCCAAAAAACAAATGTACAATGGCTACTTCGGAAAATGTCATTATTGGTTGGTCAATTATCTTGCTAAGGGATGTGCATGCATAAAAATTAAATCGGTTCTTTAGATAGCTGCAAATTTTCTTCACCTTTCAAAAAATGTTGGCTCATTTAATTGGAGGACTCATGCAGATTATGGAAAATTTGAAATGAACATGTCTTCCAAAGCATTTCAGCGAACCTTACCAGTATCTCTAGCTGCAATCCAGCTTTGGTGCCCTGGAGGGATGAAGTTGGACATTTCCAAATGTGGCAAGTGGTAGGGTCATACACAGGTGTTTAAGGAGAAGAATCGTGTACATAGAATTATTGGTTAGTCAATTCTCTTGCCAAGGGATGTAATGGTAATTAGATCGGTTCTTTAGATAGCTGCAAATTTTCTACACTTTTCAAAAAATGTTGGCTCATTTCAACAGATTATGGAAAAAAATGAAATGAACGTCTTCCAAAGCATTTGCGAGAACCTTATCAGCATCACTAGACATGCCACAATAATTTCTAGACATGCCACAATAATTTCTTCTCAGGCTTTAATCAAGCTTCGGTGCCCTGGAGATATGATGTTGGATATTTTCAGATATGGCAGGTAGTAAAGGTCGTAAACAGGTGTTTAAGAAGAAAGAATCATGTTCCTCTGGTTTAGAGTACAACTACTTATATGAGACTCCTTCAGAACAAGGAGGCTCTAATATCTCTTGTCGCACTGGTAACATATTAGGTAGCGGATGGAATACTACCAAACATTTATAATGGACAAAATATAAGGCGGTGAATAACACTCACTGATAGTAACAATAATGTTCTAGGAATGGATGAAAATAATATGTAAATATCCTGCGGCTTCTCCTCTTATTGTGAGCCAAACTAATAAACACAGCCAACTAGCACGTGGATCTGGTTATGACTGATAAAAGAGGAAATTCTCAGCCTGTTATCCCTGAGCACTCTCGGTGTCCTGCCAAGGTTATTGGTGATTCATTGGAGCTAATTTAGGTAATAATAATGTCTAAGGAATTCGGTCATCGTTGTATGACCTGCATTGCTGTGAAGAAAAAGATGCAACCCATTTCAGTTCAGTCCAGCTCGATGAAAGACATTTTACAACCCAGTTCTGTCATGATATAGTCCAGTCCAATTCCTTTGGGAAGCATGATACCAATTTGTCTGCATTTGATTTCCTTGCCCATGATGGGACAGTACAATCTAGTCAGAGACATGCTAGGAAGGATTTGAATCTACTGTCCAGTTTAAGCCCAATAGCACTGTCCATAGTGATTACAAAAACTTAATTTCTTCCCTCAAGTCTAGCATCCATCTGTAAATTACAAAATTGTTTATGTCCAACGTGATTAGTGATCATCTAAATCAAGGGAATATAGTCACTCCTGTACTTGTTTGAGCTGTCTGCAACATGAATATTTAGTATAGTCCCTATGTTTGAACTGTTTATAATGTTGGCTACGGGAGAGCTTATTTTAGATCTTCTAAGTGTTAAAAAGGAGCATGATGGTGAGGATGTGCAGATGGCTCAACAAACCTCCTGAATTTTAAGCTCTAATAGTGATTAGATAGCTGTTGTAGTTGCTCTGTAATCTTTAGGATGGGTGTAGTATTCTGGCTTGATACAAACATGATTCTTGAACTGCTGCTACATCAATAGTAAACAAAAAATCAGTATAGATTGCTATGTAGCAGTAATGAATCTTTTCCTTGGACAATTGTATTCTGATTTGATATAAGCATGATGAACTGCTGCTACATTTTGTTTGGTTCAAGATGGGACCATATCGTTTTCATTTTAATTGCCCAGTTTGAGCTTTAGACTGTTTGTTTAGCTATTATACATCAATATAAATTAAAATATCAGTATACGTTGCTATGAAGCAATGATGAAGCTTTTTCTTGGACAATTGTATGCTCAAACTTGCTAACAGATCTTAAGCAGTGTTATGATTCTTCAAATTAATAATTTTTACTGAGACGACACTGTCCATGCTTAAGCCAAGCCCATCTTTGGTCAGCCTTTCTCACTTCCATTAGAACAAGAATAGTTATTTGTTCCAATGTCATCTTATACTGTAAGATCAAAATGATGCATTTTCAGAACAGATGTGACAACATTGTTGGTGAATATTATTATATTAAAGATGCAAACACCATTTCTTTAATGTTGCTCACTTTAGCTTCATTCATGAAAGAATATATAGATCTTCTTTCAGCAATCATGACATTTCCCTCAAAAGAAGAATCCCAGGTCACAATAGAGAACAGTCCCAAATCAACCTATTTTATCTTGAACCTCTAATACCTCTTCAATGAACTCAGTCCTAGTAAGCAAAGCTTTGGCTGCTAAACTTCAATTAAGACCTTATTTTTCAAAACACTTGAAAAATACACACATATTCCATGAATGGATAATAATTTGAATTTCAAAGTTCAATCATTTACAAATCAGAGAAAAACATGCTTAACGGATACTGTCGAAAATTACAAACCAATAGCAACTTGGACTTGAGGACTACTCTAAAATATCGGTGGCAAGTTACAAAAATAGTGATAGTTGATCAGAAGCTTAATAAAAAAAGCTGCACAAAACCTTACAAGAATGTCATCAGCAACTCATTGCAAATTGAGAACTGTCAAAACTACTCATTTCCCCAATCAAACATCATAGAAACAGATATACATAAGAAGCCCTTTGGCAAAGATATATCCTAATGTTAGCTGCATTCCAATCTTGCTGAAGATTCCAAAATAAACACTTATGACATCCTTCAGAAAATATGTAATTTAGTAACTAGTAGTGCTTCCACCATAAATCCGGAAAAACAATTTTCCACATCCATATGAAGAATATACAAAATTTCCAATTGTTTGAAGTGTTTAAAAAAACAGTAAAGCAATTTTCCACACCCATTTGAAGGATATAGAAAATCTCCAATTCCTTTAAGTGTTTAAAAAATCAGTAAAGCTTATTGCGACTGCAAGAGCTCCAGTGATCCTCCATCAAGTGAAAATAAATGTGGATTTTTTCTTCCTGGTTTGTAAATCACAAAGGTTTCTGTACATAGGCAGTGCATCTTTAAACTGCTGCCTTGAAATGTTCATTGCCAACTTCTCTGTACAAATATCATATGCTACCACACTCTCCTTGGTAACTTGCAAGAAATTGTCCATCAGGTCTCCCTTGCTAACCAATATGGCTAAGAAAACTGAAATACAAAACATATAACAATTTGGTAATAAACTATTGCTTGATATAAACCGGACTCCACTAAAATCTCAATCAAAATTAAATGCATATTATCTTGAAGGTTGTATTTCCGAAGCTAGCTACATTGAAATATTTTTCCATGAATAAGCTTCAAATTTTGGAAAGGAACCAGAATCCTGTCATCCTACCCACCACAAGCCACAACCTTGCTTTGTAGTAATTTTGAATTTCATATAACATTGGCCCTTAACTTGTTGGACAGAATAGAATGTTGAAGAGGCATAAGCATGCCTTGCTAAATTTTTGTATGAAATCAAATACCATTACTCCTAAAACCAGCTTACACAAAGACAAATGAACTAACCCCAAAGGAAAATTTGCCTCAAACGAAATGCACCATTCTTGAACAACCCTAAGCACCAACAGAAGAAAGAAAGTAAATTGGGTGGTAAATAAAATGTGCATTCTAAAATTATTTCAGTTGAACAAAAACCATTACCACACACCACTGTTCAGACACAATTGGAAGGTAAAAAAACCCCTAATAAACAATTTGTTTGGTGAATGAAGCTACCATATATGCTGGGACCTTAGTATATGATAGGGTATAGAAAACCCTCTATCCGGGTACAGAGACTATTGAGATATTACTGATTGGAAGGTTGAGGTGACTTTTTCCTGCAGTAAGGTAAAGCTATTAAGATTTTACCAATTGGAAGGTTCAAGTGACTTTTCCTGCAATTAGGTTAACTGGTTAAGTGATTGCAAGTACACTGGTGAAATTGTTTGGCTTAAAAAAAACTTGCCAGACTTCCATTGTGCCTTGTGCAAGGGCTCAACACCCATAGAGGAACAAGGCCAAGTTTTTTGAAGATCCACATTGCATTATTTATATGTGGCCTCCATACACATGACTGTGCTTAAACTACGGAGTGTACATACCTTATTCACTCGGGGGTTGATCTTGTTCCCCTCAAAATGAAAACACCCAACAAAAAGAAACAGTGAAACCCAGATTACAGTGAGACTATTGGGCTTTTATTGTGTATAAGGTTAAGGTGACTCATCCTGCAATCAGATTAAGTAAAATTAGGTTAAGTGGCTGTGGATCCACTACTGAACTTACTTGGCTAATCAAAGCCCTACAAGAATCCCATTTTATCCATGTGCAAAGGCCTCACGCCTAATAAGGAATGAGACCAGGCTTCTTTTAAGGTGCTTAATAAGTTATAACTAAATGTGCTCGTACCCCCCCGAGATAGAAACATGGGATCTTTGCCATTAGGCCCACTTAGGCATGCATCCCTGAGTGATTTAAACTGCCTGGCTCCAACAACAGAAGTGTATCTCCAGTCTATTAGAGACTCTCTTTGCATCCTGGCTTTAAAACTTGGGCTTTCTATTAAAGGTGGGATGGCTTTAGAGTCCCCATCCTCGCCAGCTCAAAATTAAAATCAAACTCACCAATTAATATATACAAACTCAAATCCTACAAGCACCAATCTTGTGCATATAGCAGCTTGTTATCACAAATCCAATAACACTTATACAAGTGTGGGCTCTCTCTCCTTTCTGTTTTTTTCTCTCCATCATTCTAAACCTAGTGTCAAACAGTCTAGATCTAAATGACTCAAATTTTCTTGTGTACCTTGTAAGCATTTTTGTACATAAAACGTCCCGCTCAGATTCATGCATAACATAGATTTCTCAACAGAGCTCCCCTCAAAAACAAGATATTATGTTTAACAGGTGACAAACCTATGTACTGCTGCTTTGATCTGTATCCCCAGCTACAATGACATGATGCAGTTTGTCACATGAAAAGCGTTTTTTTGGGTTTAAGGAAAAGCCATGAAACCCTCTGAACCCTAAAAAATTGGCAATATGTACATACCCAGTAAATAAATTACAACAACAGTATGAACTCAATACTTGTTCTCCAATTGAAAACGATAACCGAAAACGCAGGAAACGTACCAAAAAATCAAGATCCAAAACCAAGGAGACATAAATCAATGAGGATCCAAAACCTAGGTGACATAAATCAATGAACGATTTTTTGTGGGTATTTGAAAAATTTACAAATATCTTGCGGAGTATGAATCAACTGACCTTAAGGCGCGATGCCATTGCCGCTTGCGCGAGCAATTGAAGAAAAAATTGGCTCCGTGAAGAAAGAAGACCACTCCGGCGCAGCCCAATAAAACTAGTTCCAGCATTACGACCGAAATTATCAGAATTGATTTGAGATAAGTATACAAAGAGCAACGAGAAATTCTTTGACTGAGCTCGGGTAACGGTTATATAGGGGTGGAGGCCTTCATATTGTCGGTGGGTGGGCCTCTGGAATTATGTCTTACATGGGCAATGGATATGGATCAAGGTGAAAAAGGACAAGACGAGGTTGGTACCTACTTACGTTGGTGATGTCGGTAAATATTGGGGTTGGTGAGTGGTGAGCCTTTTTTGGGTGCGGTCTAGAGGTGTGTTTTAAGTCATCTTAAAATCACTTCTATGAGTAGTTAGTGGATCCACTCATATTTAAAGGAGTGGTATCAAAGGAGGTTGAAAGGAGGTGTAGTGTTACATTGATAGTAAACTCACATGAGTATGTGAACAGTGTGATGTGAACACCGAAAGAGATGTGGGGGAAGAATGTTATGGAGATAAGGAAAAGAAAATAATAAGTGTAGTTTTTCGGTCGATTGATGTATTTGATATATCAGATAATGGAAGGAAGAGAGAGTGGAAAAGAATGTAGTATTTATATGATACATGCGATATGGACAACAACTAAAATATCTTTAGAAAAGGGAAGTAAAGGAGGAAAATTTGCAGCAGGCGAGGGAGGGTCTATATAGTACACCTCCTTGTAGATCTGTAGGTGTTCGCTTGTATTGGGTAAAGGGGTATGGGAAACGATTATGAAAAAACACTTTCATATAACTACATGACATATTTATGATTCTCTTAAAGAGGTAAGTAGCATTTGTGTAGTCACTAAGGCAATGTATTGTGGAGATACGCGAAAAAATTAAGAGTGGTGTATAACAAATGTTGAATTGAATAGTACAATATCATGCCTTTTGTTTAATGGGTATTCGTAACAAACATATATGTAAGCTTAATTTACATGCGTGTGTCTCATGGGAAATAAATGAAAAGTTAGAAATAAGGTAGTAATTAAATACCAACATTTCCCACACCTATTTTGTGGTTAACATTGATCTTACCAAAATAATATTTGTTCTTTGTGTTTCACATTATCATTTTCATCTCATATGAGTTACTACACATTTTAACTTAAGGGGAATTACCTTCTTTGTGTCTTGATACAATCTAAAGATAGGGATACCTAGAATGGAGTCATCATCCCAAGACAACTCACTGCGGTTGTTGAATTCCATAACCACAAAACATAAGGTTGATCATGTGTTGTTGTGTCATCTTTATAAACCATTCGCTTATGTCATTTTCCATGCTTCCCTCGGCAATAATAGGTATCATTTGTAGACTTTGTCCTCAACATTCTAGGTTCTTAAAATCGGATAAATTGGAAGTATTTTCATATGTATCTATACCTGAAAAGTTTCTATTGAAACTACTCTCGCATTGAATTAACCACTACTAGAAATTTTATCACCAAAGTTTAAACACGTGACCTAATACTAATCTTATGACGATTACATTGTGTTCTTGTTCTATGAATATTAAGAAACAATAATCATTCTTTGAGAGGAAGTAATTGGTTTATTACATTGAGAGGTGGAATGGTTGATCAAATTTCAAAATTTCGATCGTCATCACTTGTAGATAGGGAACTTTAATCTGTTTGACTTCCAAACTCTGCATGTGTTAGATATGAGAACTATATGTTAAGGGTTCCTTCTATCATAGATTTCATGCACATTTTCGATTGGGTTTTTATTTAGCGATGAAGGTAGAAACTACGATTTCCCATTCAGTAATCATTATATATAGACAAATCATACAAAAAAGCTCAATCTACAAATAATCATCATCATAATGATTCTTTCAAAAAAGATTGCAAAAGTTGATTGCGCAAAAAGGTACAACATGGATTATGAAAATAAGAAAAATATGCCCTCAATGCGTAGAGCTCGAGAAAATATATACATTTAGAGAAGAAGACCCTAAAAAGGAGCCAACAGAATGAAAGTATTGGCACAGGCAAGTTTTTGCTTCTACATCTTCCCGGACCCTTCCAAAAAATGCAACTTTAAAAAAAAATATGCCAAACAAGGAAAAAAAAAAAATCTGACAAAAACAGCCGAAACCGAACGGATTTATTCGGTTGCTTCTGAAAAATACGGTTCGAACCGGATTTCATAACAAATCCGGCCGAACCCTGGTAACTATGGTCCATCGTGATTCCAAAACTTAATTTCTTCCTCAAGGTCTAGCTCTGTAAATTACAAAATGGTTTATGTCAAAGTGATTAGTCATTATCTAAAAGGGAATAAGTCATCCTGTGACTTTGTTTGAGCTGCTGCCAACTGAATATTTAGTGTCCCTATGTTGAACGTTGATAATGTGGCTACGGGAGAGTTATTTTCGATCTTCTAAGTGTTTTTAAAGGAGCATGATGGTGAGGATGTGCAGATGGCCCTCAAAAAACCTATGAATTTTAAGCTCTAAAGTGATTAGATAGTGTTTTGTAGTGACTCTGTAATCTTTAGGATGGGTGTAGTTATTCTGGCTTGATACAAAATGAGTCTTGAACTGCTGCCTACATCAATAGTAAAACCAAAAAAACGTATAATGCTTGTAGCAGGAATGAACTTTTCCTGGACAATTGTATTCTGATTTGATATAAGCATGATGAATGCTGCTACATTTTGTTTGGTTCAAGACTGGACCATACGTTTTCATTTATTGCCAGTTTGAAGCTTTAGACTGTTTGTTTCGCTATGCTACATCAATTAAATAAACTATCAGTCTTTTATATTGTGCTATGATGCAATGATGAAGCTTTTTCTTGGGACAATGGAAGCTCAAACGTGCTACAGATCTTAAGCAGTGTTATTATGATTCTTCAAATTAATAATTTTTACTGAGACGACACTGCATGCTTAAGCCAAGCCATTCTTTGGTCAGCCTTTCTCATTCCATAGGACAAGAATAGTTATTTGTTCCAATTCATCCTTATACTGTAAGATCAAATGATGCAGTTTAAGAAAAGATGTGACAACATTGTTGGTGAATCTTATTATATAAAGATCAAACACCATTTCTTAATGTTGCCCAATTTAGCTTCATTCATGAAAGATATATAGATTCTTCGTTCAGCAATCATGACATTTCCCTCAAAAGAAGAATCCCCACGGTCACAATAGAGAACAGTCCCCAAATCAACCTATTTTATCTTGAACCCTCTAATACCTCTTCAATGACTCAGTCCTAGTAACACGCTTGGCTTGCTAAACTGCAATAAGACCTCATTTTTCAAAACACTTGAAAATACACACATATCCAATGAAGGATAATAATGAATTTCAAAGGCAAACATTTTACAAATCAGAGAAAAACATGCCTTAAGGATACTGTCGAAAAATTTACACACAAATAGCAACTTGGACTTGGACTACTCTAAAATCTCGGTGGAAGTGTAACAAAAATAGTGATAGTGATCAGAAAGTTAATAAAAAAGGACTGCACAAAACCTTACCAAGAATGTCATCAGCAATCATGCAAATTGGAACTGTACAAAAAATACTCATTTCCCCATCAAAAATCATAGAAACAGATATACATAAGATGACCTTTGGCAAGATATATCCTAAGGTTCGCTGCAATCCAATCTTGCCTGAAGATTCAAAATAAACCTTATGACATCCTCAGAAACTATGTAATTTGGTAACTAGGGTGCTCCACATAATCCGGAAAAGGGAAAACAATTTCCACATCCAGATGAAGAATATACCAAATTCCAATTGTGTGAAGTGTTCTAAAAAAACCAGATTAAGAATTTTCCACCACCATTGCAGGATATAGAAATTCCAATTCCTTAATTGTTAAAAAATCAGAGTAAAGCTTATTGCGACGGCAAGAGCTCCAGGACCTCCCTCAAGTGAAAATAATGTGGATGTGTTTTCTGGTTTGTAAATCACCAAGGTTTCTTACACAGGCAGTGCATCTTTAAACTGCTGACCTTGATGAAATGTTCATTGCCCAACTTCTCTGTACAAATATCATATGCGACCACACTCTCCTTGGTAACTTGCAAGAAATTGTCATCAGGCTCCCTTGCTAACCAATCTGGCTAAGAAAACTGAAATACAAAACATGAACAATTGGTAATAAAATATTGCCTGATATAAACCGGGACCCACCAAATCTCAATCAAAATACTGCATCTTATTTGAAGGGTTGGATTTCCGAGCTAGCTACATTTTGAAAAGATTTTCCGTGATAAGCTTCAAATTTGGAAAGAACCAGAATCGGTCATACACCCACCACAAGACACAACCTTGCGTGTAGTAATTTTGATTTCATATAACATTGGCCTTAACTTGTTGGACCGAATAGCATGTTGAATAGGCATAGCGGGGGATGCCTTGCTAAATTATAATTTTTGTATGAAATCACTACCATCCTCCTTAAAAACAGATCACCACAAAGACAAATGAACCAACCCAGGAAAAATATGACTCAAACGCAATTGCACCTTCTTGAACAACCTAAAACACAACAGAAGAAAGAAGAAAATTGGTGGTAAATAAAATGGGCATTCTAAAATATTTCAGTTGACAAAAACCATTACACACACCAAGTTCAGGGACACAATTGGAAGGTGGTAAAAAAAACCCCTAATAACCACTTGTTGGGTGAATGAAGTAACATATATGCTGGGACCTTAGTATATGAGTAGGGTAAGAAAACCCCTATCGGGTAGAGTACAGAGGATATTGAATATGTGGGGAAGGTGAGGTGACTTTTCCTGCAGTATGAGTAAAGCTATAAGCTTACAATTGGAGGTTCAAGTGATTTTCTGCAATAGGTGTTAATGGTTAAGTGATGTGCACGTACACTGGCTGGTGACATTGTTTTGCTTTAAAAAAACTTGCCAGAATTCCATGGGACTAGGCAAGGCCTCAAACCCATGAGGAACAAGGCCAAGTTTTTTTTTGAAGATCCACATATGCATATTTATATGTGGCTCCTACACTGACTGCGCTTAAACTACGGGGATGTACCTACCTTATTCATCGGGGTTGATATTGTTCCCTCAAATGAAAACACCCCAACAAAAAGAAAACACGTGAAACCCAGATTACAGTGAGACTATTGGGCTTTGATTGGTATAAGGTTAGGTGACTCATCTGCAATCAGATTAAGTAAAATTAGGGTAAGTGGCTGGGGATACCACTACTGAACTACTTGGCTATCAAGCCTACAAGGATACCATTTTGATCCATGGCCAAGGCCTCAGCCTAATAAGGAATGCGACCAGCTTCTTTTAAGGTGCCTTAATAAGTTATAACTAAATGTGCTCGTACCCCAGAGATAGAAAATGGGTGCTTGCCATAGGCCACTTAGGCATTGGCATCCCTGAGTGATTTTAAAAAATGACTATTAGAGAATAGCTTGGCATATGCGTAAAACTTGGGATTTCTATAAGGGGGAATGGCTTTAGAGTCCCCATCTCGCCAGCTCAAACAATAAAATCAAACTCAACCCCCAATAATAGATACAAACTCAAATCTAAAAGCACCAATCTTGTGCTATAGCCAGCCCTTTGTTATACAAATCCCATAACACTATACAAGTGTGGGCTCTCTTCTTTCGTTTTTTCTCCCATCATTCAAACCTAGTGTCAAACAGTCTAGATCTAAAATGACTCAAAATTTCTTGTGTCATTGGTAAGCATTTTGGACTAAAAGTCCCGCCAGATTCATGCCTACATGATTTCGTTACAAGCTCCCTCAAAAACAAGGATATTATGTTTAACAGGTGACAAACCTATGTACTGCTGCTTTGATCTGTATCCCCAGCTACAATGACATGATGCAGTTTTCACATGAAAAGCGTTTTTGGGGTTTAAGAAAAACACGACGAAACCCTCTGAACCCTCAAAATTGGCAATACGGACATACCCAGTAAAAAATTACAACACCAGTATGAACTAATATTGTTCTCAAATTGACAAACGATAACCGAAAACGCAGGAAGTACCAAAAAAATCAAGATCAAACAAAAGGAGAATAAATCAATGAGGATCCAAAACCTAGGTGACATAAATCAATGAACGAATTTTTGTGGGTATTTGAAAAATTTACAAATATCTTGCGGAGTATGAATCAACTGACCTTAAGGCGCGATGCCATTGCCGCTTGCGCGAGCAATTGAAGAAAAAATTGGCTCCGTGAAGAAAGAAGACCACTCCGGCGCAGCCCAATAAAACTAGTTCCAGCATTACGACCGAAATTATCAAAATTGATTTGAGACAAGTTATACAAAGAGCACGAGAAATTCTTTGACGAGTCGGGGGTGAGAACGGTTATATAGGGGGGAGGCCTCCTATTGTCGGTGGGGGGTGGGCCTCTGGAATTATGTCTTACATGGGCAATGGATATGGATCAAGGTGAAAAAGGACAAGACGAGGTTGGTACCTACTTACGTTGGTGATGTCGGTAAATATTGGGGTTGGTGAGTGGTGAGCCTTTTTTGGGTGCGGTCTAGAGGTGTGTTTTTAAGTCATCTTAAAATCACTTCTATGAGTAGTTAGTGGATCCACTCATATTTAAAGGAGTGGTATCAAAGGAGGTTGAAAGGAGGTGTAGTGTTACATTGATAGTAAACTCACATGAGTATGTGAACAGTGTGATGTGAACACCGAAAGAGATGTGGGGGGAAGAATGTTATGGAGATAAGGAAAAGAAAATAATAAGTGTAGTTTTTTTCGATTGATGTATTTGATATATCAGATAATGGAAGGAAGAGAGAGTGGAAAAGAATGTAGTATTTGTAGGATGCATGTGATATGGAAAACAACCAAAATATTTTTAGAAAAGGGAAGTAAAGGAGGAAAAATCGCAGTAGGCAAGGGAGGGTCTATATAGTACGCCTCCTTGTAGATTTGTAGGCATTCACTCGTACTGGGTAAAGGGGTATGGGAAACAATTGTGAAACAAGAGTTTCCTACAACCACATGACATATTTATGATTCTTTTAAAGGGATAGGTTCATTTGCACAATCAGCAAGGCAATGAATATGAAGATATGTGAAAAAATTAAGAGTGGTCGATAAAAATTGTTGAATTTAATAGTCGTTTGCAATATCATGTCTTTTGTTTTATGGGTAGTCGGAATAAGCATTTATGTAAGAGTAATTTACATGCGTGTTTCGTGGGAAATAAATAAAAAAGTTAGAAATAAGGTAGTAATTAAATACCAACATTTCCCACACCTATTTCGTGGCTGAAATTGTTCTTACCAAAATAATATTTCTTCTTTGTGTTTCACATTATCTTTTTCATCTCATATGAGTTACAACACATTTTAACTCAAGGGGAATTATCTTCTTTATGTCTTGATACAATCTAGAGATAGGGATACATGGAATGGAGATAGGGATACTCGCTGAAGTTGTTGAATTCCACAACCATAAAACATGAGGTTGATCATGTGCTTTTATGTCATCTTTATAGACCATTAGCTTATGCCATTTTCCATGCTTTCCTTGGCAATAATAGGTATCATTTGTAGACTTTTTCCTCAACATTCCAAGTTCATAAAACATGATAGATTGGAAGGATTACCATATGTATCTATACACAAACGGTTTCTACTAAAATTACTCTTGCATTGAATTAACCACTACTAGAAAATTTAGTCACCAAAGTTTGAACACATGATCTAATACTAATCTTATGACGATTACCTTGTGTTCTTGTTCGATGGATATTAAGAAACAATAATCGTTCTTTGAGAGGAACTAATTGGTTTATTACATTAAGAGGTGGGATGGTTGGTCAAATTGCAAAGTTTTCATCATTATCGCTTGTAGATAGGGAACTTTATTATGTTTTAACTTCCAAACTCTACATGTGTTAGATCTACGGGAAGTATATGTTAAGGGTTCCTTCTATTGTATATTTCATGCACATTTTTAGTCGGGTTTTTATTTAGCGATGAAGGTAGAAACTATGGTTTCTCATTCAGTTGATTGGTTTGAAAATTGTATTGTGTTGTATTTATCATGGCAATTTGTATTAATGGTGCAAACTTGCGTAGATCATTTATTTCCTAGTCCATTGTTGAGGCATGATACAAAGAAATCTATGTTACAGGTTCCTTGTATTGTCAATATCACATATTTATAATTAGTTTTTCTTATTTATTGATAAAGGTAGAAACTATGGTTTCCCTCGTCAATGGTCTTAACAACATTTTTTTGTGAACGACCACCAACACAAAACTTTGTTGGTCTATTTTTCATACTTGACTATGTATTCACTCAACGTGTGTCAGACACAAACACTGAGAATCATGTCTGGAAATGATTGTCGACATAATTACTATGTGTGCAATAGGGAAAAGAGAAAGAATACACTCTTGGGTTCTTCTTCAATGCTTTATCTCATCTAGAATTATAAATAGGGAATGCTTTACTTTGAAGATTGTCATCAGTCAATCAGCTGGAAGATTATAATTTTGTTTATTTATCATGACACTTAATATCGACCGTGTAAGCCTTCATAGATCATATGTTAACTAATTGATTTCTAAGGAATGATAAAACATCTTTAAAGAAATATTATAGATGTCTTTTATTTTTCATTTGAAAGAGGGATTTGAACTAATAAAACCAGCAAAGTGTACCTTGCAATGTACATGTGGAAAGAAATTGTTTGTTTTCTTAATTTAAGATCTAATGTGTGAAGTCTACATTTAAGCAATTCATGTCTTGCAAAGTATAGTCATGGAATAATTGGTTACTAAAAATATGCAATATATTAATAATATTCAAATGTAATTTAGAGTTCAAAAGTGTAAAAAAAAATGTGAAAACAAATCTAAAAAAGTTATTCCAATAATTCAAAAAAAAACAATTCCAACGGAACAACTAAATGCAAACCTAGACAACTAAATCAGTTGGATGTGGGCCTTACTGAAGCTGATTTTATGAGCTTCATGACCTATTTAATGACATTTCAGTTCATTGTTTTCAATTGTGCGATTGTTTGCAATGATGGCGTGTCTAAAGGTATATGGAAAGATTAGATGACTAACATTGGGATTTAAATGACATCATATAAATTCATAATTACAAAGTGAATAAGTGACATTTACAAATCTAAGTAAATGGAAAGGAAATGATATATAAGCTCAGAGTTATATATATTCAATTCAGATATGAAATGATTATTTTAGTTCTTACAGTTTGACTTTGGAACTCACAATGGCAAGGTTCATTCAACACCCAACCATGAAGAAGTAGCAATCACTGATGACCAACACATCCGATCTCACGATGCTCTTCGAAAAACAAATCTCTCATGTGGCAAGAAGTGCAAGTGATGAGTGTTGAAGCTAAGGGCTCAGCCTGGCCATGGGTGTCCCGTCGAACGCCTGTGAACCCCTAGCAAAACACTCACACCCTCTCTCGAACTCATTTTGCAACACCCCTTCGTATGGATACTTTATCAAAGAAATGTAATGAAACCAGATCCATTAGGGCAGAATCCTACCCCGACTGATGAAGAAGCCACTAAGCAGCAAGAGGTAGGCGGGCAGAGCGATGACAATGTTGTACATGAGACCATCATATTTGCAATGGTGCTGGAAAGGAAGGCGACGAAGGGGTTATCCCCACAGAAGGAAGTGAGGAGAACAATGAAAAAGAAGTAGAAGCCAAAGAATCTGACCCCCAAATCGATGGACCAAAATGTGGTGATGATGAATGTGAGGGCCATATGTAGAAGCGTAGGTATTGACACCATATTTGACTATTTCTTCTGCATTAAATCCTCAAATCATTTTTTCCCCTTAACTCTCTCTCTATCATGGAAACACAAAAAAATAAGCCCACAACATGTCACCCTACATCGGGGCAGCCGAGCTATGCTATAGAACCAGGGGCTTACAACGAATACAGGTACAACTATACGCGCAGCCTGGACCGGTCTACTAGGCACATGCTCCAGGACCTTAGAACAACCTCTTTTATAGTAGTAATGTTATATTTTATCGTGTCTTAAGCCCTCAAGATCAACCCCCAAAGTCAGCATTGGCTTAGCTAGTCTCATCTCATGGCCTGTCCTCTACTCACACTCACCCAAATTCTAAGCTGTAAGTGTCAATGTCTCGCAACTCAATGTCATCAGGGACCGAACAAAAAATAGTTTGACATCAGAATCTCATAGTGGCAAGGTTCATTCAGTAGTAGAAATGAAGCTTCAATGACCAACACGTTGGCTCCCACGATGCTCTACGAAAAAAATCTCTCATATGGTGATTCATCCCGCAATGAGCGAGTGTTGAACCTGAGTGTATACAAAGAATGGCCATGGTCCTCCACATCAGACGCATGACCCCCCTAATGGATGTTGCATGACTTCTATTCCAATAGAATTCCCTTGGAGGGTTGTAGTCCTTCGTATGGGGAAGAACTTCCCATACTTGGGCACACTATGTTTTTTAATGAAGAGCACACTCCATATAGAGCAAAATTCTATTACAAACTGAAGTGTTGAAAGCAACGGTGTACTTGCTTGTTCCTTTCCAACAGGCCGACACAACACAAAGGAAATGTCATTGAAATGGATGTGGATGTGACCGGGTAGATGTGAATGTCATGGATTAATTTCAGGCTCTTTGATAAGGCATAAATATGGATGGTGACGAATACAATATGTTTTTAGGGACCCTTGAGATTTCCACCTATAAACACACCTTTTGACGTGATTAAATATATTTATTGTAAACATCATACAAAATTTAATTGAGTCTAAATTTGAAAATAATTTTGGTAAATAAAATTTGAGAAAGAGGAAAACAAGTAGTTTGAATGAAAAAACATAAAATTCTTTGGGTGATATAAATTTCAATTTGTTTCCATACAACCTCCATACGTAAAAGTTGTTGAAACAGATGTGGACTATGACTGGGTGGATGTGAACATAACAAATTAATTTCAGGGTCGTTAATAAGGCGTAAATATGGATGGTGAGGAATACAAGATTTTTTTAGGGACCCCTGTGATTTCCACCTGTAAACATGCCTTTCAACGTAATTGAATATATTGATTCTAAACACCATATAAAATTTAATTGAGTCTACATTTGCAAATCATTTTGGTTAATAAAATTTGAGAAAGAGGAAAACAAGCAATTTTAATAAAAAAAGCATAAACTTCTTTGGGTGATACAAATTTCAATTTGTTTCCATACATCCTCCATTTGTTCGAGGGGAAATAATGAACTACTATAAACTATGTCACACCAATATATATATATATATATAGGGCATATCAGTGCCTCTTATTTTTGTTGCCAAGATTAAGGAAAATATAGAACAATATTCGGAATAGAACACCCTAGTAGAAAGTGACCAACACACACATCCCTTTAGTAAGACGTGAAAGTGATGCAAGTGCGTGTTGGAAGCGAGAATCGTGAGCAATGAGTGTTAAAGATGAGGGTTAAGAATGGCCATGGGCATCTCGTCAAACACCTGTAACCCCCTAGAAAACCACTCACACCTACTCCTGAAATCATTCTGTTGTACCCCTTTATATGGTTACTTTATCAAAGAAATGTAATGAAACCAGATCCAGGAGGGAAGAATCCTGCCCCACCTAATGAAGATTCCACTAAGCAACAGGAAGTAGCCAAACAGAGTGATGTGGTGCTGGAGAGGAAGGCGATGGAGGAGATATCGACGCAGAAGGAGGCGAGTAGATCTATGAAAAAGAAGTAGAAGATGAATAATCCTACGCCCAAAGCGATGGAAAAAACCGCGGTGATGATGAATGCGATGAAGCGGGTATCGACACCATCTTCGACTCTTCCTTCTCCAATTACATAAAATCTTGAAATATTTTTTCCCTAGACTCTCTCTCTCTATCATGGAAACACAACAAAATAAGCCCACGATGTGGCAGCTTGCAGTGGGACAATTGATCTACGCCATGGAACAAGGTGCTTACAACAATACAGGCTACACGCAGCGCTAGTCGATCTACCAGTCACCTGCTTTAGGACCTTACAACAAGATCTTAGGAAGTAATAGTGTTTTTTTTCGTTGTGTTTTAGACCTTAGGATACCCCCCATAGTTAACATTGGCTTAGATATTGTCATATTGCTCATCGTCCACTCGCACTCAACCAAATTCTAAATATAACCATTAATGTCTCGCAGCTCAATGTCACTGAGGAACGGACGAACAACAATTTGACATCAAAACTCACAGTGGCAAGGTTCATTCAATAGCCAACCATGAAGAAGTAGTAATCACTGATGACCAACATGTTGGCTCCCACGATGCTCTTTGACAAATGAATATGTCACATGGCGATTCGTCCCACAGGGGTCACACCCTGGGTGTATATAAAGAATCTCGTGTCCTCCACGTAGATTCATGTTGTGATGGATATTGTATGGCTTCCATGCCCATAGAATTCCCTCGTAGTGTCATAATCCTTGATGGGGCCAAACCTCTCATACTTGACCACACAATGTTTCTTAAAAGAGCACACTCATATGAGCTTTCTATTACAAACCGAAGAGTTAAAGGTGACGATGTTCTTGCATGTTCCTTTCCATATGGCCGGTACGACACAGAGGATATTTTGTTGAAAAGGACATGGATGTGATGGGGTAGACATGAACATCACAGATTAATTTCAGGGTTGTTTATAAGGCGTAAATATGGTCGGTGACAATTACAAGATGTTTTTCAAGACCCCCGTGATTTCCACTTGTAAACCTGCCTTCACATATTTAGTCAAATAATATAGTACCATTAAACCCATAAAACTTCAAGAATTTTTGAATCAGCTACCACCTAACAGAAAAAAATAGGGAAACATTTGCTTTAATAGTAGAAACATCATCCATTACTTTAAACAATGTGTAAGGTTGTCAACAATTAACACTTTTACAATCAACAAGTTTTTCAAAATGAGCTTCTATTTCATCATAACTTCATTCTTCTGAGTAACAAACTCTCCAAATTTAGTTTCCTTTTAACAGAATGACATCTATCATTCTAAATAATTTTCCTCAGAGGTTATGCAACTTAACCAAAAGCTTCGATTGCGTAGCCAGTTCGAAGTGTGAGCAATAACTTGTGTTTCAAACAGGGTAAACAGATCAATGTTACGCTCTGTCTCATCTTCGGGCTTCTAGTTCTCGTTAAACAGAGGTAAGATGCAAGTCTGTATGTCCGTTCCTGGTCTCTTTGGCGTTCCTGCCTTTAGCAATACATGTTTAATCAGATTATTGTTGTAAGCATGGGCATTGCTAATTGTAGCCACATCATTGCCCTTTGAAGACCATCCTGTAGCAGTAACAACAATGGGTGTGTTGGAATGCCCCAGGGATTCCATGGCAGAATACATAGCATCAACCGTGGCGTCAAACAGGCTCCTTTAAATCTTATGTCTGTCCTTCACAATGGGCGCGGTGGGTTTCAACAAGGCATAATCTAAGCTATACGACTCCCTGCTGTTGTAGATGAAAAATGGAAAGACATTGGCGAAGAAAGGAGAGTCGTTAATCTCCAGGAAGTTGACATTAACAGAGCTTAGAAGAGCCTGAAATGACATTGCGTCTACAATTTCCCTCGTCGCGAGAGTTGTGCAGACCTTACTTTTATCGTGCAAATTATCCTTCTGAATGGCGGTCTGGATGTTATTGATGGCAAGAAGGGAGAACGCTTTTTGGCGTAATTTGGGTTTATAGAAGAGTTGAAGGGGCATGTCTAACATAGATAGTAAGGTATGTAAGGTTTGTTGAGCCATCAAAACAATTCTAAGATGTATTGAAAAGGCACATTCAACCTCGTTAGTAAGGCAACAAACATACGCATCACGTAACCAATTGACCATTATGTTAACGAGAGGGCCACCTTTAGTATAGAGTCGCAGAAGTAAATCTAACATGCACGGAGCTCGTAGCATCGAGCATGTCTCTAGTCATTGGCAACAGTGTTAGTAGCATCACTCGAGCTACAGGTAATAATATTCAACACTCTAATTTGTTATCAACATTGTCTTAGGTAGAAAGTGAAGGATCTAATTGAATTATAGACTATTATTATTATAATAACAATATAATGAAAGATTGTAGTTGTAGGTTCTGATCATTAGGCTAATATTATCATTTCCTAAATATTTTGTGACAATCTTGGCATGTCAATTTATTTGTTAACATCGTGATATCCAGATTGCATGTAATATCGGTGTGTGTTTATTTAAAAAGGAAGACTAAGTCATGTGTTTCTTTGGCCGCGAAGGTGACACCAAGTACAAGTAGAAGACACGTGGGAAACACTAGGAATATACTTTCCCACAATGTCAAAAATTTCCATGAGGAGCCATACACACCCACACAGGGATTTATTTCAATTGAACCTCATCCCACTTATATATTGTTAACAATAAGTAATATCAACAATAGTATTAATATTATTACTCTAATTATAGCATTAGTTTTTTTTGGCTTTTAGAATACAATTTGGGATGCCATTAAAACCCAAAGAAGCAGCCAAAAAAACTCCACTTCTGCCATTGTCATGCATTTCACAACATAAGCAAACATTGGTTATTGAGGAGGAAAATGTCATGTTCTAAATTTCTCATTTTGACAGAGGCCAAGAGGATGTTAGCAGAGGTTGTGGGTGGATTGTGGCTTTTTGCGTTACACCTATTAATTGTATTTTACTGGAATGTTTAGAGTCCTTTTGCCCTCTTTTGCAACCCCCGCTTTGGCCAGGGTTGGGAGGATGTTGGCACCTCCACCAAGGCTAAATCCTCTTCGTACACCACCACCAACACCTCCTCCATGGCCTGAGTCACCACCCAAACCACCGCTAGATCTAGCCCCAAACCAACATCTCCTCCACCATTAAGGTGAGCAACATGCCCATGTTTTTACATATCACGCAAACATGCTTTCGCAGATGCTCAAACCTTGTTTCAAAAGCTCCATTTTTGCACAGATTGGCAGTATGCTATCAAAGGTAAATTGACCAAATTGGACATACATTGGCTGCATTTGGTGAAACGTCATCAATTCTCTACATGGATACCAATGTATTTTGATCACTGTAGATATATTTGTAGACACCTAAATTCTACTTTTACATTCTTATTGCCAAACGCACACAAATCAATCTCATTCTTACCAGTTTCGTTATAATTAGTGATTTCCGCTAATTAACTAATGTTTCTTACCACTTTGGCCAATTAACAACACATTGTCGATTGCATAATCCCTTTCACATTTAGCATGTCACTTTATAACAAATCGTAAGTCAAAATCCTCTTCAAAACAGGCAATTAGCGATTATTAGCTAATTAAGCTTATTTTGCCCTTGTTTTGATCAATATAACTACTATTGATTCAAACCCCTCTTTCAACCACTCAAAATCACCCCACTTTCCTCCACAACGTCTCAGCAAGCTTCAAAATCTTATCCTAGCCTCCTAGTTGACCCTAAGCGGTTGATTGAGGCTCCTCACATCTTACTCATTTGTTAATTCACTAATTGTGATTAGCACATCTTAATCATGATTAGCAATTCTAATGTAATTTGTGTTTTTAATCCCACATGCACCAAGATGCAAGTTTTTTGCCAATGGAAAACTATAAAAAGGACTCACCACATCTCTTAATATTTTACACCATGCTTTGATTTGCATCTCATATAATAAATATGATTTATAGCCAAGTTCAATCCTTGCCTAAAGTCTTCATCAAGGTTAGTAGATGGATATCCAGAATGACCATGTAGTCATTTGGAGAGGCCATTTCACCTTGTTTGGAGTAGCAACCATACCAATTTGATTTCCCTATTAGGTCTATTTAGGTCTATGTTAGGTAATTGAGCATATTAGCAGGCATTATTAGTTAGATTTTGAATTATATTCATGTCAGTTAACATTCCATTTAGCTTCTATCTTTAGTGTTGCATTCCTAGACTTAAAGCTTTGGTTATAGGTGGCAATGGTGTTAGCCTCCCTTAATTAGTCTTGTTATTTGCTTTGTAGAGTTTAGGGTGTCATCAATATTAAAATAAAATCTAATAAATTAAACACAATAAATGCAGAGGAAAAAATATTTTATTAGTTTTTGGCATGAAATTGTTCCCAATGTGGCTTTTTTAGGCCCAAAATGTTTTTTGGGATCCTCTTTCTCACACTATATAGCCTATTGACTAATTGATATTTATTAGTAAATGGAGGAATTGTTCATGTAATAGGTGGTTTCGAAATTTTATTGAAGGGTTGAGACATCAACAAGGGTTTGAAACAAAATGGCACTATATCATGAAGTATTACACATATTATGACATTTGGGCTAGATATTTGGACAACCTATAGGGGATATCTATCTCCGATATCTTTGAAACATAAAGCATTAGTAAAAATGAAAAAATATTTGACAAAAATCCACAATAGGAGAAGGTTGAATAGCGCCAGATTTTTGAACTAGGGTCCAACTACTAAATTCTTATTTTGTTTCATCGGCTTCTTCATTCCCTTGGTAATGATTTTGGTTCTTAAAGTCCCATAAACTATTTTGATCTCATGGACATTATCAAAATCTCTACCTGTCTGACTATTTTGATCTCATGGATGTTATCAAAATATCTATTAATCTATCTATTTTGTACTGTAAGAATTTTGGTAATAAAGGTGAACCCACTTTTAACAAGGTAAGAGGACCCACTTAACATAAAAAGAGTTAAGAACAACCATTTTGCACTCGTAATGGCTACCATACCACAACAAGACAAAATAGTTCAAGCACTTCGATAAATTAAATTATTGTCGATTAACAGTCAAATCGTATGGAAGAATAATTAAGTCGAAATAGTTTTGTGCCCTAGATCATAAGGTCAAACCCCATGCAAAACAAACATTAAAATATGATAAGGGGAAGATTGATAAATGTAATAATAACAAAATAACATAATAAAAAACTGAGATATTTATTTTCTAATAAGAAACCCCTTTTTAGTATGATTACAAAAATATGAATTTAAAGGAAGCACTTAATTAATCTCGTTATAAGAATGAATAAAAGATGAACCACATGAGTGGAGTTAATAATTATATATATATTGGTAATCCAAAGGGATTGATAGATACCTAGCAACCCGGAGATTTGAGGAGCGAGACTCTAACACGAGGTGAGTGTCATTGATCAACCTCATTTAGAGAAGCATATATCGAGCCCTCAACACATGCTACAGGTAAACGTGGGATTTGAACCCACAACCTAGACCACCTATAGGCGAAGTCGATTGAACCATCCTCGATAACCATATATTAACACTTACACTCAAAGAAAATGTAATGGTTACACTGATAGCCAAATAAGTTCGAACAATTGATTAAAGAATCAATAAATATAAGTATTTTCAATTAAATATCAAATTACATATAAAAGTAATGTGTTTACGATAAAGTAGTTTTATGCCCTAGATCATAAGGTCAAAACCCATGCAAAACAAGCATACATTATTATAAGGCGAAGAATGGTAAATGTGATAGTAAAAATAGTAATGTAATAAAAATTGAGTTTTTTATTTTTTAATAAAAACTATTTTTTAATATGACAAAAAAATCATTTACTAATATAAATCCATATTTAATATTTAGGTGTTTTATTATTTTTGTTTCTTAAATATGACGTCTTCTGCAACCAATTACAAGGTAGCAATTCTTAGGCACCTTTATAATGAAAACTAACTACATGTCTTGAAGTGGTGCCGAAATCAATCCTAATTTGCTGATGGAGTTATATTTAATAATTACTATTGGATAATTTTGAACATTTAAAATGGTTGGTGTGTCATCTTCCATGCGATTGAATATATTTATAATTCTTCCAATGAATATAATTACTAGCAATCGTACGTGAAATGTATGATGGAAATGCTGAAGGGGATCTTTTGAAGGATTCATTTTCGAGGGAGAGAAATAACAAGAGAGGGAGAGGGGTGAAGAAGAAGGGGACGTTAGAGGACGGAGAAGTGAGAGGGTGGAAAAAATGGAAAGGGGAAACAATTTGAAACTTTACCATCCAAGACTGACACGAAAAATATGCCATAACACAACTGCTAGAGTTATTATGTTGCGAGAAGAATTTGGTTTTATTTGAACATTAGGTGGTCATACCGAGATTATTTGGGCCTGCAATTTTTGAAGCCTTAAAGCTCAAGATTTTGTTCTTGGGAACGCACGTTTAACATACTATGAATGAATGCAAAACTATATAAATCGTTTTTTATAAAAATATAAAAATAATCTCAAAACACATTATCTTAAATTTGTGACATACTTGTAGTCAGTTAAAATATATAATGTTTATTATGGATAACAATGTTGGGAAAAATACAAAATACATACAAAACTATATAGATGGGTGTGATAGTGCATCGATATCTATCCTTGAATCATCAATGATTCACCGATCTTTTAATTATGAATACAAAGCGCCAAAAGATTATTGCCCTACACACAACACAAATTCCTTGAAACTAAAGCTAGTAATAGCTTTGAGAATTGAATTCGTTAAATAGAGTAGAACAAAATTTGGATGCGGACGCATGTAGAACATCATCTCCCAGTAATAAAAGGAACTTTTTTCCTAAGGAATCAGCCTTAGTGGATCGTAAAAAATAAGAAACTTTGTTATTAATGGAGTCATCCAACTAAGAAACCATTGAAAGGTAGTTATACGAATGATATTCGACACACGACCTTCGATCCGCACTCAACTCCCCAAGGTCGTTCCGGAGCAGCCGATGTGGAAAGCGGATGGCTATGTGGTATCAGAATATGATAATGGGTGGAAAATATGTGGAGATGTTAGGCAAAGGTGAGAAAGGAAATATGATGTTTTTAACTCACAATCATGGAACCTACTCATCAAGCACAATGAAAGCCTCTTTAACCTAGGTGGCTTGGATGGAGAAGCCTAAAAGGATGGAAATGCGGAGGATCCAATCAATGTCAAGATCTAGGGATATCCTATTACGGAATGTGTGTGAAACTAAATGGGGGCTCATTAATTTTTCTAGATAAGGTCGTGGAATAATCAAGAGTGAGAGGCGTGATTCCGTTCAGCTCTACGGATGATTAGTAGGTTCTGTCCAAAATGAGAGGGCTTGTTGAGCTTGCTCATTTAGGATGCATCTAACTTCCTAATGATGTATTTTGGGAGTGGTGATTATCTAAATACTAACGATCTTAATCCAATATCTACGTCTAATTGGGTCTCAGTTTTGTTCGGTTGAGGAACCGTAGGATCACAGCCATAAACTATCTCTAGTCTTGGTCCTACTATGGTCATGCAATGTATTTTTAGGATTTAATCCAAATGATGATTAGGAACTCTACGTATGGGATTGTTCCAATAGTAGTAAGCCTTTGTTGCTTCAATTTTTAATGTTAGAAGTTGTTCAATATTTTGTGAATATAGTACGGGAGATCTAGCTACACATATGCGCAGTACCATATCTATGTCTATGGTAATATCATTTTCATTTGGTTGAGGAACTATTGGGTCAATTTCATGTAGTTTCTCTCCGGTTTGGTTGATGGTCATGTGGATACTCAGTTTAATCAGTATTTTAGTTGTCTCGACCAATATTCAAATGCATTATCTTCTTCTATGTTTAGTGTGTCTAACTGTCTATTGATACTACTCATATCCCTAGTTGATTTGAAAATGTTATACCTAAGCCCTTGATCTATACATCTGCAAGAGTAGCTACTAGGTTTGGTTCTGTAATTATTGGTTCAAAACAAATATCTTTTACTTATCTTGGTTCTTTAATTGTCATACAGATTTGAAAATATCTAACTAAGTAAATCGACAAAAGGAATTGAAACTAAACTATGTTTTTGTATTTTCCATATTTATAAATAAGAAAAATGACTAATCTAATAAATGAAATCTTTTTGTTATTTTTTTAGTTTTAAGAGCAAGCTTCTAACCTAATAAAATGAATATAAACAAGAAATCATCTAGATGTAGATAATCACTTGTGCAATTTGTATGAGATTAACCTAGAATAACTAACTAAATGAATTCTTTCCACAACTCTAAATCTTGCCTCAGAGGTAGATAATAGTCATTGTTTTAGAGAAACTACTATCCTCTAAAACTTCCTTGGCAATAATTAAAGAATGAAGTTCTAAATTGATCTCCTCTATTAACTGTTTAATAATTGAAATGATTGAAAGATTTAACTACTCTATTTGATATGAGTCTGAAACAATGAATTCTAACTTGACAATTTGAATAAAGAGAGAAAAAATCCAACCTAGATATACAAGTATTTGTGGTAAATCTGGTTGAAATAGAAGTGCATATATATCTAGGTTGGATTGTTTCTCTCTTTATTGATTAGAGAAATCTCTCTTTATACAATACAAAAAGAAGAAAGATGTGGGAGAACTTAACAGCTTGAATTGATTGACCGGGTAGCAATGTGGGTGGAAGATGGAAAGCTCAATTGATTTGTGATTGGGCTTTGGTAATTTCCAGTGAGAAGGCAGGGGCTTCAACAATGGCAAGGATAAAAATTCTTATCTAGGTTTTGCTTTCACACAAGCATCGTATTTATAGGAATTTAGCTAGGAAATGGTTGGAGCCATTTGGTAGCCAAAGGAGGACATAAAAAAGTGAAGAGGGGGTTCAAAATTCTAACAACCATTAATCACAAATAGAAGTGCAAGAATAGATTACCACAAGGTAGTTGGGCATTAGAAACATCTAAAATAGGAAAGGAACATGTCTAAAAATGCGAGTTAAGTGAGATAATTCCCCATCAAAACACAAGTGATCTTTCTGTAAAATTCACACAGGACCACCACCCTTTAGGATCTTCTACCCTGTACAGGGTGGTGGTTTGCAAACCACTGTAGCCTTTCCTGGACAATAGTTTTGACATTAAAGGCCAAAACTACTCTAAAATGCATCGAGGAAGCTAGGAAAAAGCATGTGAGGGATAAGTGAGGATGTTTAGGCTACAAATACACACTATGAATGGGTTTTAATGGAACTTCAAACACCTTCTAAAAGGATATGAATCATCATTGGGGATCTTGTAACCGTTTTCTGATAATGTCACACATGCAATTTTGGGTGTATATATATTGCCCCCTCAGTGAAGTGTTTTAGCCATGAGGATACATAAAATGTAGAGTTCGAGTATGGCGTTCCCAAAATGGGGAGTTATAGGTTATACCTGACACTCCTGTGTGCTGAAATGTGACCATCCAAGCTCCAGTTACCTGCAAAAAGGAAAAAAGAATACTCAAGTGCAGATAGATGAAATATCGAAAAATTAAATGCTAAATTAAAACGATGAGAGGACTTATCATTTAAGTGTAGGGATATAGAAATATACATGTTCCAACGCTACTCGTCCTGCAAATATATGCACTTAAAACAAAGTTATATCAACATAGGCTCATATATATATATATATATATATATATATATATATATATATATATATATATATATATATATATATTTATATTCAAAACAAACCCATTTTTCAATTCATTTGTGCATATTGACTTGATGAGTTTTGAGCTTTGGACCTACAGTGATTGTTTTTCGATCGAAAGGGTAGTAAAAACATACCGTTGCGAGATAGTGATCATGCCTCCGCGACCAGAAGATCGACCCGTGCGGTCTAAAGTTAGTTTTTCTCACTTTTTTGTTTTTAAACCTAAAATGTTAAAAAATGCCAAAATACTTTACATAGGGGGGGTTATTTTAAAAATTTCTTATGTTAAACTAGTCTTTAGGGGGGTGCCCATAGGGTGGTAGTTTATTTTGCAAAAAATGTTGTATTTTTCATGTTTTTAGGATCTTCTTAGGGCTATGTAGCCATATGGATGAAACGGTTCAGGACCACCACCCTAAGCAGTGACGGTGGTTATAGGACCGCCTGTCCTATCATGGTCAGTGATTTTAGAACTACTACCTTGAGAAGGTAGTGCAGTCAAAAAGACCACCACTCTGCACAGGGTGGACGGTTCTTAAACAGAATGAAAAATCCTTGTGTTAAATCTATTTTTGTTGGATTTTTTATGTTTTACTATGTTTTTTATGAGCTTGCCTATCAAAAATCTTACTGACTTTCTCTTTTTCTGTTTTGGTGGATGCAGAAGAAATGATGAATACATCCATAATGGAGCCGTGAGAGGGAGTGTGATTGGCTCCCGGGGATTCTTGATTAGTTAACCTAGGATGAGACTGATATTCTACATTTAGTGGGCATATGGAGGATTATTCGGGTGCCCCTTGTTACTCCTTGATAGTAACATTTTTTGTGTGACCTTTTTTCTTATTGGGATGCAAACTAGAAATACCTTCCAATTTCCAGGTGTTAGGGGTGAGCGGATGATCACCCTAGAGGATGTGTACCATATTCTTGGGGTTTTGATACTGCCCTAGACAGTTGACCTTGGAGATAGCAGTAGAGTCTAGAGCCACGATGACTCAGTGGGCCACTTATATTAGTGATGGCAGTGGTGTCAGTTGGTTCTGAAGAAGGGTGTGAAGCTCTGATTGATTTCTACTTCTCGTATACTCATTATCTACAAGACCATCATGGGTATTTTTTCTTCGCAATTGATGGGGGATAAGGGAGGAGACACATTGCTATATTATTGGGCTCCCATCATTTCATAAATTGAGGCTCATGCTCTATATCTACACTTGGGGGGAAGATATCCTTGGTATCATTTATCATGACTTATATCTGGATTATTCATGTTGTAGGGATAATCATGGAGCCACCCCAAATTTATTATGAGTTAGGTGTATGAGTGGATTGTCCCCAATGGTAGGGGAGTACCAATACCAGGACCTAGGTGCCGTCAGGGCCGCTAGATGGATAGATGATGTCAATTCTCATGAGTGCCACATCAGCTCATTGGCTTCCTTGACCACAACAGACGTGGTGAAAAATCCATACCAGGACATGGCAGGATTGTGGGGATAGGAGGGGACTACATGGGATGACCTATACCACTACTAGTCTAGTTAGTTGATAGGAAGGATAAAGTTGAGGTTCACCCATTTGGCCAAGTTCCTGCAGCAGTTCAGTATTTATGTATATTGAGATGCTTCCCCCCAGTGGCACCCATGTATAGGAATATCAAGGAGGCCCAAAGGGGCCCTAGAAATAGATCCAGGTTGGAATGGTGGTTACTCTAGGAGCGTACTATTGTAGTTAGGTGGAGTAGTTTGTGCCTGATGGGAAGATGGTGTCGCTTTTACACATTTACTCTAGATTGAGGCCACACCTACTCACATCGAGGAGGATGATGAGCCTATATATGTGGAATCTAATTCTGAGGAGGAGATAGGGGATGAGACCAGAGAGGAGTCAGGTAATGAAGAGACTAATGATGGATCTTATGATGAAGGATTGGGTTGGTGAGACTAGCTGGGGCAGTTTGCATGGAGGAGGAGAGCGAACCTGAGTGGCATGATACCCAGGATGTACTGAGATTGGAGCGGGAGGAGGAGGATGCGAAGAAGGAGACCTTACTCTCAGAGGATCCACTCCCTTCGAGACAAAGGAAGAGATTAGGGTTTTTTCACAGGGAAACGGGTAGTCTCAAAACCATAGGAGGCACACCAAGTAGTTACAGCTATAGCTCAAGCTATACCAATTGACCCCACATGGATGTAAGGAGATCCAAGTATGTTGATACTATTTTCTTGACTTTGTTAGCTAGAAATATTAGTTGGTCTTTATTTTTTATTTTTGTAGCTTTCTAACTCACCATTTCTTCTTTTTATCTTTTTTTTGCAGGGAATGCACAAGAGTGGCGAGATCTTATTCATCAGGTACGCGTGGATATCTTGTTGATCCCTTTGGGGAAGACACGAGCCGAACTAACGGAGAATATATGACAACCGATCTGATTATATGTCTCTTCATACTAACTCCTTTCCAAAGATGACATAAAAGAGGTACCTGGTCACGGGGGGGTCACCTAGTAAAACTATTATATAGCACGTGCGTTCGGAGGGTATTAAAGAATACCCTTGATTTTAATTGTTACCTCTACTTACTCAATTGATAATACCCCCTCCCGTTATATTATTAAAATGAAAATACCCCCTGTTTTTTCCATGTACCCCACTTACCCATTTTTCCATTGCAATTTTATTTACCCCTTTTTATTTCTACCTGTATATGTCAAATAGAATATATATCATATTTCTCACTCAAATATTATTTTCTTAATACAACTTCACTATAAATAGTGGGTTTGAATACATTCAAAACCTATTACCAGTTATTTTAATGTTATTCTTTAATAATTTATAGTTCTTTAATAATATCAAGTTCCGCCAAGAATTTATCCATTGCTATAGACAAAATGAACTGGTTCATATCCACTTCATATCATAACAAGTTAACGTGACATGCCCAAAAAAAGAATCTTGAGATTCCAAAAAAGTAAGCTTAATGCTCTTTTTATTAGTTTAGAATATTTAAAAATTACTCTAAATTTACATTAATATTATACAAGTATGCATGTGTTGTGGGCGAACATCTTGAAAATGTACTGAGTTATCTATATCCATTTCAAAATTCAACCATCATTTACAAGTCTTGGAGTCTCATCTCCCTAAGTTTCCACAACACACCAATACTAAGAATAAAAACAAAAAAAATTCTCAGTCACCATTTGTAAAACCGTAACACTTTGATACGATGAAAATAACACCTCTTTAACCTTGATTAAACCTACCTTGCACCATTTTCTATGTTCTTGTGTATGGACTAATACTAGCACCCTTTGCTTGTGTCTAATCTTTCATTTGGCCGTGAGATTACTTGTACTAAATTTTATTTGCAAGATGAAGATGTGTTATTTTTAACTTTTATAGTAGTACAAGAAATCACATTCTAAGTTGAATCCCAACACATTTGTCTCAAGTTAATTGATAGACTGTTTATATTTGGTTAGTGCAATTTCCTAATGAGGAATTGAAATTCATCAAACAGTGAATGGGGGTTCAAATCCTTCAATCATTTAAGCAATCCTGGTTTACCATCTAAAAATGTAATATATAAACAAAGTTTCTTTTATATAAATAAAAAAATGTGATTCCATAGTATCCAAATAATTATGGATATGCACAGAAGGAGCTTGTAAAAAAAGATCAACAAAATTTTAATCAAATGCAATTGTAGATGTAAATCCCGATGCATCATTGTTTGCTAGCATCATAAAAGATTGTACAAAACTTGGAGCGTTGGTATAAAATCAAAATGTATATTAAAAAAATTGAGTGCAATTTTTTTCCAAATGTTATGGTTCTAGCCGAAAACCCTCATAGGCGCATATGCAAACTAGGTAGATTAAACAAGGCACATCTCGTTGACAAAATGAGTTATACATGTGACATCATAGAATGCAATGATTGCAGGATATAAAATTCATGGCTATTGCAATAATGCCATTAAACTCTCAATGAGCGCCGTCTTCATTATAATCCAAACCTTTCACTACACATGTGTCAAAAAATATAAAATTAATATTAGTGTTACAAATGAATCAATATAAATGAAAATGTATAAAGATTTTTAAATAATCTTTAAAACACAAATTAAAAGAATGAGAGTTAGAAGATAAAGACATCAAAAATAGATGACTTATGTATGTGTAAAATTACGTCAATTGATATCAGCATTTAATCATGATATTATAATGAGGGATAACATTACGAAGGGACCAAAATAGTCCTCAACTCTACTCCTTGTGGCCTTGAGGATGGGGGTATGAGACTCAAGTGTATCAGAGGGAAACAAGGAGAATTTAGAATCCTTCTACAACAGTTGCAAACAGAGGTTGTCACCAACAGTGCACCAAAATGAAGCCCGCTAAGCAACAACCTACTAATGTTGAGGAAGATAAAGTTTAGAGTTTCCTCAAGATAGCCAACACAATCAAGAAGATCATCAAGGTAAAAGCTCTCAATAAAACATGAAAGTGACCAAGAACTGTGCTAAACAGAGCTCTTGCTAATAGCTTTCCTAAGAAGATCTTACTCTAATTCAGTGTCTTAAGGACTAAATGTTAATCACCTCAGAGGAGCATGTAGTCAAATCAATCATGATTGATTCAAGTGGTCTGATATTGTTGTGTTTTGATTTGATCCTGATGATTATGAGGTCTGCAAAGGATGGATCTATATCATGACATATATCTGAGTCTTGAAGTTATAAATAGGTATGTGAGTCTATGGAAGACTGTATATTGAAACAAATGGTTTTCCATTGAGTCTTTAAATTTCATCACAGAGGTCTAAGGAATTCAATATAAAAAGTGAGTTAACAAGCCCTTGGTTATGATGTAAGAAAGGTCCCAAATTTCTATGGTAAGGTACTCATTCCAAGGGGAGTTCATCATGATTGAGTTTCTTAAGAAAAATTTATATTCTATCATCTTTCTAGTAGAAGTGGTCTCTTCCCTAAGTTATTCATAAGTTAGTCTAAGCTATACATGAAGTCATATGCTGACATGAGCTTGACATCCATTCAAAATAATTAAATCTTAAGATATTGCTAATATGCCTTGAAGAAATTTAAAGGAGTTTTTATGAAGTCCATTTAAAGCATGATCAGGCTGAGAACATACATCTCTGGATGTTCCCAGTGATTTGAGAATTGTAGAGTGTCCTCGAGGATGGTTTTGTGTGAATTTCAATAAGAAGTGTTGAAAATAATGTATGAATTGTACCCTGAACAAGATGAATAGTATGGATGGGGTGTAATATTGAATGTCAAATCTATTATAGGGATGAAATCAAGTAAAACATGCAGAGTATTGATCAACGTATTGCAAGACAAACAACCAAGTGTTTAAGGTATCTAGAAAACTTGTTTGGCATAACTATTATATGTGCAGTTGTAGGTACAAAATACAGAGTACTCTTGTGACAGTGCTTTTAAAGCACTGTCACATCAAAGACACTCCTGAACTTCCAACAAGAACAATTGAATGTCTAAGAGCTAAGAGACTAACAACAAACAATTTAATTGAAATTTTACATTGCCATTACTTCCTTAAATACTATTTAGCTAAAAAATACAAGACATGGAACATAAATTTAACACCAACAACAAGCTTATTATGAATTAGAAGCCATCTAAAGCAAGATTTCTTTGATTGAATAAAGGAAAACAAAAAACATTAAATCTACAAGACCGTCTACTAATGGGCTCACAAACATTCCACTCATTTTTAAGGCCTAGGGAAAGGCTTGGGGAGAAGGCACTCTTTTCATACAGTTATTTGGAGGTAGCCTCTTGGAGAGTGGGCCGTTTAAGCCACCTCATGGTATCCCAAAAGTCATTCTCATCCTCCATAATTAGTCTAGTATAGGGAGTTTTGAAAGCATTTCTGGGCATTGTACACATTTTGATTTTTGAACTGAGATTGAGGAAGCTTATAGAAAATTTTAAGGTCTGTCCATTCCATCCACTTCCCAAATATGTACAAGTCGTGTAATATTTTAATTCCTTTCTTAAACCAAAGGAGGGCAGAGCAGCCTCTTGTCAAGGCAATGATCTTGTCAAAGAAAGGATCTTTTCCTTGACAAGAGTCTGCTCTGCCCTCCTTTGATTTAAGAAAAGAAATAAAATCTTACATGACTTGTACAAATTTAGGAAGTGGATGGAATGGATAGACCTTAAATATTTCTATAAGCTTCCTCAATCTCAGTTTAGAATGTATACAATGCTCAGAAATGCATTCACAGCTCCCTCTATTGGACTAATTATGGAGGATGAGAATGACAGCTGGGATACTATGAGGTGGCTCAAAGGGCACCCTCTCCAAGACATTTTTCAGATTTAAGACATTTATTTAAAAGGGATGCAGGGTATTTTTTAGATTTAAGACATTAATGTTATAAGACTTTACAACTGAGTGCATTGTAACTTATTCCTATGTTTGGAAAATTCTCTGAGCACAAATATAGGCTTAGGATTCATGTTTGTCAATTCATAGGTACTTTTGTTTTAAGATGTTAAAATTTGGCTTTGTGCATGCCTTATACACTCATTTTTATATTTAACAGGCTGTAATTTTCCTGGTCTCGTAGATAACTTTTAGTCATCCTCTTGTCCATTTTTGTGCATAAACATCACAACTCTAATCAATTTTTTTTTGTATTTATATTGTGGCAGTGGTGTAATAATTTCTAGACTCTCAACTGACTGTGTATCAATCAAAAGCCTGCTTAAAGATGGACTGTCTCTTATGGTGCAAAATGTAGCCACAATAACTTTGGTGCTTTGTATCACATTATTATCCTGCTGGCAAATGGCTTTAGTGCTGATTTCTCTGCTTGTTCTGATAGTGTTTCAGTCATGGGGACAACTCATGCTGGTAAAGAAATTTAGTGCCAAATACTAGGTACTTTAGATTTTAACTGATGTCCATCATTTCCATCATGCAAGGGTTTATAACCAGAAAAATGGTATCCATTTCTTTTTTGGCATGGTATACAAACACAGGGAGGTATGAGACCTGACATGAGATGGAATAACATTTTTAAAAGTAAAAATCCTTGAATTTTAAATAACCACCGAGGGTTGTGGGATGGCCCAATAAGCATCGGAATAGGAGTTGATATTTCAATAAGCACTCGAATTTCTCACAGTTGCATAGTTAGCTGTGATTGTCCTCAAAAGACCTAGCGACATACCTAAATTTGAAGGATTTAGGGACTTAGAGATTGAGAATTTAGTTGAAACTTGTAAGATATCACCTAAGAGGTGTCTTCTAATGTAGAGGACCATATCAAATTCATATCTAAACAAGATCAAAACTAATCACTTCCTTCATTATAAAAGCTTATCTAGTTTGTAAACTTGGCTCTAGTAGGCAATTTAGGCTCCTTCATGCACTCTTTTATCTTTTATCTTTTATCTTGACAACAAACCCTTACTAGGTCTATTCTCTTACATTGTTATGTATATAATCACTTTTAGAAGGTTCCAATAGATAAGAAAGTGGTTTTTGAGTACACTTTAAGGGTTTCTAGGTGGATATAGGATTTCAAGTGTTAACTCCAAATAGAAAAGGTACTTCCTTTGTAAAATTCCACTCACAGTGAGTTCCTTCAACTGTGCACAGTGATCCTCTGAAAACTGGTAAAGATATCTTGAGTTTTCTCCAATGAAAGTTCTCACTTCCTTTTTCAATACCTACAATACACCCCTCTAATCATTTCTTCCAGTTTATAGAGCAAAATTCCAAGTGTAAGGGTTTTTGCCACTCAATTTCTTAAGAAACCCAAACTGTGTAACCTACAGGCCCGAGAAGTCAATTCTTGCAATAACTTTTATCATGCATCGAATCAAACCATAAAAATTCAACTGTAGGTATGTTTTGAAGGTGTTCAAAGTATGGCCTTACCAGTGGCCTTTGAAGAAACACGTGCTAACCCCTTTCTATTGGATTCTTCATTACCTGTCCTGTAAATGATCTCCTTCACAGTCAAGGAATGAATTAAGCATTCAATGATCTTTTCACAACCTTTCACATAAAAATCACAATCCTTAGGTGTAACACTCCATCATTATTATTTCAAGACTTCATTATTCTTTCAACAAAACTCTTCTTTCCCACTGTCACAGACTAGCCACTCAGGGAATGCAATTACAACTTAGAACATGAAGTATAAATCACCTAATCACTTACTCTGTAGATTCAATGTCTTCCAAATCAGAGTCTTGATAGCCTTCCTTATTCGAGCCTATAACACATACACATGTAAAATCATAAGAGAAACCTTATTTCAAACATTTATCACCCATGACACCTCGAGTTTTGTCACAAGGATACTTGCATGCACTTATAAGGAATCACAAAAGTTTCTTTCTTTTTGGCCAATACACTAGATCATTTCCACAACATTCATATCACAAGAAATTTGACAAATTATGACTTTACCAAATAGTCTCAATAGAAAACTTCAAAAAAATTCTTCCCGAGAAGGTGTACAGTCTCCTACACACAGTTTGTCTACATTCTTCAAAACAGAACTACGAATAATGAATCTTCAGCAACTATTAAGAACATCTACCCATTTTCCAAGTGTTTTATGAGAGCATTATCTGAATATACAAACCACAAGTTTCATTGCACAAGCTCTTTGAAAATCCTATAAATCAGAGATACAAGTCTTGATTATAAACTTTGACAAGGACATTCACAGCCTATATGTCAACAAGTGACCCAACATTTTGACCTACCAAGACATCCTCAATGATGTATCATGACCTCATTACAACATGTGACCTTGACTTTCTCAGAGACATTAGTAGGTTCAAGAATCAGACTACTCAGAATTGTGAGTCTATTGATGAATGGATAGCAAGGTTGAAGTGCCATTACTGAGTCTAACATCTCTGTTTCAGTCTAAATCATGTAGCAAGATCTCTGTAGAGGAGTCTAAATAGCTTCAAGGTGTGAACTTGTATAGAATGAGGTCATTATCGTGCAAGTGTGAAGAGGTTCAAGTGAGCTCAAAAGATAGAGGGTGTTAGGTCTGATAAAACATACTCCAGTGCTCCTCATCAAGGTAAAGTGACTCTACAAGCATCTCAGTCCATCTCAGTTCATTGTGAAGAAAAGTATGATGTAACTCAAGTATAGAAGGGCTCATGATCAGGTATAAAGTTGTCAAATTTTTGTGCTATAAGGTCTGTGATATGGTGCAAAATCCTGTATCAATGCTCTTATGTATCCGAGATTGTAATTTCACGCCTTTAAAGGACTTCATAATGTGTTTATGAGATTGAAAACATATCTCCATAGTTCATCAAATAGTTTAGGGTCTCTAATGAAGTCAGGGAGTCCTGCATCAACTTGAGAAAGTGCCTCAAAGCAAGTCTAATGACTATAAGTGGCTTTACACTGCAAAATGTGTGTCTAGTTGACCCTACAGGTATGAGTGATCATTAAAAGTATGAGAAGTAGGAAAGAAGCTTAAAAACAAGGTATATAGGTTTTGGAATCAGTGTGAACTAAGGTTGTGTGTGTTCTTCAAAGATCTCAGAAGGTTGAATGTTTGTTGATACCATAAGTGAATGGTTAATGCAAGTGGACTGTAATTAAAATTCATACAGTGATACTGAAACAGAGTATAAGGATTGTGAAAATACTAGTGTGCCGAAACTCATGACATCATCTGAAGTTGTCAAAGAACAAGAATATTAAAAGCTAGTTCAAATGTTGACAGTGCACAACTTGAGTGAGGAGTAAAATTACATGAAAAGAATGGTAAGATGTTATCCATTATTGGAACATACTGTTAAGAAGTCTAAATCCATGATAAGATTAAAGCATGATCATGGGTTATCATACAATATAAAATCACGTATCAAATAACTATATTACGAGTTTCAGATATTTTTGTAGGTTCAAGGAGAGGGAGGATGTTTGCACTAACCTGTAAAATCTAAAATTGCATCGTTTTTCAGATGGTATCATCAAGCACCATTTTCATTAATATCTAAACCTTTCACTGCAGCACATACCAAAAAATATAAAATTAATGTTATAGGGTTACAAATGAATCGATAAATTATAAAAATGAAAATTAACAAAGATTTGTAAATCATCTATAATAAAAATACATTCAAAGAAGGAAGACAAAATGATTTTAAAACTACACCTTGTTTAAGTTTTTTGTAAAATCTTCAAAAACAATGTAATCACTATCTTCCAATTTGTAGGTATTGCTCCTAGAATCATATGATAAGTTGGCAGCCACGATGATAGATTCAAGTTGTACAAAAATATGAGTATTATTTAAAGCCTCCTGTATTGATTTCGATGGTATTCCTCCCTCTGTATGACAATAATAAATCTAGACTAAAATACTAAGAAGGTTTCTAAACAAACCTTTAAAGCATATCTACATTTTATCTACTTTAAAGCTTCAAAATGTATTGGGCATGTCATCCAGTGCTTACATCAAATTTTCAGTGCAATTTAAATAGAGACCAAATCCTGCCATCTGAATGTTGCCATATTGTTGGTTTGTTTACAACAACTTTAATTGAAATAGTCGAGAGGGTACATTATTGTGTAAGTCCCTACTATGCATGTTCAACAGATGAAAGTTCCTGATTTTTTCCCTATACATGCTTGTTTGCATTTTGGTTATAGCAGTATGGACCCTTGACATCCGCAGAGCCACAACTAGAGTCTACAGCTACTTTTCCCTTTGAAACCAAGAGCCTTGTTATCTGTGTGTTCCTTCTTTAAGTGGTCAAACCTAGCCATGCTTCAGCAGGTGAAAAGTTGCTAGAATCATTTCCCTATAACAAGGAAGTTAGGATTTCCTCCTCCTCTAGGCCAGTCTCTTCCTTTCAGTTTAACAGTTAAAACTTACACCTTTAGATACAAAGCAGCCCCAAATAATGGGTGCATGAATAATAGGGTGATAATAGGTTTCCTTTGCCTTAATGCAGAGCTACCGAGGACTATCCAGTCTGTTATGAAGCATGCCTTCAACTGCATAAAATGGCCCTAAAATCCATTAAAAATAACCTTCCTGTAATCTCGAAAGCAGAGATCACCACCTTCAGAGACTCGGAGACTATTTTAATAATGCCAGCGAGTAATGAACATGCATGGGTCTTGGTCAACCATGCACACATAATGACCAATTGTAGCTATAATAAAATAAAAGTCATTCATGCAAATGAAATATTTAAAGCCCTCATCCACTAAACCTACATGGTTGCATGCTAATAAAACACAAGTAAAGGTTACATGGTCAGGGTATGTTCCGGAGTGCTTCATCACTTCAAAAAGTTCAAGAGCATCCTTGCAAAAGCCATTTTGTGCATATTTTGTAATCATGGCATTCCACGAGACTACATTTTTTTGAGGCACTTTGTCAAACAGTTCATGTGCCTTGTGTATGCTTCCACATTTTGCATAAATATCTACCAGGGTATTTGCAACTACAACATTTGAGAAATTAGCCATAAAATAAGTTTTAATGGCCTCATACTGTTGGAAAAAAAGAAAGAATTGTGTAAAAGCTAAGCCATTTATATGCTGAAAGAATTTTTTTTAAAGTTCTTACCCAACACTGTATAGCTATATTATGAGTTTCAGAGATTTTTTTAAGTTCAATGGGAGGGGAGGATGTTTGCACTAACCTGTAAAATCTAAAATTGCATCGTTGTCAAATGGTCTCATCAAGCACCATTTTCACTACAGCACATGCCAAAAAATATAAAATTAATATTATGGGGTTACAAATGAATAGATAAATCATAAAAAAAGAAAATTAACAAAGATTTTAAAATAATCTATAAAAAATATCATATCTACTGTTTTTTTCTCCATGTATAGCTTTAAAAGTATCGTATCTGCTGTTTTTTTCTCTATGTATTGAACAACAAAAAAAAGTTGAGTGGGAAAAATAGACCCATGTCAAACAAACCCACCAACCGGGTTAAGCACTCTTAAAAACCCAAAGTAGAACATGGAGAGTGACACATACTAAACAACCTTTCAGACCTCTCATTTTCCTTGCATGATAATACAAGCACTTTATTTGAGATCTAAAGGAGTTAAACCATGCTAAAACCCAAGTTAACATTGTAAATTTAGCAGTAATTGGATAGTTGCAGCGAGTACAAAAGTCAGATTTCTGATTTACTAGCAACGGTAAAGTATGGTTCTCTACTCTCATAATTAAATAAACATAATGTTATGGAGAGAACCATGCTAAACAGAGATATGGCTAATAGCTGTCCTAAAATCAGTACCATTATGGATTAAATCATGATAATAAAACATATGAATTGTATAGCTTTAAAAGTATCTGTACTAGCAATGGTAAAGTATGTTGTTTTATTTTCTCCATGTATTGAACAACGAAAAAAAGTTGAGTGGGAAAAATAGACCCATGTCAAACAAACCCACCAACCGGGTTAAGCGCTCTTCAAAACCCAAAGTAGAACATGGAGAGTGACACATACTAAACAACCTTTCAGACCTCTCATTTTCCTTGCATGATAATACAAGCACTTACTTTTACTTTTAGATAAAATCACGTATCAAATAACTATATTACGAGTTTTAGATATTTATGTAGGTTCAAGGAGAGTGAGGATGTTTGCACTAACCTGTAAAATCTAAAATTGCATCATTTTCAGACGGTATCATCAAGCACCATTTTCATCAATATCCAAACCTTTCACTGCAGCACATACCAAAAAATATAAAATTAATGCTATAGGGTTACAAATGAATCGATAAATTATAAAAATGAAAATTAACAAAGATTTGTAAATCATCTATAATAAAAATAAATTCAAAGAAGGAAGACAAAATGATTTTAAAACTACACCTTGTTTAAGTTTTTTGTGAAATTTTCAAAAGTAATGTAATCACTATCTTCTAATTTGTAGGTATTGCTCCTAGAATCATATGATAAGTTGGCAGCCGCGATGATAGATTCAAGTTGTACAAAAAGATGGTCTATAGAATCATACTTGTATATGTGTTTCCCCTTTATTTTATTGTACCAACAAAGTTGAAGTTCAATTCCTTCTTGTCTATCCAAAAGATCAATGTCATTATGGTAATCAAACACTTTATTACCATCTTTTTTCCGTATTCTTTGAACCCTCCCAATGTACCATGTTCCGCATGAAACACCGTGATTTGTACTTCGAGAAACCCCTTTTCTTGTAGTCCGTTCAGCTATGGGTATAGAATCAATGTCAAACAAAACCCCACAATCTGACCCAATGCCAAAGCTAACTGAAACACCCTTTCTTGGTGCTCTCTCATCTCGTCTAAAGTACACCCCATTTCTCACTTTGGTCAGCCTATCCTTGGATAATGTTGGATTTCCATTCAATTGACTAACCAAACATGATTTATACATATCCTTACCATCAAGATCAACAACTGGTTTAATGGCTGCACTTTCATTATCCTCAATGGAATCTAATATTTCATCCAACTCATGCCTCCACTCACTTTCCATTGTTTGAAATTCACTTCCATCAACTACCATCAATGATGAAGGTTGGAATATAGAGATAGAATGCTCTGGAAGAGAGTCATGAAGTACTTCATCCACAACTTGAAATTTTGGATAATTTTGATCCTCTTTCCATGGTTTAAGCCACCAAGAAGATTGAGTGTTATTAATGGGTTTCATGCCAAGACTTGATAAAATGCCCTGTGCATCATTCAATCCTTTTTTTAGAGCTTCTATAATTTTATCATCAGTTGATATTGTATCATATTGTGACAACACAGTAGGGTTATACTTCATGTTTTGATGCAATTTACTCCATATGTTTTCTTGCTTCTTATGAGATTTATTAAAATGAAGTCCTTGGGAACTTGCTTCTTCTTCAGCAACCCTATTAAGAGTTCCAACAGTGTGAAGTAAATCAGTGAAATCGTAGGACCTTTCTACTCCAACCATGCCACCAACTTTGCTAAAGAATTTTTCACATACATCTGAACCAGTTAGGTGCAATACACATGGTAAGTGTGGGTAGTGATCCCGAAACAATTTCATCAATAAAACTACAAAATGGCAAGAAATATGCACATCAAGATATGCCTCTTTGCTGATAAAATTAATGCTAACATCTATTTGGGACTGATTTTGTACCCAACACAACCATAATATAAAGAAATGATGAACTCTTGATGCATTCCGCACTCTTTCCCAAAGAGTCAGAGTATTAGACAAAAAAATGTCAATGTAATCAGCAACAATTGATAAATAAATCTCTGTACCTAATGTCCTCTCTGTCCTGCCACTTATTGTACTTCTCATATCTTTCAAACAATTTTGAACATGCCTTGAAGCAATGCGTTGTGCTGAAGCCCAATTTTGTCGATCTATCCTCTCTATATCTTCAACTTTCAACTTGTGATCATCCACTTTAAAATTATTATAAACCATTCGAACATGATTAAAACTAATCAACTCTTTTCCAACTATCAAATCCCGTCGACCACTGAATAAAGGATTCACTAAATTTTTTCCATTATGGATGTAATCTTGATCATGAAGTCCTGTTACTTTTTTATCAATATATGAACCTGTTAGCCTCCATCCTTCCCATGGAATTTGATATCTGGATCCCATTGTTGAAGAATAATCCCTTAACATAAGATGTCTTCTTCTACTATCTCCATCTGAAGAATGGCCAATAATAGGTCCTAAATACATTTCTACATGTTTCTTCCACATCACTTCTATTGTTTTCCATTGTTGATGAACAAAATCTGCATTGAACCTATTGCATGTTGGATGAAGAACCACAACCAAACGAGGAAGCATATCATGTAAGGGGTTTGCAATAATAACACGTGCATAGTGTCCAATCACATTGTTCTTAAAAGCATCTGTAATATTTTCATATCCTACTGCTCCTTCGCCAACCGTCACTAAGAAATGTGATTGACATTGGTGTTCTTCTTTATTTCCACAAAAACCCACCAATGTATCACTTTTTGCAACCCACCTGATATATTTTTTCACAACTGTTTCATCTTCAGCAAGGCATACAGGAATTGGGCCTTCTATCCCATGCTTGGACTTATAACTAGCATAAATATTTCCTATTGCCTTAAAAATGTATTCATGTTCCCCTGGAATGTATGTTAATGATTTTCGAACTTGCCTTAGAGTTGTAGATATTGAAGGACCATCTAGATTCAAGCTAAGAAAGCTATGCAATCTAGGACCTCCCCATAGCTTAATCATCTCGTAAATAGATTTGGTGGATTTACTATACCTTTTTCCTTCCTTAGAATGCACAATATTGTGAAAGATATCCTGTACAAATTCCCAAACTACATCCTTACCCTGTAATTTTCCTTTTTTATGTGCCTCACACACATCTTTGCAAAATCGATATACATCTTTCCTTTCTATAGATTCAAATAACTTTTCCTTTAGGGATCTAATTCTAATAGATAATGAAGCAACAATTGTCCTCTCCCACCAAAGAGCACGCATTTTTATTCTTAGGCTTGTATTAGCATCTCGTGAAACTCTTTTGAGTTCACTTTGAGTCAAAAAGTCTAATCTTCTCCCTCTTCCTATATCTCTCCCATGTCTTTTAGTGGAGCTTATCATTTCACGATATAAACGCATCCTGAAGTCATCACAATTGGGAACCAACTTACAAAATGTACATGTCAATGAATCAAAGGGGAATCCTGACTCAAAGACCCTTTTACAATGAATATGCCTATAAGTTCCATTGATACTACATTCAATGCCATTATAACATATTGATCTCTTGGTATGCTTCTCAATGGCCCAAAATTTCCCATCCCTTTGATCATCCATTAAGATCTTAGTGTCTAATCGCTTCCCATTTCTATAAATATATGGTTCCCAAAACCCCCAACATAGAAGTAATATGTGAGATCCGTGAGCTGTAAAAAGGAAATATATAATTAAAAATACTATTAAGTAATAATACATTAGAGAAAGTGATAATCCAATAATAATTACAAGTTATGCAACGTACCTGCATGTGAAACTCTTGTGCTTGTAGAAGCTTCTTGCACTATTGGTTGTGATGATGGGACCAAAAACCTATTCAAACTTTGTTGGGACTTATCAATGGTAGGCTTCTTGGGTCTGCCAACTGTGCCACTCCTCAACTCAACTGTAGAAGTCTTATTTGTAGTAAGTGTGTGCTTCTTTGATTTCATGTGCTCATTTATAGATGAGGCAATACTACCACTAGCAGGAACTAAAGAAAACCATTTATTGCAGCGTGTACACTCCACTTTGACTTTTCTCTTGTCTGCATATTCTCCAAGTGTTGCTTCCACCACCTTGAACAAATCTGAATCTTGTGTCTTGTTAAGATCGTGTAGAATTTTGATTGCATGTTCAATCTCAGATCGATCTCCAGACACCTTTTTTGGTGTTATTTGGTTGCATGATGGACTTTCACTATTTCCAATTGTTGTAATTTTATGTTGATGCTTTTCAGATTTCATATGAGAATTCTTGTAGTTACGGATAGTTTGACTTGATGATGATATATCCCCTGATCCATAATCAATTCCACAAGCCCCACAATGAAGTTTTATTTTAGGTTTTCCCTCTTTTAAACATTTTTTCAAACTAAGCTTCTCGAGGACAAACTTTTCCTTTAATTCATTCAGTTTGTCTTCCCATTTTTTCAATAAATTGATATCAAAAACTACAACCTGCTCTACTGATTCGGAACTTTCAGCAAATTTTGATTGTTTTTGCATGGGCTCATTCACATTCTCAAAATATTCAGCAGATCTTGATTGTATAAACATGGAATCCATCACATTCTCTCCAACAGTTGCAAATTTTTCTACCATCTCGCTTATATTGTTTTCAGCTGTACCAATATCCAAAGTTTCAAGTTTCCTCTTGATGCCTATAGTTGATGAAGAAACTTTCCAATTTTTCTCTTGCTTTGGGTTTAATGAATGCCCTTTACTGTTAACAAACTCAAATGGATATTCAACAACATCATCTTTCACCATTTCATGACGAACAATAGAAAATGTAGAATCCCTCGGACATCTAACTATACCAATGACATGATTCCCTTCACCAGTTACAATATCAATATCCAAATCATCCCCTGGATCCATATGTAATTCCATCAATATGTATCATATTAGTACAATAAAATTATTTGAATCTAAAAAACAAATAATAAAAATTATAATAAAAATAATACTATTGGTCACGAGTGATTTATTAGTATCTAACAACCTTCTTAAAATATTTTAAATGAAATGCAAGAGTATGTTTCAAAACACGCTTTGTCAAAAATGGATAGAACATGTGGCTTACATGCAATATCAATAAAGAGAACATGAGTTCAAGAATATCTAAATGAGAAATGAAAGCAATTACTAAATTGATCTTACATGTGGCCAATGACTAAGAGCTAAAAATGAAAATAGAAAACCTATTGTCAGACAGTTCATAAACTCTAGAAAGAACATTGATTTCCGTCTACTGCAGGAAGTAAAAGAGACTGGGGTGGCCCTTGAGTTTGCACTTAAATTCATATGGCCTGGTGTCAGATATATCTATACCAGCCATGAAAAGGGCAGGGGATATGTCTTTACCAGCCATGAGATGCCTTAAATATGAATAGACCACATAACGCATGAAACATATAAATTTGAAAATAAATTGTTTAAATATGAAAAGGTTGATATTTTGATTTCAATTTTGCTGCATGTTATTCTAGGTGAATCAGATTGGCACAGTGACCAAATCCATCCAAGCAGCTCTTAATTCTAAAGATGTTGGTTGGGGTGTTATGGTTAGCCATCAAAGTGGAGAGACCGAGGACAATTTCATTGCAGATCTGGTTGTTGGTTTAGCCAGTGGAAATGTACAAGAATGAAACATCATGTTTTGACTGCCATATTCTTATTTTAAACATTTTTTGAAAATATATTTTCAGATACTTTACAATCATGTAAACTACAATCTATGGGGAAGTCTCATGTTTGATATGTTTATGCTCTTGATCTTTGGATCTTGTCCGTACAGATGAACTAGTACAAGGAGGGATATACAAGGCTAGAAGGGAACCTCAGTCTCAAACAGAGAATGAAGACCAGCATAAGGAAGATACCAAGGCTCTTCAAAATAGAAATAAGGGAAAGCATGAAGATGATTGTTTCTCAAGACCAATGGAGGCAAAAATCAGTCTACAAGATGGAGGAATGAAGAACCCAAGAACATGGCTCATAGTAATGAATCAAAAAGATTAATTTGCAGGTCTTGAAGGAGTAAGAGTTCAGAGACAAGAAGCACACCCCAAGGAGAGGTTTCATCTTTTTGATTATGGTAGCCAAAAGAGCTCAATAAGTGGAAGTTTCTTACTCTTACTTATAAATGCATGATAGAAGACCAGCAGGGAGTATTAAAGGAAATAATGAAAATTCCATTCAAGTATAAGGTAGATGAAATGTCAGCCCAAACAAGCAGGAAAATGGTATAATGAAGACTTCCAATATCTTGTAGAGCTGGATATAAATGATAGGAGAATGATGATAGAAGAGGAAAGTTTAGTTGATCTTCATCCCATAGTTATCATATTGAAGTGGAGCCCACAAGAAATGAATTTAAGTAAACAAGAAGCTTTTGAAACAACTTCCCATATGTGGGATGGAAAGTCAAAATTGCAGGCCTTAAAAGGTCATGAAATGAAGAACAATGGAGGAGGAAAATTCTTGACACATTCTCAATACTGGTAGACTATTATAACAGTAACATATGCATGGTAGGGATGTATGTTTTGAATGCAAAATTTGGGATTTTGACTGAGATATATGAATATCCTCGATGTAATGATAAAAAGGAGGGTGATTTAAGGTGAATAAAGAAGTTTTAGAGTTTGAGAGGGAATTCCATGCATGTTTCTATCTATTCTGTTCATTGTTTTCTATGCATACACAAGAAAATACTGTATAGGCAGGGAGAAAAGAGGTTGCAGTCACCACTAGGAGCTCGATGCCTCAACTTTGTAGCTATGTTAGAAGTGCCATTAACTGTACTAGTTAGCAAATTCTGATAATCACTGTGAATGCATAATATCAGTGCAAGTTGATCAGTTGCAGGTTGAAATATAGTCAAAGGAAGGGTTGATTAAGCTTGAATCAAGTTTCTTGAAAGTGCACAAACCTCAATATCTATTAATGCCCCTGCAGGTGAGGACTGGAGGCTTCTTGTTTAAAAAGCCATTGACAAGTTTAGTTGTTCCATGTTTCAAGAAATTTAGCAATAATGTTTGAATCATTTTTATGCTATTATTGAATAATTGGTCTCACTGTTATTACAAGAGGATGAAGGTCATTGGTCTCATTGTTATATCAATGTCATTAGGAGATTCAAGGTAAAATCTATAACACAAGAAGCTTATTACATTGCCTAATTATTTTTGTAAATTATGCTACTAATCCTTAGCACATTGATTAAATCAAAGGTCATCTAACAACGACGGCTACATTACACAGCGCGATAAAAAGAGCTAAGATGCCAACAACCAAGTCATAATCACGGCTTCTCCTTACCCTAAGGCTGGCCATATAGTTCACGTAACTCATAAAGAGTCGGATTTATCAAAGGTTTTACTGCATTCAGGAGCACAGCTGTATTGTATGTTAACAGGCATTGTAAAATGAAGGGTTTGACCTAAAGAATATTTTCTGCATAGTTTTGTTACAAAGAAATAACGAGTGATTCAAATGAACTTAAGGTGGCTATTTAATGGAATATAGATAGGAAGAGCTAATATGCCAAGGGTCCTAATCCAATCCAATATTTGTTGTATTGTGTTTTCAGGCATTTGAGTAGAAGGAGAATTGAATATCTTGAGGTGAAGAAGTTCCTGCATATTTTGTTAGAAAGAAATATTCAGTGATTAAAATGAATTGATGTTGGCCATCTATTGGAATATGGGTAGGAAGAGCTGAAGCATTAAAGCTTGTCGTTGGAAGGTGGCCAGAAATTGCCACTCAATTGGTCTCTCATTGACATATATAATTCCCATTATCTGTTGTGAAGGATTGGTGTTGTCTTAAACATGAAGGAACGACAAGAAATTATACTTATTTCAGAATATGATGATGTCCATGCTATAAATGAAAAATATGAACGGACCTCCTTTTCCCATGTATTAGAGCTAGACTCTTCAGTGTCTCCTCCAGAAAGGATTCTTTTAGGATCAACCAAAAGGATGTCCGATGCTAATTGTTGTGAAGGCCGAAATTTGCAAAGGAAGACTCAGAATGTGAGAGATGATCAATGGCACAAAATAATTACTTGTGATACAAAAAGACTTATTGCAGCTTCACAAAGCCTGATATTTTCAAGGTGATTGGTATTGTTTCTGACAAGCAGAACTTGATCTTTGTTGAAAAGATACAGGTTCCTGAGGATCAAATTTTTTCCTATGTAATAAGCTTGTTCCAGATGGTGCTGCTATCACGGGTCAACACTCAGAGACTAAGATCAACTTCACTGCATTGAATGAGCGTTGTCTGCCTGTAGTGGGATTCTATGGAGATAAGAGGATGATGGTAGAAATATTTCAGAATAAAGGTCTGATAAAAGATGTGGTTCTTTCCAACTTACAAGATGGGAAGTTTGAGTCTGGACTTTATGTACAGGTCCTAGAGAAAATGCTTGTGATATTCTACTGGCATGAATGCGAGCATCTCAAGAATGCATCTCGAAAGGATGTGTCATGCAATTTTATTCGATACTTGGTTGAGCTCTGTGATAGCATACATGTTTGTGTTCGAGGGGAACCCCAGTTTGGAGCCTTAGCTACTGTTGCTACAACTGTAGCCTTGAAAAGGAAAAGAACAAAGAGGCTTCAGATTAATCATTTGAAATTTTGAAGAACACTGAGGATGGTTGCAATCTTTCTAATGGATTTAGTGTACAAAGAAACAGAGACATACAGATCCTACCACCTACAACTGTATCTACGGTAAGTGACAACTATATCTTCTCTGAAGGGTTTTATCGTTGTGTTCTTCTGACAAGAGACTACAATGTTTGAAGAGATCTCTTCATCGCTGTCAAAAGGGGCAATCTGAAGATCCTTCGAGATTTACACAGTCAGAATGCAATTGGGAGCTATATTACCCAGGTTACATTTGAGGGGAACACAGTCCTCCACATTACTGCAAGGGAAGGCCATGTGGAGCTCGTTAAATGGATTCTTCATAACGCTAAGAGCCTAAGTGGCCTTCCCTATTGACTGGGGCTCGTAATTCTGATAAGAATACGCCATTACACGAGGCTGCCAAGAAGGGTAATCAAGAGGTAGTCAGGATTCTTCTTAAACACAACAAGTATGTTGTGCACAGGCACAATCAGTTTGGAGAGACGCCATTGATAATAGATTCAGAGCATGGTCATGTGGATTCAGCCAAGATGTTGTTACTGTTAGCGGCCACGCCGTTGTTTCTAGTTTTCTGGCCCAGGGAGAACCGTCAAACATGTTTGAATGCTGCAGCTTATGGAGGACATTTAGGTAAGATTTTCTGTCCTTCAGAAAATTGTGAGTGGATCTAAAAATTTGATGCTTCAAAGTTCAAATCCCTCATTGTCAAGATAACAATTTCACACGTTTGGTTTTAAATAGTGCTTTTTATTTCTGTCTTGAGGTGTTTTTAATAGCATCCATGGTTGTAATAATGAGTGTTTTTAATAGCAGACATGGTTGCAATAATGAGTCTATAATTGTTTTAAAAACATTCACATATAGGTGGGTCGTTGGTCCCGGGTGGGAGGGGGGCGCACGCTCCGAGTACTGCCTAGGGCGCTCGGAAACCTTAATTCGGCCCTGAATGTTTCAAAAGCAAGCAGACGTGAGGAATTGACGACTAATTCAGAAATGCTTAAAAGTTTACTAGAGAACTGGACGAAGTCATCTGATGTTGACTTCAACATGCCGAGCAACAAAGATTTCATGTGCCTTCTGAAAATTGTCCAGCCATCAGAGTATGATGATTACTGCAAGTGGAAGGAAAATCGCATTGTTCAAATGCAAGAGAACAGGAAAAAAACATCATTCTCAGAATTAGAAGGCAATCAAGAATGTGTCATTTCATGTTTTCTGAAAAATCTACCCAAGTTCTGCCCCAACATTGTTTATTTGCGGGACTCAATGTGCAAGAGAGGTGCCAGAAAGTCATGCCCGAACACTGCCAGTTTCCCTTTGGGATGTAGCACATCCAACATTGAACAAGAGTCATATTGTTGCATAGATAAGCTGGATCAACTGCACCAGGAATTGTGTTTGGCTTTTTCAAACATGGAGAAAAATCTTAAGCCATTGTTTGTTGGGTCAGAGATCACGCTTACTGTTGGCAATAGGATTTTTAAATTTACAATTGGAAGGCCAGAGAAGCTGATAGGGCCCATAATATACAGAGAAAAAGTTGTACTTATGTTCTCAGACCCAATAGCCAGTGAAGACAAAGGAATATTCTTCCAAGAGAATCAGAAGGAAGGTTTGATATTTTCAGGAGATAGGTTATTGCTAAGGCTTTCCAGTGATGGTAAAGAGATCTGGGGGACCGTGGAAGTCATGGATCATAAGAGTTCAAACATAGAAACTTGGCTGGGATCTGTGATTCCAGCAAGGTTAGTTAATCTAGAAAGAAATATTGGCTTCTTATCTTTCGTACTGAAGAACGGAGATGTTCGTCAACTAAGTAAATTGAGAAATTCCATTATAGAGGATCTTTTGATTGGTCGTGACCTGTGCTCTATTGAGAGATATCTACTGAAAGAGATGCATGGTCTCTGCAAGCAATTCTGACACCAGCCCTGCACAATCCAAAAAGATTACTGCAATGTCTTACGGCACCATCAGTTTGGCAGTGGAACAAGAGTAGTGCACAAGAGTAGTGGAACTCCTCTTTGGCAATTATCCCATCAATTTTCCGATCATCTCTTCTATGGGTTTACTTTATCTCAGACACTACTTTGCATGCATTCTCTTTTCTCAAAACATACTTCTTTTGCATATGAGGTAGCATATTCAGCAAGTCATCCTCTCTGGGTCCTGATGAAGGAAACACATTTTGACATGACTGATTTCTTTTCCCAATTGACAAGACATGTTTGCACCCGAGGGTTTAGTGCTCTTATACCGGGAGAAATGGATATGATGTTTTCTTGTACTGAAAATATCATATTTGTTCAAATCTGAGGTTTGTCCCCTGACGTTTAGTCATGAGTTACTTGTAGGAAAATAATGTCTTGTATTGCTTCTAAAAAGCAGTCTCCATCTTACTTGAGTATGTTGACAAGTCTTGGCTTTGCTGCCTGTTTATTTCGTAAATAAAATTATGTATTCCTCTTCATCATTTTGTTTAGTTCTTTCTTCCTTTATGTGATTAAAGATCATTCTTAATTCTGTAGCAATTTCTGAGAGCCTTCACTTATATTACATGTTCCTCAGACTTGTCAATGGTCCTCTCAAGTGAACAATGGTTTTCAAATTTCTTCTCTGTACCTTAACAGGTTTAAGGGAAATGGAAGGGGGATCTAGGTGTTGTCATCTACTTTGATCTCATATATATCCCCTTCTCATCATGAACTGATCTTTTCCTTACATTTTATGTTTTTTGATTCAATATCCTACTTTTTTTTGATATATTGGTTCAAGTTACATTGACTTCATACATAATGTTTTTAATCCTTCATGTTGATATATTTGGTCAAATACTCTTGCATTTGGGCTGGTCACTACTAAAACTTGACCTACATTGTGTTTTCCCGTGCTCAAACTATCATTTCTATTCTTTCTTGCTTTTATATCGACACCTGAAATGTCAAGGAATTATGACTTTCAAATTAATTGTGTAAGTTGATTGAAAGGATCGACAATTTGAACCACACTTTGAGGTTCATCTTTAGGATGATTAATTGATACGAAAGCAGAAAAGGGTTTCTTATATAATTAAACCAAATTAATTTATAGCAACTTGTATGGATCAACAATCATCCGTACCACCAATAATTAATGTCGCTATCCAATATTAAATAAATAAAAGATATGTTATTACTCTTGCCTACAATTATTAATGAAATCAACCAGGAGGCTTGAGTAGATGAATGATGGGTCTCCATGTGTCGCTAAGGTCAAGTTCATCATTTCGATTGAGATTGTTTGGATACTTGCTAATCTCGATAGCTTCTATACCTTTCTTTACATGTAGTGTTCCTTCCTCTCTAAAATTTTAGCCTTTTCCATACATATGCCCTAGGATGTCCTATGAGCGTGTTCTGCTAGACCTGAGATTTTAATGCAATCTGTAGTGGATATCATAAAGGGTGATCCTTTAACCATTGTTGAAATGGTCTACTTGTTATCCTAATATAAGGGCAGACACATGCAATCAATATGATGATGATTCAAAAAGTGTGGTTTGTAACATTGATATTTTCAAGCATTTTACACAATCAATCTAGAAGTTGTGGTTTCTTGACATTATGGATTGTGGAATCTTGAACACTTTAACCTACAATATTGTTAATATAGCTCGCCTTCTTCATCTTGTCAATGCCATCCAACTTATCAATTACCATTCTATCTACAAATGCTTTTTTACTTTATTCCTTCAATCTTCGCCATCTTTAAAATATTCTTGCACTTGATTCCTTCAATCTTCTCTATTTGTAAAACATTATTGTATGTGACTCCTTCAATCTTCTACCAAATGAATCTGGAGTACAATCATTCAAGGCATCCATACGTACAATCTTCACAGTTGTCTTCCACCAAAAGCATACAATTTAATGTGTGCATAGCACATATGAATGTCTCATGCATATCTGTGAACAATTCTCTCTACATAAATGACAAGCATATACTATTTAATGTTCTAATCCGTAAGGAAGTATTCTGTTAACTTTTCAAACTAGGTTGACTAATTTAATCTTGAAAAATTATCGTTGTCTTTGAGCTCAAGGGCATGATTATAAGGCATATAAAGAAATTCAATACAATACCAATTTCACTCTAGCAAACTTATTAGATTATCCATTTTCAAAAATTGACAAGGAGAGATTCCATTGACCAATGAGTTTATATTAAAATATGCTTTTCCATGATACAGATTTTAAATTTCTATGCACAATTCTTTAAACAATCTTCAATCACACCCCTTCACCCATATACAATAAGCATAAGAGGAAGAAACGAGTAGCCATGATAATGTGCTCAATGGATAAAAACAAGTATCCTATATACTGTTCAACCTTCACAGTCCTTAGTCAAGGAAAGAGTTTACTGTAAGCAGACTGGATAGCTTGACATAAATCTAATTCAAATAACAACCTATTACAGACATCACGTAGCTTATCAACAAATAGCTAGACATACACTAAAGAAGATATCATTAATGACAAGAAGCTTATCTAGTGAGTTACCACTGGCACCCAAAGCAGGGAATACCTGTAAGACATGGACATGGACATGGACAATGGATCCAGAATCAAACCCAAAACCAAGGAAATATATCAGGTCAAGCCAAAGTTGACTATACAGTGATATGCTTTTAAACACATTTCTTTTTAGTACAGGATTAAGATAACACAAGAAATATTTATGAACTGTGATCAAAGTGCCAACTGAGACTTTGCAGCCTAGAGACTCGAATAGTTTTGGCCAAAAATTTAAAATCTTCAAACAACATAATGTTCAAACAAGAGAGTATACCCAAATAAAAAGAGAGAGAATGTGAAACAGACCCAATTTGAGAACCCACCTAGAATATCCTAATCAGAATTGTTAAGCAACCAAAAATTCAATGAAAAATGAGACTTTGTGCCAAAGATCTATCGTGCCAAAGATTTCATACTGCAAGACATATCCACATTTTCAAGAAATTTCAATGCAGATGGGTTATAGACAGATTTTGACTTGCCTCCACAATACTCGTCAGATTTGGTAGGAATATGTGAATTTTAGATCAAGACTCCTGCGTGCTCCTGCATACGATGGCACCCATAGACACCCGCTCCTACTGCCTGCCTCTGAGAAACCCTTACTCCCTCTGCCTTTGACTCCCATCTCCCAGCTCTGCAGACCCTGCCTCTCCTCCACAGTTCGCACAGACCCTACCTCTCCTCCCAGCTCCGCGCAGACCCTGCCTCTCCTCCTAGTTAAAAACATTTTTGTGAACTCTATCCCCCCAATACCTGATTTGCCATACTGGAAAACCCTATAATTCCTTCCACCCGCATAGCATACCGGTATATTGACCCTTTTTCTCGGCGTTTCATTTTATTCCGTATTATGTTGAATTTATTCCCTCTTAGTGTTTTTATAATTTTAGTTGCATATTGTGATCCTAAGCATTTCATATATTACATACATTTTTTCTATGAATATAAAATGTGTATATTTAACATATAAGGTTTCATAATCCAAGGTTAGATGGTTATTTTTTATCTCACACATTATACTAATATCTCTTAGTAAGGTATTTGATGAAATTGAATGCAAAGTAACAAAAGATGATATTAGACATTATTATATATTACCCTTATGTAATAGTACACATTACATGAATGTTGAATATGAAATGCTTATTGTTACTATTTAGAGGGAAAAAGAATACAAAACTCATTTTATGCATCCTTCCTTAAAACCTTATGGTGGGGAAAACCAACACACCTGATAATTATCCATCCAAGACTTGCTTTAAATTAAAATTTATTGTTTTCACAACTTGAAGGGGTAGAACACATAATCCCAATCGCCTAGGGAAAAGTGAAGGTAATCAAAATATTCCTCCAAATCTTCATCCACCACCTAGAGTAATGAAAAAATGGAAATATGCTATGAAATCAAGAATACCCATGTAAATATATACATCAAAGAATTTCTCATAAAATATTTATAAGGGTGTTCTTTAAACAATAATTTGTGACACTACCTTGCAATATGATATAAAACCTGCTTACTTTACATCATGTTCTCTCCCAAAAACCACTTTTCGTTTTCCAAGTTAAATTCAAAAAATTCGAGCTCATCACTCTCCTAGAAGTATTTAAGGCCAAGCTGAAAGTTTGAAGAGATAGAGAAATCCATGCCCTAGAAGTTGTTTTCAACTCCCAAGTATGCATGTTTTGATAAATTTTCCATTTTCCTATCTAGACACGTGAAATTTTTATTTTTTTCCTCATTTGAATGAAATTGTCAATCTTTCTATGCCCTTGGATCATCAAACCTTCTATTGTTTTCAATTCCTTTGAATCGTGAAAGAAATTTGAAAATCTGGCACGAAATGGTGGAGTTTTCTTCTTCTCTGTATTTTTTCCACAGTCGGGAACGACGGGCATTTTCTTCCCCGTCAAAATTTGGCCCCATTATCCATGGGTGTACATGGACATACCTAATTAAGAGGCGGGCCGGAGGTGATAATTTGTGTTTTTTGAGCTTCTTATGTAAAAAGGGCTGAAAAGTTAAAAAAGTGACCTGCTAGCCACCGATCAGGCTTATGGGGAAAAAAGTCAAATCTTGAGCCCACCGCTGGAAGAGTCAAAACAGGGAAGCGCGAGTCGGCATCGAGGGAAATTCGAGATTTTTGAGCCTTCTTTGGTAAAAAGGTGAAAAATGTCATAAAGTTACCCACAGTCTTGATCGTGCTATAAGGGAGAAATTCAAATATTAAGCCCGCATCAAAGGTCAAAGTAGGGGGAGGTGGGCCGACGAAGCAATTTATGTTTTTAAGTCCGCATTTAAAAAAGGTAAAGTTATAAAAGTGTCCCACGACCTCCTGTCACTATTCAAGTGAATCCATGTGTCATGGCTTATATCAGAAGTGGAAGTGAGTGGGACCAAAAATGTTAAAAAATGCCATTTCTCCATAAAGGCACAAAATGCAAAAGGCATCCTCTGCACGCCCATTCAAGTAAATTTCTCCCACGTGTACAATTGTGATTTAAGGTTTCAAAGTCAAGATGAACAGTTCAAATTCAAAGTTACAAAATAAGTGTAATGACTGCATTATGAAAAGTCTGGTTTTTTCCGCCATTGGCGTTTCTTCGCGAATCAAGAATCTGAACAGACGCGAATGATTGAAAATTGTAAATTGTAAAGTTGCAAACATTTCTTGCTAAAAAAGAAGAAGTTGTAACCATTTCTTGGAGGATATTTAATGGCTTCTTCATGCCATTGTAGGGGGGTTAGGCAATTGATCTTGTAAACTCACGAGTGCATTGTACTTAGAGAAAGCAAAGGAGATAGCCATTTTCTTCTAATTTCCCTCATTCTCAAATTTCTTCCATTTCCCACAGTATGTACAACTTTGTTTAAGCATCAATACAAGAAGAAGGATTTTGTAGCCTCTTTGATGAGGAGATTTTAGAAACTTTGAGTTCGCAATCTTATCTCATCTTGTTGCCATTTGCAGAGTTGTTTCTTCTCATGAATGCATGTGTTGAAATTTTTAACTAGTGCATGTAGGAATTTGATTTTCTACCTGCAACATTAGTTCTTCCCTACCTCTTTTCTCACTCCCTTTCCCACCTTCATAGCAAATTTCCCCCCTTGCAGATAACTGCAAGTCATTTGCATGCAGGGTCAGTGAAGTGCCCCATGTGGGATCCCCTAGCCAAAAGGCCACAACAGAAATCCACGCTTTTTCACGTATGGATGAACACACGGCTAGCTGCACTAGTTAAGTAGATGGACTTAGATTCCCATAACGTTGGCAAGGAATTCACAAATTTTTCCACCTGAAAAATTCCCTCGCCAACAGTTTTTGGCACCCACTGTGGGGCAGATTTAGCAACATCTGCACCTGAATGCGACCGCAAGGTTAGAAAATTCAAAATTCAAAAAAGAGAAAGAATTTCTTTTGGAATTTCAATCGCTATATGAGCCACATAGATTCAAATCATGGCTATTCCGGGAAACCCTCCTGTTGAAAGACCTGAATTGCTCTTCCACATCCAAGAAGACGTTGCTTCAGATTTGAGGGAAGCTATCTGGCATAATAGACAAAGTGCCAATCACTACTTCATTGCCATGAGAATTATGGACCTTGAAGAAGAACGCGCTGCTAAATTGGAGAGGCAAAGACAAATTCCAGCACCGCAAAGAAGAGCATAGATTTTCAAGATGGCAGATAGAATATGCACCCAACAAGAGATACAAGGAGGAAAAACTGATCCCATTTTTGAAGAACTTCAAAGGATACAAGAGCTACTCAGAATCCAAAGGATTCCTTTTCAAGCAACTGATCACGTTGGGAACTATACGATAGAAAAGTGACAGGCAAGGATGATAAGCGGCAAGTGACCTTTCCCGTACCCAACCTCCTGAGGTCGTATCGAGATAGCTGGTGGTTTGAAATGCGGGTGACTCAGATGATAGCCATAGCCGGGATTATGGCCAATTTTCTACAATAGAAAAGTGTCAGGCGAGGATGAGAATCGACAAGTAACTTTCTTATAGCTAACTATAGGAGGATCAGTGACTATGATCTGGTAGTATGATCTCCTGGTAGCTGAATTAACAAAGGGGAGATTTAGAGGCTATGAACATGTAGCGTAAATTCCCTATGGTTTGTCCTCCTAACTAGGATCTAGGTGTTAATCTAGTTTTGAAGTCTCTGAATTAACTTATACTAAAAATAACAATTTATACTACTACTGTAGACACCCCAATTTCACATCTATCCTAAATCAATTAATTCCCCTTGCTCATTTCCCACAAAAATACACTTCAAATCAATCAAATATAATTTGATTAATTAACCATTTCCAAAATCCAAAACATAACCCAATCCTCACCACATGTCATTATTCTTCATGTTTTTCTACTATTGAATTAAAAATTCAAAATCAAATCCTCACCCACTCTTCGTGGTCCCCACTCACCTAAAATCATCTACTTATGAATTAAAAATCCATAAATTAAATCCTCGCCCATTCTTCATGGTCCCCACTAACCTAATCTTGCCCACATTTTCAAACCACTCACCTAATCTTGCCCACATTTTCATACTACTCACCTAATCTTGCCCACATTTTCAAACCATGATTACTTAAGTTAATCTAAGTTAATCACTCCCTCAAGCTATAAATACAACCTTACCCCTCCCCTCTAAAGACACGGATAATAAACTTGAATGCCCTATCTACGTTCTTTCATCCTTCGAGCAAACAACATCCTTCTGACTCGTCCTAATACCTAAATAGCCTCATCCTAAACCACCTGAAATCCCTAATCGTTTTACCCATTTGGTGCAAATTAAGTGGATCATTGTTGCAGGAAGGCCTTACTCTGTCTTGAAGAAAATCACCTACATATCACGCAATGAGGGCTCAATCCAAGTTTCCTAGCCCATTCTGAGGTTTGCTATGGAACGCGAAGGAGGATGTATGATTATTAGTATTTTACTTCCTTGTTAGTAGTGTATTTTTCCTAGCTTAAATTTTGGCACGCTCAGTTACTTTTGATCGGTTAACCATTAATTTCTCGGCAATTAGTGGTTTTATCTATTCTTTGAATATGCATTGACTTCCATTATTATCAACAAGGCTATTTCCCATTATGGAATGACTTTGGTTAACCTTGCACAACTGTGGGTAGTGTTTTTTTTGTGAGGTGTCTACGGCAGGCCATGATAGATGTTGTAGTAATAATGACATTACGATGCTCGCTGGTCTACTTTGATATTCACGTAATGCTGAAGGTGATCTAGCAGAAAGAACATTCATCCCATGCTCTAGCTACTCGTGGGTTACCGTGGACGATAAATTTTGGTATGAGAAACAAATCTGGAAAATTACTTTCTTTATCTCTTTTTTTTTTTTGCTACAATAATTGTTCTGTAAGAGCTCAATCTTCTTTACTAATCAATTTTTAAATCTTCATTTTAAATCAATATATATTTTGATTTCCTAACATTTAAAAAATTTGATCTTTGTTTACACAACCCAAAAATAATAAATATTTGTTTACTTCTTTCCCTCTTCATTTCAAACTATATACAAATATTCATTTTACAAGTCTAATTGTTTATATTTATTTCTTTTAATCTCGTTTTTAAGGTAACTATAAAGCATGTTTTCAAAAAATCCAAACAAAAGTATATATAAATATTAATTTATTGTGCCATCACTTTAATCAATTACTCAAGAAAGATGCACACTTTCATTAGAACCACGATTGCCAAGACTCTTTTGCTAAGTTAAAAAAATACCTCTCTAGTTGGGTCGTATTACTCAGTGAATTTGATGTCGAATTTGTTCCGCAAAAAGCAATCAAAGGACAAGCCCTTGCAGACCAACTTGCTGAGGCACCCCTTCCTGGCACAGAACCACTTCAATTCTCTTTTCCTGATGAAGATATTCTACACATAGACATCACGCTAGCTTGGACTCTATTTTTTGATGGATCTTGTAATCTCCATGGCTCAGGGGCTGGTATTTTGCTTATCACACCTAGCAGACATGTTATCCCCAAATCATTTCACTTAGCATTCCCATGTACCAACAATATTGTAGAATATGAAGCTCTCATCGCAGGATTAAAACTAGCTATATCTTGGAATCTTACAAAATTAGCTATATTTGGTGATTCTTTACTTATCATCAAGCAAGTTATCGATGAATACCAGGTCAAAGACGAAAAACTTATCCCATATAAACGTATGGTGGATAGTCTTCGAAGCTATTTTCGATTAATTAGCTTTGATCAAATTCCCAGAATTCGTAATAAATCTGCCAATGCTATGGCAACCATCGGATCCCTATTAGATATTACATGTAATCAACCCCAAGCACATTTTCTTGTTGAACATATCTTAATGCCTGCCTATGATCTTCCTGAAAACACCATGGTATGTGAGATCGTGGGTCCGAATAACCCTTGGTACCACGATCTTTATACCTTCATTTGTGATAAAACGTTTCCTACCGACATGAAACCAATGCATAAACGTTCTTTAGCACAACGTGCTTCTCGTTACACCATTTTAGCATAAACTCTTTATAAACGAGGATATGGTGGCACCCTACTCCGATGTCTTAATCAGGAAGAATCCTTGAGTGTCTTAGCTAAAGTTCATTCTGGTATCTGTGGAGCACACACAAATGGTATCGTCTTAGCCAAGAAAATCCAATGAGTTGGATATTATTGGCGCACCATGGAAAGTGACGCATGTCATTTTTTCAAATGTTGTCACGCATGTCAAAAGCATGAAAATCTTATCCACGCACCTTCCCAAGCATTACAATCGATAACCACACCATGGCCCTTCTCTCAATGGGGACTTGACCTCATTGGTAAAATCAGACCAACATCTTTTGATGGACATAAGTTCATCATTACTGCTACCGATTGCTTCACTAAATGGGTAGAGGCTATGCCTCTCACTTATGTTACCGGTAGCCAAATATCGAAATTTATTTTCAATAATATCATCTGTCGATTTGGTATTCCATCTTCTCTGGTTACAGATAATGGCAAATCATTTAAAAATCAGGATGTAAAAGACCTAGCCAAACGTTTTCACATCAAACTTAAATGGTCCACTCCATACTACCCTCAGGGCAACGGTCAAGCGGAAGCAACCAATAAGACCTTAAAATCCATCATGAAAAATATTGTCAACACCCATGGACGTAGTTGGCATACTCAAATTTACCCCGTTCTTTGGGCTTACCGTACATCTTACCGCACACCTACCGGAGCCACCCCATTTTCCCTTATTTATGGTTGTGAAGCCATTTTACCTATTGAGATAGAACTCCCATCCTTGAGGATCTCCTTTAAAGATGTAATTAATGAGGATGAATACCGACAGTCACGGCTTCAAGAGCTTGAGCTTCTCGATGAAAAACGACTTAATGCTCTCAATCATCTTCAAGTCTATCAAAACCAACTGCAACACAGTTATCATAAAAAGGTAAGACCTAGAGAATTCAAAATTGGTGACCTCGTTTTAAAAGAAAATCAAAAGAATACCACTAAAGAACGAGAAAAACAAGGAAATTTTGAGCCTAATTGGTTAGGACCCTATGTAATCACAGCTAAATTTAGCTTTGGAGCCTATAAATTGGCCACTGCAGATGGTCAAGATCTTGATGAACCAATGAATGCAGTTCATTTAAAGAAATTTTATCCTTGAGATGTTCACTATTCCAGGATACAATGTGTACATTGTTCCTGTTGTCTTGCTTATCTCCGAATAATTTAAATTTATTCATTTCCATTCGCAGATATTTTCTTTATCAAAATCACATCTTCATATTTATCATCATGAGACAAGTGCCAGTATAAATCCTATTAAGTTTGTGAGCGTTATACTTCTTCCATTTTTAGTCGCTTTCCTCTATGGTCATACCTAGAAGCTTACTGATGGTAATATATTCCCTTCAAATATATTCTCTCTTTCATAACAAAGCTCTAAACTTCGTTACCCAGTTCGTTTGGTCGTCCACCTCAGTCTTCGGTGTTGAACCCTCGCGTCTTACTAGTCGTGTGGGGTTGAGATTGGGAGCAGACATTTCTTCCCAAATACAAAGCACTATTGTAAAAAAAATCCATCAATTCAATAACTTATGAATAGTTCATTGTCACATCTTTCGTCCTTCATAGTCTTTGGTGTTGAGCCCACACTTCTTACTAGTAGTGTGAGACTGGGAATGGAGGAAGGTGCCCTTACTCATCTGCGTCTTGTCTTCGGTGATAAACCCTTGCCTCTTACAAGTGGCATGGGGCAAAGCGTAGGGGGTCATTCTCATAAAAGTATAAAAACATTGTAAAATATTAAAAAAAAAAAAAAAAAAGACAAAATAATTCACTCGCCTATATTTTACCTTCGGTGATGAGCCCTTGCTTCTCACTAGTAGCATGGGGCAAGGCATAGGGAGTCATTTCACAAATACAAAATCTTACAGTGCTTACAAATTATAGAATCCCCAAACACGTAATTTAGATGCCTAAGTGAAGAGATAACTATCCCTTAACCTCATATCTTATCAATCAGTAGGCCACATAATTGTCTAAGTCTAGCATGTGACTCATAAAGTGAAAGCCATTTTTGAAACTGGTTCAGTACCACTATGAAGAATGGAGTCACAATTTCCCAAAGGGATTGTTGTTAGCATTTTGATATTTTTCTACCGCTAACATAAGTGAGAGGCATATTTTCCACCCATTTAGTGAAGTAATCAGTAGCGGTAATGATGAACTTATGTCCATCAAACAATGTTGGTCTGATTTTATCAATGAGGTCCCCATTAAGAGAAGGGTTGTGGTGTATTCTGAGCATAAGTTACAACACGGAAGACGGTACATGGATAATATCCATGTTTATTGACCTCTCAAAAATATGTCTGCACTCTGGCCCATAAATTGTCAATCACAATGGTAAAAATCTAAAAATATTTGAAAATCATCAAAAAATAAAAAAGTGTAAAAATCCAAAAACATTTGAAAATCTTGTCAAAAATCTAAAAAACATTTGTGTCGAAAATCGTCAAAAATCCAAAAACATTTGAAAATAGTCAAAAAATCCTAAAAGACAATGTAAACAATGCTATCAAATCCTCGTTTATAAAATCTTCAAAAACTAAAAAACAATGTAAAAATCGTCAAAAATCTAAAAACATTTGAAAATCGTCAAAAAAGTCTAAAAACAGTGTAAAAATCTAAAAATCGTCAAAATAGTAGGAAATGTTTCAAAAACCCAAAAACATTAGAAACATCGTACCAAAATCTATTCAAAAACAAATTCACATACTCATCAGTGTTTTCAAGAATATCATAGAAACACGTCAAAAATCCAAAAACATTTGAAAATCGTCAAAAAAGTCAAAAACATTTGAAAATCGTCAAAAATCCCAAAAACATTAGAATATACCATAACGTATATATATATATATTACGAATATATCACAATTTTAAAAAAAAATCTAAAACAAAACAACACAATTTAACCTTTGAACTATTGTCCCCAATGAATGATCCAATCACCTTATGGGACTACTAAATTCAAACCACTTCTCCTCGCATGAATCCTCGCTTAGGGCGAATCTGGCTCTCATTGTTTCCTTGTTTGAGGACAATGACCCAATACTTTACTTTTTCCTCATACCCCTGCTTGGGGGCAAATCCAATCAATCATCACTAGTTGGAACACGTTAGGGACATGTTTATTGGTTCTTGTGCTGCATTATTAGTTGTAAATTATTAATTGTTTTCTTGCATCTTGATATATTATAGGGGGCATCTTGATTTTATGTATCTTGGTGTTCTCTGTAATATTCTTATGTTATCTGATTACATGTCATACTGGGGCATCATACTTTCTTGATGGCCTCTGTCTATACTCTCTTCCATTTTCATATTGTACTGGGGCATCAAACCTTTTTGATGGCCCCTATCTATGCTATCACGCATATTACAGTCTAGTCATCCTAATTTTTTATATCACGATGCATCCTGTTATGTGCTATATTAAAATTAAGATGTCTTTTCGTCACGTGAGTATCTTCCTGCATGATCAACATCTTACTTTGCACCCCCATCCATTCACCCATACTAATGCATTCTCCAGTTTGGGAATCCTACTTGATCACCATTGCAGTTTGCGAATCCTACTTGACGATCTTTCTCAAGTAGCATTCACTATCCAGATAGCTCCTTCTCCCCCACCATGATCACCATTTATTTGATCCATTCATCCTCACTCCTCATTTTTACTCCTCTGCCGCTTATACCCATATTACCCTTCTCACCATTCCTGTCCCCTCTCACCCATTTGTATTCTTTCCTTTCCCACTTCTGCTTCCCGCTTGACAATCTTACTTAATAACCCCTTCTATATGGGATCCTCGGTGGAGGTTTACCCTCTCCCTAAGATCTTCCCAGCTGTAGAAGCTTCTTCACCACCTCCCCTCTCATCAAACAACCATCACCACCAAACACATCTTCCCATTCCACCTCTTCTACTTCCCATTCTCGCATCATTACTCTCACCACACAGGTATCCCAATTAAGGATTCCCCTCACACTCTCCTGCCCTCCACTGCATATATTCCTTCATCCATTCATGTTACACTCCTTTGTTTCCTTTTTTTCTTATTATCACCTCATCTCATATCATATACCACTCAGGAATACCCCACTCACTCTTTTCTCATCCTTCCCCAAATCCGTCTTATGCCTGGTCATCCTACTTACATGCTTTCGTAGTATGGAAAATTCACTTGAGGGTTCCCCTTCAGTCCATTTTGTCATACCCTATTCCCACCAACTCTAACATCATCCATCTTCTTCCTCAGCTTGACGATCTTACTTAACCATTCCGGCTGCATGGCAATCTTACTTAAGACTTCCACTTAAGGTTGATCTGCCCTATGGCCTTCCCCCATCCCATCATATTTCCCCCATCTTATTTCTCCCGCCTCTCGTCATGATCATCTTCTTCAACCTACCATTCCACCCCTGTCCCCAATATCATCTTGTCTTTCTCCTTGAATATCATCCCTGTCGGTTGGGTGATCCTACGAAACCTCTCCAACAACATGACGATCTTACTTAAGAGATTCTCTTAAGCATGACATGTCATCTTACACTCGCCCATCACTCTACAATCTCACCATCCATCTTTCCTCTTCATTCCCCATCATCACATCTTTTTACCACCACTATCACCCTCCTTTCCTTGGCAATCTTACTTAACCACTCACCCGGCATGGCGATCTCACTTAAGAGTCCCTCTTAAGGATGATCTATCTCCTTTCCTTTCCCCATCACTACACACCCTTCACCCTTCATTTTTTCTCAGCATTCCCCATTATCACATCCTTTCACCTCCTTTTCAATTCTCGCAAACACCACTTCTCGCTTGACCATTTGTCATCTCCAGTTTTGCTCACATGGCAATCTTACTTAACCACTTCCGTTACATGACAATCTTATGTCAGGTTCCTCCCTACACTTAACTTGTCATCGTGAACTTCACCCCTGCACGTCATTATTCATTCACTTTGTTGATCGCTTCTTCCACCTGGTATCTCCTACTACCCACTTTTTCCTCCTACCATTATCCTTTCTCCATCATATCCTCTTACAACATACAACTAATCTCTTCCACCTATAATCACATTCTTTTCCCCCATTTTCCCCTTCTTGATCCATCACCCTTCATACCGTTTCTTCCCATTATTTTCATGTCTTGGTTCTTCATCCTCACCTTGTTCGTCCTCATCTCCCGCACCCTCGACTCTCTTTCACCTAGTCCCAACTCATCCCTCCCATTTTCTTCACTCTTTCCACTTCATCTTCTCAAATTCCCCCCCACATTTCTACCCACACACACATTCGCCATTATTGTTAACACTCCTATATCATTCTTTCATCATCATCTTCTCTTCCCGCGCTAATAATTGTTAATGTGGTTTTCCCTAAAAATTATCAATCCTCATTCCGCACGACCTCATTCACTCCCTTGGACCTTCTAGAGTTTCCCTTCATTCCTTCCCTCCTCTAAGCCCACCACTCATTGTCAAAGGGTTTTCCCTAACGTCCCTTTCGTTGGCGTTACCCTTTCCAGTCCTCCTTAGCTTTCTCCTTTTTGTTCATTTTTTCTCTCACCCTTCCCCACCACTCATTGTCAAGGGGATTTCCCTAACGTCCCCTCATTGGCATTGCCTCTTATATCCCCCATTCTCTTTTCTCTCCTATTCTTTTCCCTCACTCCCACCCTTTCTTGTCACTTTTTACCCATCTCTCCATCTCCTCTTTACCCTCTTCAATATCTTTACTGTCTTCATCATACATCCTTTTTCTATTTTCCCGTCATCCTAGTATCCTCATTTCATGTATCTCCACATATTTTCCAATCGATGTCATTCCTCCCCTCTTTCTTCTTTGAACATTCCTTCTACCGTTCCCTTTCCACTTATTACCCCCTTTCTGTATTCCCTTCCTTCTACATCATTTTCTTTGTTATCCTCTTCTCTCTCCCACCCCTCGTCTTATTTCCCTTCCCCCTGTATCATCTTTTTCCCCTTTTCCCATCACGTCTCCTCCTTACTTCCCCATCGATAACCTGGTTGTTCAGCGTTGTCATGCCTTTTATATCATACCACCCTCCACATGCATCTCCATACTGTCTGTTCCATATTCTTTTCCTTGGTCTTCCTCGCAATGACATGATTCCTTCAATCTTCTCCTTGTATTCATTCTATCTTCCTTTCCTCTCCCCTAATTTTCATGTTTCTTCTGACCACTTCCCCTTTTCTCTACCACCCCTACCTTTTCGTTCATTCTGTATATGTTTCTCTTCCTTTCTCTCCTCTTTTTCACACTTTCCTCGCCCCTCATAGTTTCTTTTTTTTCTCCGTTCTACTTCTTCTTTCGTCCTCTTTCTATTTTCCTCCATTTCACCCCCTACTCCCACATCATTTTCTCCTTCTTATTTATCCTTTCCCGTTTCCTACTTTTTCACTTCCACGCATCCCTCTTTACTATCTCTGTTGCTTCCTTCATTTTGCACATCTCTCTATTTTATCCCCTTCACCCTCTACTCTGTCATTTTTTTATGTTTTCCTTGTTTGTCTTTCATCATTCCCTTCTTCCCCTATCATCCCTCTCTCTTATTTCTACTTCTTTCATTCCTTTTGTTCCCATCCCCTATTTCCCTTACTCTTCTCATAATCAACCCCCAATCCTATCCATTCCCTTTTCTCTTTCCCACACACCCTCACACCTAGCATTCAAGGTCGATTGAAGCCTTCCTCCATTTGCGTCGTGTGGTCATTCCAATCTCTTCCACTCCATTATCATCCTCTTCTCCACCGAATCCATTTCCCTTCTTTTCGAGAGTTCTATCATATATTCTATTCTCGTCAGTCCTCTCGAAGGGGCATCACCACATCTATCCATAATCACATATTCTCATGACATTTTTATCTTGGAGGATACTATGACATCCGTCACTCACCACTTTCTATTCTCGCCAACAAACATTCGCTCTACCTTTTAAAAAGTAGATTGAATTCTTCCCCCATACCATCTACATTCTTTGAAAGGACACTACTTTCATAGTACCCTTCTAAAGAGGGGAAAATGTAGACACCCCAATTTCACATCTATCCTAAATCAATTAATTCTCCTTCCTCATTTCCCACAAAAATACACTTCGAATTAATCAAATATAATTTGATTAATTATCCATTTCAAAAATCTAAAAAATAACCCAATCCTCATCACATGTCATTATTCTCCATGTTTTTCCACTATTGAATTAAAAATTCAAATTCAAATCCTCACTCACCCTTTGTGGTCCCCACTCACCTAAAATCCTCTACTTATGAATTAAAAATATAATTCAAATCTTTACCCATTCTTCGTGGCCCCCACTCACCTAATCTTTCCTACATTTTCAAACCAATCACCTAATCTTGCCCACATTTTCAAACCACTCACCTAATCTTGCCCACATTTTTTAAACCACTCACTTAATCTTGCCCACATTTTCAAACCATGATTACTTAAATTAATCTAAGTTAATCACTCCCTCTGGCTATAAATACAACCTTACCCCTCCCCTCTAAACACACGAAGAATAAGCTTGCATGCCATATCTAAGTTCTTGCATCCTTTGAGCAAAGAACATCCTTTTGCCTCGTCCTAATGCCAAAATAGCCTCATAATCCTTTTTCCCATCTAGTGCAAAATAAGAGGATCGTTGTTGCAGGAAGGTCTTACTCCGTCTTGAAGAAAAGCACCTACATATCAAAAAATCAGGGCTCAATCCAAATTTCCTAGCCCATTCTGAGGTTTGCTACGGAACACAAAGGAGGAGGTACGATTATTAGTATTTTACTTCCTTGTTAGTAGTGTATTTTTCCTAGCATCCAACTGCTGAAAGGGAAATTAATCTAAGGAGGTACGATTATTGGTATTTTACTTCCTTGTTAGTAGTGCATTTTTCCTAGCATCCAACTGTTGAAAGGGAAATTAATCTAAAAAAAACACAAGATTGAAACATTATAATTACAAACAACAATTAAAATATTTTTATAATAAAACTAAACAAGTGAAATAAATCGGTGTGGTTATTCACCTGTGAAAATATGTGAATCTAGATGAAAAACAACTAATTAACTTGATTTAAAACCTTCAATCTTACCTCAGAAGTGAGGAACAAATAATAGCTTCTCAGAAACTATCATTCCCCACAGCTTCCCTGGCAATATTCAAAGCAAGCTTAAAAAAAAAAGGGGGTCCGTACTCTATTTTATATGTTGTAATTATAACTTTGACAATTTAAACCTGGAGTTTACAGCGCAGAGGTAAATCCAGATGTGTTGTAGCTTGTCCCCTCAGTGTGATCTCTTTGTTCTTGCATGTTCACGTGAATCCAGAAAGAGTAGGAGTATAGCAGCATCAGTAAGAGAAGGCACTGGGACAATGGTAATTTGAAGGGAAAATAGCATGAAGTACAAGTAGGATAGGGATGGCGCAAGTGAAATGACATTGGCCTATGTAATTCCTAGCAGAAATGATAAGTAACATGTACTCAAATAATTGGCAACATCAGCTTCAGAGAAACACAACGAAGTACAAGTAGGAGAGGGATGGCGCAAGTGAACTGAGCTTGGCCTATGTGATTCCTAGCAGGATCATTGTAGGTACACAGCGAGGCGTAACTAAATGTTCAGGGTTCTAGTGCATGCTAGTGAGATTATTCTATGTAGCAGGTAATAATGAAGCTATTCATGAATAAACCTTGAAGAGATAAGAAAAGAAATCTTCTGATCAAAAGCTTCTATCTCTCTTTTTACTTAAGTATAAGCATGTTATTTATATCATTTGCAATTGCTAGAAGACAAGTTCAAATTGAACTCCTCTATCATTTAAAATGGAGAACTACTATTACAAAGTGGCTAGAAACTCTAAACAAAGTAGAATCAATTGAGAGTTGCAAGCGCAACTTGATTTTTCACATTATTGAGTGCGCTAGAAGGTTCTAGAAAGTGCGGGCATGACCACTGCCCAAGCAGGGCGACAGTCCTGTAACTAAAGACCAAAATGCAAGGAAAAAGAGGAAAGGAGTTGGAACAAAGCATGCAAAGGCTAGATAAAGCATTACAGGATGCAAATGTGTACTTGGAGAACTTTCTGGATTCCAAACACCTTGTGAAGAGGTTTGAATCATCATTGGGGGTTTCCATAACCTCTTTCTGATAGTACAGTACATACAATTTTGGGTACGTACATATTTCCCCCTCAGAGAAGCATTTTAGCCATGAAGGGGCATAAAACGGTGGGTCCGAGTATGACGGCCCTGAAATGGGGAGTTAAAAGCTATACCTGACATGTCAGTGTGTCGTAATGTCACTATCTAGATTCCCGCTATCTGAAAAATGAAAAGAGGACTCAAGTGCAGATAGATAAAAGAAATTGAAAAATAAATACTAAATTAAAATAGGGTGCTTGAATTAAATTTTTTTGCATTTTTTACATTTTTCTATGTTTTTGGTGAGCATATCTATTGGATTATGTTGCTAACTTGCTCTTTTTCTCTTTTTTGGGTGGATGTAGAAGGATGAGTATATACAGTGGAGCAGAGAGAGGGAGTGTGATTGGCTCCTGGAAGTTTTAGACATGCTGACCCGGACAGAGCGAGACACTATGTAAAGGGCCGATATTTTGAGGATTTCACAAGTTCCTCATGTTTCTCCTGCTAGTCACATACTGTGTGACTTATTCTTGTACTGGGATGCAGACCGGAATACTTTCCAGTTACCAAGTGTTAGGGGTGAGTGGACTATCACCCTGGAGGATGTTTATCATATACTAGGGGTTCCAATTCTTGGGAGGCGGCTATCTCTTAAGACATTAGGATCTAGGCCCCAGATGATTCAGTGGGCTACTTACATGGGAGATGATGTTGTCTCCTTTGGCTCAAAAAGGGGGTGAAGGTCCGATCTATTACTAATGCTCCTATCCCCGTCATCCATAAGGCCATTATGGGTATCCTGGCCTCACGGTTGATTGAGGATAAGGGAGGAGCTATTATGTTATACTGATGGGCTCCCATTATTGCACAGATTGAGGCCCATGGCCATACTTATGCTTGGGGAGAAGACATTCTTCAGACCACATATCATGACTTATATAGGGTGGTTAGGTTACAAGGGCAGTCTTTGAGTCACCCTACTCTAGTTATGAGTTGGGTGTATGAGCGTATCATCCCTTATGGGAGGTGCGTGCTAGTAGTGGATCTGAGGGATGTTAGGGTAGCGAGGTGGATGGGGATGTCAGTACTTAGGATGCCCACATCAATCAGTGGCTTGATTGACTACTGCAGACATGGAGGCCACTCCTTATCAGGTCATGGCAGGAGTATGGGGGGAGGAGATGCTTACATTGATTACCTGCTCTACTACAGGTCAGTTGGTAAACAGGATAGAGAGGGTGGAGGTCCACCCATTTGATCGAGTCCCTCAACAATTTGGCCTCCCTTATGTTGATATGCTTCCTCTAGTAGGGTTAGTGTACAGGACTATTCGTGAGACCCAGGGAGGTCCTAGAGGAGGTCGAGGTTGGACCACGGTTACTCCTGGAGTTCCTATCGTGGTTAGGCGGGTGGTTCCTACCTAAGGGCCGCTCCTGCTCATAATGGAGAGGGAGATGAGCCTATTAATGTGGACTCAGACTCTAAGGAGTTCATAGGAGGGGAGACTGAGGAGGAGATGAAGGGAGAGGGGGTTAGAGGTGAGGTCAGTGGGAAGACCGAGGAGGATGATAGCGATTTTGAGTGGCATGACACTTAGGACATCTTGAGGGCGGAGAGGGCGGAGGTGAGTGTGGAAAAGGAGACCTTGGTCTTAGAGAGGTTACCTTCTTAGGATAGTGAGGGAGATGATGAGTCCGTGGTAGGACATCATTTCAATCCAAATTTTGGGGAGGCTCCGCAGTCGGCAACAACGTTAGTAGTAGGTGTTGATCCTAGAGACCCTACCTGGATGCCTGGAGATCCAAGTGAGTTACCACTCTTCTCTCAACCCTAATAGCTAGAGATGTTAGTTGATATATTTTTTTGTTGTTTTGCTTGTTTTTGACTTGTTTTTGGTGATTTTCTAACTTCTTATTTCTCTTTTTTATCTGCAGCAACTACTCAGGGATGGTGGGATCTGATTTTTCGGGTGTGCGCAGACACCCTATTTCTCCCCTCGAGGAATACTCAGGCTCATCTTACTGAGGATGTCAGAGAGCCTTCAGCAGCCGGCCGACACACTGATGGGTTTGCCCCTGTCTGGAAGGTGGCAGAGTTAGTGACCTCCCTTTGTAATCAGGTAGCTGGATATGAAACTATTGAGTGCTTAATGAGGTGGAGTCATTCTCATAGTGAGACCACAACCAGTGGCCGTGATCATGAGCACTCCCATCATTCAGTGTATTCAGAGCATTATCACAACCATGCAGGATCCCTACACACGGTCGTGCACCCTTTGAGGGATCCCACATGGATTGAATAGGCGTTGAGCCTTTTTGTAGTGATTTTGTCGGATGTTTATATGAGTTGTTTTTGTACTTTTTTAGGCTCATTGAGTGTTTTGACCATGCCTAGTGCATGATGGCATTGTATATAAAACACGATTCCTATACATATATATATATATATATATATATATATATATATATATATATATATATATATATATCTTTTTGGATTTAGATCTTCTTTATATATAGAGTTTTTGTGTTTTGTTTCACATGCGTACACTAGATGATTTAGAATCTATGTTTTTATATGCTTTTCAGAATGTATGCAATGGACTACAAGTGATAACAAATGTTGAACATAATGTTTCTCTTTTTGTTTGTTTTTGTAATGCTGATATGTGATGATGCAAACATACTGTAGGACTGAACTTTTGACTTCTTTGGGAAATGTTCATTTCTTCTTCTTATCTTGGAAAAACATGATGAATATGTAGTGATAATGAGATGAACTTGCCCCATTCCTAACTCCACGTAACTAGTAAGATGCGAGGGCTTAACACCAAGAGCTAGAAAAGGCGTAAGTTGTATGAGTTTGACTGAATGGAAATGATGAGAGAAAGACGAAGTGTTGATAAAAACCAAATTTAGACCTACGTACTTACCTTACTCAAAATTTCTACATAGCTCAGAATGCAACTTACTTTCCAGTTTATCTCTAGCCTTAGATCCATAAATGGCAACTTGGTTGACAAAATCTGGTTTTGAGGATTTGATCTCTTTGGAACTTGGATGTTTAATTTCACTTTTCACAATACACTTTGTTTTGAATTTTAAAACACTAAGACTCATTCATTTACATGAATGGACCCCCTATGCCCTGCCCCATGCTACTAGTAAGAAGTATGAGCTTATCACCAAAGGCAGGACATAGGCGAGTAAGGGAACTTCTTTCCTTTCCCCAATATCGCACCACTAGTAAGAGTAAAATTCAAATTCAAATCCTCACTCACCATTCGTGGAGTATGCGGGCTCATCACCGAAGGTTGGTAGGGCAAAGAAGTGTGCAAAATAAAATATTTTGTTTGTTTAGTATTTTTTATTAAATTTGACTTTGACATTTCTTATCTGTGATTTTGGAGTATCCTTGTTTCAAAGAGACGTAAGAGGAATAGATGTGACACCAAGAAGCTTCTAGAACAGACCGTAGGTAAGAACAACTTAACCTAGTAGAAGAAAATGAGTACAACCAAGTATGAAGGCCTTGGTATGGTTTTTGTCAAGATTTTGTCTATCGAATTGATGAGATGATTTCGAAACCATTTGATGATATTATGAAAATTAAAGAGATATGATTTGAATGCTTTGCCAATATTTTTAGAAGCTTAAAATAAATTGCTTAAGAATAAGTTCCTTGACCAAAAAACTTATGAAATGAGTGAATAGAATGAACTAACTAAAATACTAATGTAATGCAACCGCAACCATGTACGTATGAAAATGCAGGTGGAATTATATGTCGTGATGCCTAAGGCAAATAAATTTGACGAATATCAAATTCTTCACCCCTAAAAGTACACAGTGGAGAACAATTATCCTCAAAATTTTCGTTCTCTTGACTAGGGCCTACCATTCTGGGTTTGAACTTACAACCCTTTCCCAGAAGTGTATATGTCCAATTATTAAAATCATTTTTTTGAAAGATACATTCGCGTGCCTCTTTGTCACATTTTTGAGAGATGGTGTGTGGGTGAGCATGATTATGTTGCCCGACCTTATCTCCTATGTAGAGCATTGTGTTTACTTGTAACTCTTGTTGAATGATGAGGCCTTGCCCTATGGATATGGAAAACTTAGTTTCAAATGTACATGGGTCGAAACTAGGGTTTAGAATAGAGCAATGCCTAGAGATGGTTTTGATGGGCATCGTTTCAATTTCAAATTTCCCTTCTTCATTTGTTAATTCTATCATGTTCATATCTAGACCTAGGTCGTCGGAAGGAAGAGATGTTATATGGAGAAGACTACCCATTCCCTGTGGTTCAAATGGGAGGAAGATCGGATCATCATTCTCTAAGAGTTTCATAATTCCTGTTGTGGTTTTAGTGGACATTGTTTCCACAAATATTGATTTACCTTTATCTGTATTTACCACCTCAAATGTTTTTGGGTCAACAACTTCAACCTCTGGACTGTCCAAGGTGACCGGGACTAACTCTTTTGTTGGAGGTGGTTTGTTCAATTGATTCGTGGGAATCTCATACTCTGTATGGAATCATTTCTTCTTCTTGAGGTTTCCTAAGTGTATATCGAAGGGTTTAGGATCCCCTTGAGTGATGAAGACCTTTCCTAGGTGCAAAAATATTACTTCTTGGAATAACGTGGAAGGGTTTGCCTTCATGCGATGCATCCATGGGCATCCAAGAATAATATTATAATTGGTTTCCCAATCTATAATATAAAATTCAGTGAGGATCATCTTGGGTCCTAAAGTGACTGGTAGTACTATAGTCCCGATCTAAGTTGCCTTGAGGCTATCATAGCCCCTTAGCGTGTTTCGTGTTGAGGAACAATTTGTTTCTCCATATCCTAGTTTTTGAAGAAAAGTGAAGGGGACTATGTTAACTGCTGCCCCATCATCGATCATTGTGTGCTTAATGTAGTTGTTATAAATCCAAACCTGCAAATGTAAGGATGGATCACCTCTACGTGAAATTTCAGCTTTTGTTGGCATTTTACTTATGTCAAATATAAACTCAGTATCGCTATCTGGCTGCCCCAGATGGTAGACGTCAAATTCTACATGGTTTATTCGAGCGCTAAGAGGTGGTGTAACGTGGATTAAATAACCGAAACCTAATGCATTGAGAAACGCAAAGCGATGATCGAGTGAATTCTTCAACAAATCTAGGAATGAAATGTGAGAAAATGTCTTGTTCAAATCTAATATTAAATCATAGGATCCTACTGGTTTAGCAATTATAGGAACTTCATCTAGTGGGAAGGAAATATCGAGTAGGGGTTATGAAACATACTCCTTGTCCAAGTTGTTGCATTAATTTCACGCTCGAACTCTAGCTGAATTAATCCCAAGATTTTTGTATTACTGTTTGAACCTAGGTTAGGATCAACCTGAGAGTTGGCAGGAGTTGAGGCATCTTAATCGTTGTTTCCTATTATGATACCTTTGTTTGTCCCATTTTGATCTAACCCTTTATTTTTATAATGATTCGGGAGAGGATCGTTAAAAATCTTGAGAGGTTCATTTTGAGGTGAAACTGATCCCATATAGGCGTTTGGCGTGGGTAGTGTAGGACTTGCCAAAAACATATCTACAAATAGTTATTTTTGATCGTCTAGTAAACATTGTAAGAATTTGTGTGTAGTCATGGCAGGTCCTAGTATCATGACCTCAAATTTTGTGAAAGCTATAGTATAAATTGGGATTATAGTTCCGTGGTCGTTGGTTTGAATCTTATTATGGCCCAAAGTTCCGATTGGGTTGCTGATTTTTATAGTTGTAATTTTGAGGCAATGTGGCCTTCGAATTTTGGTGTTAATATCTATCTAGGCCTCAAGCAAGGCCTTGTGACTAGATTTTATGTTGTTGTTGTTGTGGTTGTGGCAGGACGATTAAAATCCACTGTATTGATTGTTGGAGTAAAGTTATTATTGCGTTGATTGTTAGCAGGTGCCAGGGTGTTCACAACATTTAGCACTTTTGGCTTGATCAATGACTCCATCTATTGTAACCCCAAAATTTTTGTTAAGGATCTTGGGTCCTTGATTGGTATTCCTCAATGTTGGGATAAGTCGTCAGTGTTTTGATTGCGAGTGATTAATCTCTCGTTCATTCCATAAGTCTTACGACTATTATCTATTTCCACTTGATCTAATCAGAGAGAACTCTCGAGTACTTCATAATAAGTTCTTAGTGGGAATTTTTAGACTTATTCATTTATCTCCCTGCTAAGAGAGTGAAGGAATAAGTCACATAGTTCCATCTGATCCATGTTTGGAGCACTTACTGAATAGTAGAGGACTGTATGCCATCTTTGAATGAAAATGGGCAGTAGATTCATTGTGCTCTTGTTTAAAGTGTAAGAATTCCCTAATCTGTGTTCTCAACAATCTGTTCATGTCAAAAGCTTTGATGAATTCTGACACAAGTTGTGTGAACGAGTGTATCGAATGTTTCAGGTATTCTGTAATACTAATTAAGGGAAATAACCTTCTAAGGTATTAGGGAATATTTTAGCAAAAACCGCATCCAAAGGAAGTAGTTCTCAAATGGACGTGGCATAGGCCTTGATATGTGCATTTAGATCTCCCTACCCCTTGAATATAGTCAAATTAGGAGAAGATGCCTTGGAAGCATGATGCTTCGTACGGTGAAATCTAAAGGTTCTTTTAAATATTTTGAGTAAGTCCCTACCACATAGGTTTCAACCATAGATGGTGCTCTGTTGAGGGAGTGGAGGTGGAAAGGGCTGTTGATGTGGCATGATCATATGTATTTGCAAGGAGTGTAAGGAAACCCCCGTGGTTGAGTGAACATCTCGGGAGAAGAGAACATATCTCCATGTGGCAATTTTGAATAAATGTTTAAGTAGGGAGGAGCATTGCTCTGATATGGATTGTTTGGTACTAAACCGGGAGGTATCATACTTTCAACTAGAGCAACATTTGAAAATGCGGTTCTAGTTGGTGTTTGCTATGGATAGCTATATGAATGTTGAGGAGGCATTCCTAATGCATTCCTATTCTCCATGAGGAGGTCAACCTGACTAGGATGATGCGGAGGGTTGGGCTTTCCTGCTTACCCCGATTTTGCAAAGCTTGATTTTCTTGAGCAAGTTCTAGTTCTCCAACCCTCTCAACTAAAGACTGAGATGACCTCAATTGGTGATGAAACAATATTCTACCTTGATGGTTTTTGTCATATACCCCTTAAGGTTTCCAAGGGCTATGATATCCTGTTATGAATTATTCATTACTCTGCCAAACCTCGCCAAGAGTATTTTCCATAGGTGGAGGAATGGGGGTGTTTTCCTGAAGCAGGGTGTCGGGTTGTGTTTGAAAAATTCCTATAGGTGGGTTACATGTTTTGGAAGCATTGTCTCACTTCTAGCGTAGCATGCTAAGTACTCCTCATTCAAGAATGGGAGTGGATTCTGACTGCCTACTAATTTGTGGTCTAGACAAAAGCCGAGGAGATGAAATAGATTCTCTAATAAACGTCTTATTGTTAGATCCTGAGGGCTCTAGTTGTTGTGTTTATGTGAGCTGGTACAACTTCTCAACTCGGAATGAAGAACTAGAGATAGTTATTTGTGGAGGATTTTTTGATGAAAATTAGTTGCTTGAGTAGTTTTTAACCCATGTAGAAAGTGATGGTCACTGTTTTCTACTCCTGTAACCATAAAATGCTTTGAGACCTAAGAGAGTTCTATCATATGCATCATATCCAGACATATTTGGGGGGTATATAAATACCCGTAGAATAATGGGAAGGAGCTGAAGACGGATGAAAGAAATGGAAATGAAAAAGGAGTCAGTTGTTAGTTTCACATTGGGTTCACCAATTTTGTATGATAGAAAAGTGACAGGCAAGGATGATAATCGGACAAGTGACCTTCCCCGTACCTGACCTCCCGAGGTCATGCCGAGACAGCCAGTGGTTTGAAATATGGGTGACTTAGATGATAGCCACAACTGATATTATGGTTAATTTTCTATGATAGAAAAGCAACAGGCAAGGATGATAATCGAGAAAGTAACTGTCCTATACCTAACTATAGGAGGATCAGTGACTAATGATCTGGTAGTGTGATCTCTTGGTAGCTGAATTGACAAAGGGGAGATTTAGAGGCTATGAATGGGTAGTGTAAATTCCCTATGGTTTTTCCTCCTAACTAGGATCTAAGTGTTAATCTAGTTTTGAAGTCTCCAAATTAACTTATACTGAAACTACAAATTTATACTACTGCTGAAAGGGAAACTAATCTAAACAAAACACAAGATTGAAACATTATAATTACAAACAACAATTAAAATATTTTTATACTAAAACTAAACAAGTGAAATAAACCAGTGTGGTTATTCACCTGTGCAAATGTGTAAATCTAGATGAAAAACAACTAATTAACTTAATTGAAAACCTTCAATCTTACCTCAGAAGTGAGGAACAAATCATAGCTTCTCAGAAACTATCATTCCCCCCAGCCTCCCTGGCAATATTGAAAGCAAGATTAACTGAAATAAAATGATACACTACTCTATTTGATATGTTGCAATTATAACTTTGATGATTTAAACATGGAGTTTATAGCAGTAGAGGCAAATCCAGTTGTGTTGTAGCTTGTCCCCTCAGTGTGATCTCTTTGTTCTTGCATGTTCACGTGAATCCAGAAAGAGTAGGAGTATAGCAGCATCAGTAAGAGAAGGCACCAAGAAAATGGTAATTTGAAGGACAAATGGCACAAAGTACAAGTAGGATAGGGATGGCAGAAGTGAAATGAGCTTGGTCTATGTAATTCCTAGCAGGATCGTTGTAGAAATGATAAATCGGAAATGATAAGTAGCATGTACTCAAACAATGGGCAATAGCAGCTTCGGAGAAACACAATTAAGTACAAGTAGGAGAGGGATGACACAAGTGAACTGAGCTTGGCCTATGTGATTCCTAGTAGGATCGTTGTAGGTATACATCGAGGCGTAACTAAATGTTCAAGGTTCTAGTCCATGCTAGTGAGATTATTCTATGCAACAGGTAATAATGAAGCGATTCATGCATAAACCTGGAAGATATAAGAAAAGAAATATTTTGATCAAAAGCTTCTCTCTAGATCCTAAGCTTTTTTCTCTCTTTTTAATTAAGTGCAAGCATGTTATTTATAGCATTTGTAATTGCCATAAGACAAGTTTGACTTGAACTCCTCTATCATTTAAAATGGAGAACTACTATTACAAAGTGGTTGGAAACTCTAAACAAAGCATAAGCGGTTGAGAGTTGCAAGCACAACTTGATTTTTCACGTTGTTGAGTGCTCCGGAAGGTTCTGGAAAGTGCGGAAAGACCGCCACCCAGAGCAGAGTGGTGGTTATAGGACCGCCGCCCTGTCTTGGGTGGCAGTTATAGGTCATGGGACCGCTACCCAGGTAGGGTGGCGGTCCTGTAACTAAAGACCAAAATGTAAGGAAAAAATAGGAAAGGAGTTAGAAAAAAGCATGCAAAGGATAGATAAGGTATTTCAGGATGCAAATGTGTACTTAGTGAGCTTTCTAGATTCTGAACACCTTGCAAAGAGATATGAATCATCATTGGGGTTTCTGTAACCTCTTTCTGATAGTACAATACATAAATTTTTGGTATGTACAAGAACTTGAGTGTTGCCAATCCTTTGGATGGTGGATTTCCATACATCAACGAGAACCTTGTAAAATTCAATGACGTGAAGACTGAAGAAGAAGCTAGAGGAAGAGAGGTGATAGCTAACAAAGAAATAAGAGCTCAACTTGAAGAAATCTAGAGACTTCAAGCCGAGGCAGATGAAAGAGGAGCAGCAGAAGCTGTAACCTTAGCGAGGTTGTAATCTAGAAACAGAAATAGAATGGGGGATCATGATCATGAGCGTGAACGTGATCATGAGGCCCGTAGGCCTAATGTACAATGGGGAGGAAACTTCGGTCCACTGGCTCTTGCTCAACCACTCCCTGAGCTACCGAGAGGCTCAAGAAAAAACTTCCCAAAATTCAGAGGGGATGGTTTTCAACTCCCTGAAGAGCATGTAGCAACATTTGTCACTTCTTGCGGTGTGTTGGGTGTTGAGGATGAAGATGTCTCAGTCCGAATCTTTATGGAGTCACTTCAAGAGAAATCTACTAAATGGTTCTATATGCTACCCCCGAGGTTTGTCACCTATTGGGAAGATATAAGAAGTGCATTCAAACATAGGTTCAAGAGCATAGAAGATTATTAGGATATTTTGGTCCAATTGGTACAAATGAAAAAATAAACCTCCGAGTCAATGAGATACTTCGTAGCAAGATATAATAGAGTGATAAGAAGAATCCCTAAAGATGTGGTGCCTCCTAAAAATAATTTGAAGAGATTCTTCATTAATGCCTTGCCATCAGAAGTAGGTTTCTTCCTTAGAAGAACCCAACCAAGTACATTAAGGGAAGCTCAAGACCATGCAATAGAAACTGATGATGATCTAATCTTATCTGGTAAAGTGAAAGGCCCCAATGGAAAGAAAAAGGGTCAGAATTCAAACTCTATCACCACAGATCCGATGTTCCAAAAAATGGCAAATGACTTGGTTGCCTGGAAGAAGTAGTTGTCTCAGATCACAATGTAAAATGCTTTAAGGAAACCAAACCCTCTAGATAGGCCAAGGATTGCCCCACCTCCCCGTCGGATGGCTCTTGAAGCACTACCAGTTAATGCCATCTGTGACACCAAAGAGCTGAAGGAGGAAGCAAAAATTGATGAAACTAAAGAAGAAAATATGGAAGACTATGAAAACTATTTTGAGGTCGAGGAAGTTGATATGCAAAATGGCATAATTGAGTACGTTGATGATGAAGAAGCTCCAAGTTTCTTATGTGTTGTTTTCTCTCATGCAAAGTCTAGGAAAGATGTTTCATCCTTAACAATTGTGGTAAAGGATAAGAAGAATAAAGAGGATTCTCCTCCAAAGGTCACACAAAATAAAATCATCAACAAAGGATCACCATTACCACCTTCTATGGAGTTGGCCAAAGAAAAACCAGACACACTGGTTGTTAGGGATCATGCTACTATGCTGAGTAAGTCATCTAATTCTTCTCCCAACTCAAAAGTTGCTAAGAACAATTCTCCTTTAAATGTTGTTCCTGCAAAAACATCTAAGGTTCAATCAAAAGCTACACCCTCACACTCTTCCAAGCCAATTGCTACACCCAAAAAGGAGAATTCAACACCCAAAGTAGCAAAGCCTCTACCATGTAAATCTTCCTCCATTTCCGGAACCTCTTCCTCACTCACCATAACCCCATTTGACTTTTTGGAACATGCAAGGAAAACCAAAGTCTAGCTCTCAGAAATAGAATACCTACAAACACACCCTACCCAGTTTGAAAAGTTCATTAATGCAGTTCATGGTGGTAACCATGTACCCTTGATTCCCAATTCTAAAGGCTTACTTCCCACACCATCTTCCCAAAACATGCTACCCCTCAGTGCCTCCAAAACCAACAGGTTTGAACCTTTCTACATATCACTCCTCATTAAAGGCTTCTAGCTAAATAATTGTATCATAGATTCCAGAGCCTCAAACAATGTGATGCCTACCAAAGTTGCAAATGCTCTAGGCCTCACCTTGACCTGGGTAAATGACACCTACTACTCAATGGAATCCAAACAAGTTCCATTGGTAGGAAGAATCAAAGATGCACATGTAGCACTAGCTGATTTTCCAGACAAGAAGGTGCTCCTAACCATACTGGTAGTAGACATCCCAACATCCTTTGGTATTCTATTGAGTAGGAGTTTCTACAAAGACCTGGGTGGAGAGATAAAAATGGATTGGTCATATGTAACTATCCCAGTAAAAGGTGAGATGAAGAAGTTACTACCAATAAGAAAGATGAAGTTCACAGTACGAAAGTCTGATGATCCAAAAGAAAAACATTTTCTTTCAAGATTGTGGGCTAGGAAGTTATTTCCTCACATCAAAAAGAGGGGAAGATAAAATTTGGAAAATGGAATTTGATGGTAGTCATTCCAGTGCAGGCTCGGGAGCTAGTGTAGTATTGTACTCTCCTTCCAATGAGTTGTACCCATTTTCCTACAAGCTACAATTTGATAATATAAATAACACTGCAGAGTATGAAGCACTTCTCTTAGGCATGAGTGCAACAGAGGACATGGGAATCAAGAAACTGAGATGCCGAGGTGATTCAAAGGTTGTAGTAAAGCAGGTCTACCAACAATATCAGGTGAATAATCCAAGATTCCAACATTACAAAAATAGAGTGTGGGGGACTACATTGAAGCTATTCCAAGGGAACATAATGAAAAGGCCAATTATCTTGCAGTGTCAGCTTCCCTAGTGACACCTCATCCTTCTTTTGGTAAAGAAAAAGTGACCATTGAAACGGTATTCAGGTCTAGTGTACCAAACAATGTAAATCATTGGAAAGTCTTCAATGATGATAACCAAATTATAGCATTTTTGGAGTAAAGGGATAATTTCAATAATCTCTTCTTCAAAGGAGGTAAAAATCCACACCGAGAAGCAGTCCCCAAAGAAGAGAAAGAAGGAATTGAAGGGATTGATGATGAGGGAGTAATCAAATTGAAAGGGAACAAAATTCCCAAAGGCCTAGTCTCTTTAGAAGACATCTTTGATAAACATGACAGATTCATTCAAGAGAAAGAAAAGCAATCTTCTCGGTGCCCAGATGATTTTGATAAAGAAAAGATTGGTACCCCCAGAGGAGCCAAGGATGGTCAATATTGGAAAATGTTGCTTGCTTGAAGAAAAAAGAAGGTTTGCTGCATCACTCGAGAAATACTCATATGTCTTGGCATACTTTTATGATGAACTCAAACCCTTCCAGCCAAAGGAAATCCATCACTCAATTCCTTTGAAGCAGGGTGTTAAGCCCTTCAGGCAGAAACAAAGGTCATACAACCCAAATATTGTTGATACCATCAAGGAGGAGGTAATAAAGATGCTTAATGCAAGGATAATCTTTCCCATCCACCAATCAATGTGGGTGGCCAACATTGTGTCAGTGTGGAAGAAGAATGGTGAAATAAGGATATGTGTAGATTTTCACAACCTGAATCAGGCATCACTAAAGGAAAATTATCCTCTTCCTATCATGGACCATATCCTGCAAGCAGTCATTGGATCTAAAATTATTTCATTACTTGATGGATTCTCAGGATATAATCAAATGAAAATGGCAGAGGAGGACCGCACCAATACAACCTTTACAACACCTTGGGGCACTTTTGCCTATAATAGAATGCCTTTTGGCCTAATCAATGTAGGAGCTACATTCCAAAGGATGATGGATTTGGCCTTCAAAGATCTGAAGCATTGCATTTCCATATATCTTGATGATCTCACAATATTTTCAAATAAGGGGGGAGATCATATCTATCACTTGGAACAGGTACTTGCAAGGTGTAAGAAAAATAACATATCACTAAATCCAAAAAAGTGCATTTTTAGAGTCACAAAAGACAAATTATTGGGGCACATTGTGAACAAACATGAAGCACACATCAATCCTAAGAGGGTTAGATCCATTCAAGCATTAGCCCTGCCCACAAGCAAGAAAGGATTTCATTCATTCTTCAAAAAGGTGAACTTTCTTCATCATTTTCTGCCTGAGTTTGCTAAGTTGATGAAGCACATCACTTCCATGATGAAACCATAAGTAAACTTCAAATGGAACAATGAAGGGAAGGTAACATTCGAAGAGATCAAGAAATCCATTTCCAAGGCCCCGACTCTTGTATCTCCTAATTTTAACAAAGAAGTCATCATGTGTTATTATGCATCAGAACATACACTCTCTGTCATTCTCATTCAAAAAAATGATGAAGGCGTGGAAGCACCTATTTCTTTCATGATTTTTCCTTTGAAAAAGCATGAGATAAAATACAGCCAATTGGAGAAGCATGCATATACAGTGGTCAAGGCTGTAAAAAACTTCAGGTTTTACATCCTCAATTCCCATACGGTGGTGATGGTCACTGGCAGTGTAATCAATTCCATCTCGACACAGTAGGATCCCAGAGCTAAAAGAGGAAATTAGATTACAAATACTCAAGAATAAGATTTGGAAATTCTTCCCTCCAATCTAGTAAGGGGAAATGGCTTGTGCAACTTTATTGCTGAAGATGAAACACTCAAAGTTCAACATGGTGAAGAAAATTGTGTTTGCTCAACTTGTTCAGAAGACAACCCACAGGTTCTCTTTATCACCACTACTGATGAGTGGTATGTTGATATTGCCTATTACCTAAATTATGGGGAATGCCCTCCCCATCTTGATTATAAGAAAAGGAGAACACTCAAGCTGAAGGCAACTAAATTTGTAATCTAGAATCATGTGCTTTACAAAAGAGGCATGGAGGGTTGTTTCCTCAGGGGCGTAGATAAAGGGCAACAAAAAAAGTTGCTCAAAGCATACCATGACCAAGCATGTGGTGGGCATTTTTCAACAATGGTCACTGCACACAACATCCTCCGAGGAAGGTATTATTGGCCCTCCATCTTTACAAACACTCAAGATTGGGTTTTTAAATGCAAAGCATGCCAACAGTTCGTTGGAAGACCACAACTCATTGCATTACCACTCAGGCTTGTGGTTATTGAAGAACCATTTCAACAGTGGGGGCTAGACTTCATTGGTGTTCTGAACCATCACTCAAGTGCGGGGGCACACCTATATACTCACAACAACAAACTACTTCACCAAATTGTTGGAAGCCATTCCAGCCAAACAAGCCAACACTGAAACAATATGTAACTTCATCAAGGAGAATATCATAGTCCGTTTCGGAGTGCCATAGAAGCTTGTAGCAGATAATGCTACCTATTTCTCTTCAAGAGAGTTGACCAAGTTTTTCTATATCTTTGGAATCTCCCTATCTCATTCTTTTGACTATTATCCACGAAGGAAACAAACATGCTGAATCAAGCAACAAGAACATTGTGACCATTGTCCACAAGCTTGTAAACGAGAATCAAAGGAATTGACACAAAAGGTTGTATGAAACATTGTGGGTGGATAGCATCACTCCCAAGAAGGCAATAGGTATGTCACCATTCTAACTGCTGTATGGAGTCAAAGAAAAAATTCCTCTCACGATTGAGATGTCAGCTCTCAAGTTGCTATAGGCAATAGAATATGGTCAGTACAAGGATTCCATTGACAAGAGGATCCTCTTTCCTGAGAAGCTGGAAGAAAATAGACTCTAAGTGGTGGACCGCATTAAGGAGCACCAATTAAAAGTAAATAAGATTTTTGATAAGAAGGCCAACGCAAGAGAATTCAAAGTTAAAGACTTCATCCTGCTATGGGACAAGAGAAGAGAACCAAAAGGCAGCCATGGAAAGTTTGATTCATTATGGCTCAGCCCATTCTAGATTCGTGAAGCTTGCTGTGAGAATGATTTTCTTCTCTCATATTTGGATGGAACGCCGCTGGAATTGCCTCAGAGCATAAAATACTTGAACTTTGTATCATCAGTAAAAGCGGGTTGTTCCCTCACCTTGTTCCCTTTCCATTGTGTGGTTTTGTTTCCCCTTCTATTACGTGTTGTGTGTTTCCTTCCCGTTGTGTGCTTGTGTGTTTTCCTTCTTTTGTTCTTTCTTTCTCAAAGTTGTACATGAATCTACAAGGCCCAATGGATAAGGCACTAGTCAATGAATTATAAGGTCTAGAGATTGAGATTTTGGATTCTCATGTCGTGTCTTCAATATGCTCAGTCCATGTCATGTCCCCAAGCTAGAGCCAGCTGTTTTCGCCCTCAAAATCCCCCCTCATTTTAAATTTTTTTTAAGCGCACGCCCTCCAAAAGTGTTCAAGTAAAGTTGGAAGTCTAAAAAGATAGAGAAATTCATGCTTTGAAGTTGTTTAAACTCTCCAGTCTGCATGTTTTGATAAATTTTTTGTTTTCCTGTCTAGACGCATGAAAATTTTATTGTTGACCTCATTTGAATGAAATTGTCAATCTTTCTATGGCCATGGATCTTCGAACCTTATATTGTTTTCAAGTCCTTGGTTGGCAAAAGAAATTTGAAATTTGGGTGAGAAATGGTGGAGTTTTCTTCTTCTCTGCATTTTTTTTTACAGTCGTGAATGATGGGCGTTTTCTTCCCCATCAATTTTTGGCTCCATTACCCACGGGTACGTGGACATATCTAATTGGATGCGGATCGACAGAGAACTTTGAGGTTTTGAGCCTCTTTGTAAAAAAGGCTAAAATTCATAAAGTGACCTGCAGCCCCGATCATGCAAAGAGGGAAAAAGTCAAATGTTGAGCCTGCATCAAAAGAGTCAAAGCGAGGAAGCGGCCATTGGGGAGATTTGAGAATTTGAACCTTATTTTCATTAAAGGGGCTTAAAAGTTAAAAATTGACCCGCAGCCCCGCCCACGCTAAGGAAAAATTCAAATATTAAGCCCGCATCGAAGGTCAAAGCAGGTGGGGCGGGCCGGCGGAGCAATTTGTGTTTTTGAGCCCACATTGACAAAAGGTAAAATTATAAAAGTGGCCCGCGAATCTGTCTCCACTCAAGTGAGGCCACGTGTCAAGACCATATCAAAAGCAGGTGAGCGGGCCAAAATGTTCCAAAATGCCAAATCTCTATAAAGTCACAAAATGCAAAAAGTATCCTCCACACCCGCTCCAGTAAATTTCTCCCATGTGGATGACTCTGGTTTAAAGTTTCAAAGGCAAGATGAATGGTTCAAATTCAAAGTTACAAAACGAGTGTAACGACTGCATTATGAAAAGTCTGGTTTTTTTTGCCATTGGTGTTTCTTCCGAAATCAAGAATCTAAATGGACGCGAATGATTGAGAAGATTATAAATTGTTTTCTTGCTAACAAAGAAGAAGTTGCAAAGCATTTCTTGCTAACAAAGAAGAAGTTGCAAAACCGTTTCTTGCTAACAAACAAGAAGTGGTAACCATTTCTTGTAGGATTTTTAATGGCTTCTTCACGCCATTGTAGGGGGTTGGCAATTGATCTTGTAAACTCATGAGTGCATTGTACTTAGAGAAAGAAAAAGAGAGCCATTTTCTTCTAATTTCCTTCATTCTCAAATTTCTTCCATTCCCTCATTATGTACAACTTCTATTTAAGCATCAATACAAGAAGAAGGATTTTGTAGCCTCTTTGGTGAGGAGATTTTAGAAACTTTGAGTTCACAATCTTATCTCGTCTTGTTGCCATTTGCAGATTTGTTTCTTCTCATGAATGCATGTGTTGAAATTTCTAACTAGTGCGTGCAAGAATTTGATTTTCTACCTGCAACATTAGTTCTCCTACCTCTTTTCTCACTCCCTTTCCCACCTTCATAGAAAATTCCCCCCTTGCAGATAACTACAAGAATTTTCCGCTAGGGTCAGTGGAGTGCCCCTGTTAGATCCTCGGCCGAAAGGCCACCACAGAAATCCACCTTTTCATGTGCATGCATATACGACAGTTTCACCAATTAAGTAGAGGGACTTAGATTCCCAGAGCGTTGGCAAGGAATCCACAAGTTTGTTTACCCGAAAAATTTCCTCGCCAGCAATATTCGAAGGATATCATAAAGAGGGTAAAATATAAATCTCAATAAACAATTTTAATAAATAATTTTAATAAATTAAATTGAATACACAACGCTTTCAATGTTTCCAAGGAGATGAATAGTCGTTGAAGCGTGAATGGTTGAAATTAACTAATAAATTTGATGACACTGCATGATAAAGTGTAATAGAAATTATTTTCATAAAAATTTAATGAAAATACTTAATTTTATATTATATAATTTTAAGTGATAAAAATATTGAAAATGTATAAATATATGAACATAAGTATTATTTCAAGAGTTAAATAATTATTTTTTAAATCATATATAATTCAATAGAACCACATAAAATGAATAAAAGAACAGTCCTCTAAGTATATCTTTCCACATTAATACATGTTATTTTTGTTGACTTATAAACAAATGTAATAAGTCAGAGCCAATGATATGGGAAAGACACATTCAGCAAAATAAATTTGAGTTTTACGTCGCGAGCATCAAAACGGTAAAAAAATTCCCTGAAGAAGACTATGTTGACATTTCAATGATGAATTAATGGTGGTGCGATCATTCCCTTGCGATAAAGAGTGTTAGAAGTGAAGATAACACGTTCACATGGAGAAATTTCCACCATAAGGTGTTAATGCATGTATGATACCCATATCTGTGCCATTGATTTTTTGAAATGTGTCAGTCTTGGCTAGCCTACATCCACTAACAATTTGGTTGTGCACACGTTCGACATAATTATATAGACCTACCGGCCTAAAAATAAGATGCTAAGTAAAAGCAAATGGGGTGATTGAAGCCATTGAACACACCAAGATGGCTAACTACAAACATTTTGGTGCCACCAAAACGTACACCCCCATACCAAATGACACCATCGTTGTGTACAATGCATTTTGGATTAGGCATACACCAAGTGATGATAAAGTCCCTAATTTATTAGGGCCAGGAAGACTCAGTCGTCAAATGGGAAAGTAGTGAGCATGGAGAAGTGGAGTGACAACAATGCTGGTTTTCATATATTGACGAAACCCTTCTGCACCGTAATATGAATTGTTGCAATTCCATCGTTATTTAGTCGATTACACGTGTCTGAATTTGTTTCAAGCATTTTTTCACAAGTCACAAATGGCCATACATGGTTGCTAAATGTATTAGCAATACAATGTGTAAGAAGCCGGGAGACAACATGTTCACGTGGAGCAATTTTCTATGTTAGAAGTAGAGATAACGTCACCATCATATTTCAACATATGCCCTCAAACTTCAATCTTTGTTGTCAATATTATGAACAATGTTTGAATAAGCCTCCCCCGATTCTAATAGGGAACACCTTCAGCGTAATAAGTTCCATTATAATAAATGCCTCTACTAGGTCTCCGTGATGGCGAGGTTTTTGAGGAGGGAGTTAAGGAAAATATTGAGAGATCACTATGAAATATGTTGAATTGAGATAGTCCATTCAATATGCCCAAGACAAAATTTATAATAAATATTATTATGAACATAACAGAACCATTTTCGATGAATAAAAGTTATCCTTAAATGAGGAGTTCGATGTCATTTAATATTCAAAATATAAGATCTCTTTCTTCCGTATTTATTAGCAATTACACTGCAAGGTGCGATGGACATGCAGATAAGGGCAGAGAAAAAAATTTCAAGCATCATTGAAACGAAACACCGTAGAGAAGGTAAGAGAAGAGATAAATACAGTAGCTGGAGGGAGACACAATTCCTTTATTAAATGTTTTGTTGGAAGATTTAGTATTCTATTTTGTATAGCGTGAAAGAAATGGAAACCCATAGAAATTTGGAAACGCGCTCCAAACAACAAAGAGAGATTGCATTGTTCATTGTAAAAAACATTTAAAAGATTCTTCCAGGTACCTGATAGGCCAAAATATTCTAGTTATGTACAATCAAAAGAAAGCAATTGAGAACAATTGATTCTGAGAATCCAACCATCTGGAAATATGAGACACTTCCAGTCATGAAGACATATGTTTTTACAGCAAATAAGGAACATAAATAGTTTTTTCTTGATTACCATTGAAGAAACTCATTTGGAAAGTGAGCCATCATATGCTTTTCGTGTTGTTATTTTCAACGATTCAGGGAAGAGATATTCTATGCATGGCTACAAGTTGCCTACATATACAAGCAAGAATCAAGTCAAACCACAATTCACCTTACACATAATACACAAAAAATGGGGCATTCCATTCTAAATGAAGAAGGAAGAAAAAAATTATATTACAAGTTTTGATGAACCATATCTTGTCTTTGCTCAAATCTTCACCAAAACAACATACCTGTAAAGCAAAAGGAGTTGTCACAATTCTGGTCTTTTTAACATTTATACTATTGTATAAGAAACAAAATGTACACATTAATATTTAAATAATTAGAGGGAACGGACTGTAAAATTGTGAAAATTAAACTCAAAAGAAATTACCTTAATAACAACAAAAACCATGTTGATGTGTTTGTAAAAAAAAGAAAATTAAAACTAGAAGTAATTACCTCAATAACAATGGCCATGTTGTTGTTGTTGTAAAGAAAGTAATGTTTGCATTGTAAAAAAAATTCAAGACTTGCATCACATAAATATAGAGCAGAAAATACTCACCTTGTTGCATCAAGAGGTCCTAAATGACACCTTTGATATTTTTTATTCTCTTTTGTTCTTTACGAACTGAAAACAAAAAAGAATTTTCTGAATTGAAACATTTGAAAATCAAAATATTAAAATAGAAGCACATAAAGTATTAACCCATTTTTTGTCACCATATCTATGTTGCAAGTGATTTATTGTTAACATAAGCAATATCTTGTGTTAAGAATTAACCTTGGATAAGAATATCCTCAGGGATGTCTTAAACGTCTTTTTATTGACTTTTTTGAGGGATGCCATAAACATCTTTGTATTGAATTTTTTCTTCATATTTTCTTTGCCTTCCAATCTCTTCATTTATGTATTTTTCAATTTTTTCCATATTTAATTTTATCCTTTCTGGACAAAGAAAAATGGCTTAATATTAGGCAAATTTATTTGTACAGAAACAAATAAATTTTAGATAATAATTAGAACCAAAAAAGATTACTGGTAAAGTAATAACAATAACATCAATTGGAAGTTGTTGGAATTCATTCAAGATTTACCCATGGCATCAAGTTAGATTTGCACTCTCTAGGCACTAGAGATGCACAGAGTAACCAAAGGTTTCAAGAAAGGATTAAAAAATAATGCGTTGTCAAAGACCCTATGTATAGGCCGATCTCCATGTTTCATAAAATAAATAGTTAACTTTGTTGACAACACAAAAATATTTTGAATGATGTTTTGTTTATGCGAGGAGATGATAGTTATGTACCAAGGTTGCCTGATATGCTTAGTTTTCCATTTTTTGTATTGTCTGATATGCCCAATTCATTTTAAAATTGTTAGTGAAGCGAACACTTAATCAACAAATGGCAACAATAATCTTAACGCAAATAGAAAATATGTAGGATTTGAAACTAACCTCGATTTGTATTCTTTGTGATTTCAGGTGTTAACCCTCCACTCCATTTGTTATTGCGAAAGTCCTCTATTTGATAGCATCATGTAGTGTGTTTCTTGCAACCACGCGATTATTTATGTCATAGCAGGGTTTTGTATTTAAATCCAATGATTAATGCTTCCATGTTTATTATTCTATAAATTTTTTAAGCTCTAAAAGCTTCATATTAAGGCAATAATTTATGAAGTTCAAGAAATCCAACTATGTCATTTGTGTTCATTGTTAAAGATTCTAAATTTCCATAGTGGAAAATATTAAAGGGAAAACAACTTTTCAAAACCAAAAATTCTGCATTGTGAAGAATTCACAATAGTTTCCATTTTTTTTAAAATCCATTATCAAGATGACATTTTATTCAATATCTGACACCTTCATAAATGATGTTATAACAATAGAAAATTATAATTAAGAACACAGTTGGAAATAACACTAATCATTGTCTAGATATTTTGGACAATCAAACTAAACCATTTTGAGAAACAATTTTTTTATTGAGGGTATTGGAATGAATTCTACAAGGGCTCATTTTTCCAATGCAATAAGAAATTGTTTTTTTTTTTAATAATTTAATGCTTTTAACTGGAGCTTTGAACTAAGGGGTTAGGCCCCAACCTTACAAGAGTGAAGGAGAAGAGGAGAAAAGACAGGAAGAAGTGAGATAGAAGAAGGAAGGATAGAGGAAGAAGGGCTACTGCCCACAACGCACAGAGAGAGTAAAGGACAGAAACCCGAAAAAATCCTAAACAATGCAAAAAATGACCATTGCTACCAAAAGGGACACTTCAGCTTCAACCAATACAAGTACCGGCACAGTGATTGGCCTCCTGCAGAATGAGTCTATATGCTCCGCGTGCCCTGTCCTTCAATGCATTCCATTGGTCAATTACTGAATATACAGGAAAACCAGTAGCCTCAATGTCCACCTCTGGCAGAAGACGATGATCGAGCCGCCCCATCATGAAAAGGTTATTGACACTTTGAGCGTGATTGAGAAGATCTTTGTACTGACCGCATATCCACTGGATGTCGCGTCCTGAGCCGATTGCAAGTTCATCGACCTCTTCTACCCATAGAAGTGGAACCGGCAGGGAGAAGTGGGCCAATTCCTCACTAAGGCCCACACGATGAGTGGGATAAATAACAGAGTTAGAAATGAATTTGACTACAACTAGATCCTCCTCCAGTAATAGGCAAAATGAGACAAAGGCAACTGCGATGTCCACATTGGTGCGTGCATGGCGAGACCGAAATCTATAGGAGTCACCCAGAATTGTCTCGATTGCCTCGGCTTCCTAGTCCAAGGAGTATTGGAAGACCTCCGAGAGGTGGGAATGATCAATCTCCATGGTCGTGGTGACGTCTAGCACCGAGCTTTGAAGGAGAACAAAAGGGAACCCGAGAAACACCATTGAAATGTGCGGAAAGACCAACAATGCGGAAGTGAAGACAGAAGGGCACAAAGCAAAGAGAAGACAACCACCTCCCTTAAATGGGACGTTGCACGTGCGTGAGGCCAAATCTGACCTGTAAATGCAAGCTGGTCCACTCACATGAGATAATACTTGAAATACCTTGCCATGCTTCGACGGTATCAAGATGACATTGGCGTCAGGGTGATCTATTGCAAAGTTTTCCAAAAGATCTGCTGCATGATTGGTTTCCCGATAATTGTGCATGATGTGCCAAGAGCCAATCTTGCCCAACCAAAAGAAAATATGGGGGATAAAGATGTTGATTTTCCATGAGGGGGAAGAGCCTCTAGAGACTACATGAACAATTATTTGTGAGTCTCCTTCAATATAAAGTTGTGAGCAACCCAATTGGGCTGCCATCTTAATCCCTTCCAGAAGTGCTTGGGCTTCTGTAGCATTGCACGAGCCATCCTGAAGGGGAAAGGATCCAACCTTGATAATATGTCCAGAATCATCCCTTAGAATACATTCTACACCTGATTTACCTGGATTCCCTCTAGAAGCACCATCAAAATTAAGTTTCCACAAACCTTTTGGGGGGGTCTCCATCTGGCCCTTTTCCTACAAATTAATTTTTCAACCTGTGTGAGACCTTTTTTAATGATAGAACTAGGGCCAAGCAACCTGATGAGAGGCCAAGAATTAAATATTTCAACATCTCTAGAGGAGAAAGTGGAATGTGACAAACCATTGATACTAACTTTCTCTGAGATGGCCACTTCCAACTTGTTGAGGAAAACATGCAGCTCGGTCGTTTGTTCCTAGAAGAGCCAGAGATTGCGTTCCCACCAAATATGCCATAAGAGGAAGAAGGGAGCAATGGACCAAATAGAACACAGAGAGCTTTTAAGATTGAAACTCGACCAAGAAAGAAGGGTCTCGCTGATATTTTTGCATGGGGCTCCAGCAAGTTTTAATTTACTAAGGAGCCAATCCCAGCAACTGGAAGCAAAAGGGAAAAAAAGAAAAAGATGATCCAGGTCTTCCTCAGCATCACCACAAAGCACACACTTGGTGGGGCCCACAAAGCCCCAAGACCTTCTCCTAACTTGGGTCAGGATTTTCTTTTTCAAAATCAGCCAACCAAAGATGGCCACCTTGGGAGAAATACTATGGTGCCAGCAACCAAAAGAACAGGGGAGGCCCTGGTCAGACCTTGAGAAGAGAAGATCATATCCAGCTTTCACGGAGAAAGAACCCATGGCATCCCCAAGCCAAAGTAGTTGGTCTTCACTACCTAAGAAGTGTGGATTTCTGTCCTGAATGGCTTCCTTGTAGAAAGAGGATTCAAGAGCGGTGGCACCAATATTGGAGATATCTTTCCAAATCCAAGAAGGCGAACCGTTGTGGTGTTGAAAACCATAGTCAGCAACCAATGAGCCCTAAGTAGTTTTGGTCTCATTCATAACTCTGTTGAGTTCTAGCATGAGATTAATAGGTGGGAACCCGTTCCAACTATCCTCCCAAAAGTTGGCAAGCTGTCCATTGTTGATATTCCAAGAGACTGAGTCTGCTATCAAGGGTTTGGATTTACATAAAAAGTTCCAAATATGTGAACCTTTAGGGAGCTCGGAACTGGATAACAGTAACTCGGGGCGACCACCCTCAAGGTACTTATGAGAAAGAACTTGGAAGGCAAGCCTTTTAGCATCTGAAATGAAGTTCCAGACAAGTTTAGCACCGAGAGCCAAATTCTGTAGAGCGAGATCCATAATTCCCAACCCACCCAAGCGTTTGGGCAGCTTGACCATTTCCCATTTTACCAAGTGAAATTTTCACTCTTCGTTGTTCCCTTGCCATAAGAATGATCTAACTGTCTTCTCAATTTTGTGCAGAACTGTCTTAGGGATCTGCAAGATAGACAACATATAGATTGGAATGGCCAGAAGAACTGAATTTATCAACATGGCTCTCCCTACTAGGGATAGCCATTTTCCTTTCCATGAGAGCAATCTAGAAGATAGAGAATTTGTGAGCCCATCCCATAAAAGAGATTTACCATTCCCAGAGAAAAGTCGGGATACCCAGATATCTTTGCGGAAGGGCTCCCACTGGTGAAGCCAAGAATTGCTTTGATCCTGCACTGCACTCTAGGAGCAACATTAAAAAAGAAAATGATAGATTTGTGGAAGTTGATAACCTATCCAGTCACTGAAGAATAAGAATTCAGTAAATAAGAGAAGCATCTAGCTTCTAGAATGGACACTTGACCAAATAAGAATGTATCATCTAGGAATTGTTGGTGCGAGAGGGGCAGAAGATTGGAAGTTATATGAATGCCCTTAAGAGAACCTTCCAGATGGGAAGATTTGATGCTCCGACTAAGAGCTTCAGTGACCAAAATAAAAAGAAAAGAGGAAAGGGGATTGCCTTGTCTCAGTCCCCTACTACTGCTGAAAAAACCTTCTGCCAATCCATTGACCAAGACAGAAAAACGGGGAAGCAATGCAGTTGAAGATCCAGTTGCAAAAGTGCCAACTAAATCCCATGGCTTGAAGTGACTTAATAAGGAATCTCCAATTGATATGGTCATAGGCTTTACTAAAATTCAATTTCAACATCATGCCAGCTCTAGAAGATGAGTGAAGAGTGTGAATCAGTTCGTGCGAGATAATGATCCCGTCTGTGATAGGCCTCCCTGGAATGAAACCACTTTGTTCTTGTGCCACCAATTTAGAGAGGAGAGGGCTCATTCTAGTGGCAATGGCTTTTGAGATAATTTTGTAGGATGTATTACAGAGGGAAATCGGTCTGAAGTCATCCAAAGACTCCGCCGGAGACTTTTTAGGAAACATGCAAATAAGAGTATGATTGAGTGCACCCAGAAGCTTACCCATATGCCGAGATTCCTCCACAGTGTGCCAGACTGTATCCCCAATAACTTCCCAGAAGTCCTGATAGAAAGAGGAAGGGGAAGCCATCAGGACTAGGCACTTTATCCCTCTTCATTGAAAAAATAATTTTTGAACCTCCTCCTTGGAAAAATGGGATAAAAGCATTATATTATCAACATCATCAACCAAAGAGGGGATCTGGTTAAAGAAGGGAAGCTGAGCGCACAGAGGGGTGGCCGAATCACCATTCTAAAAGCTTTTGGAAAAAAGACACCGACTTCAGATTTGATCCAGATTTGGGTGGATGCCACTGAGTTGTCTTCCAACTGAAGGGAGGAGATATAATTGGAATTTCTTCTGGCTTTAACCGAAGCAGTGGAAGAACTTTGTATTTTTATCTCCATCTTTCCAACCAAACTTCCCTCAATTTTTGTCTCCAATGAATTTCCTCTTTAAGCAGGAGATCGCCGAGCTCCCTTAGCAATAATTTTTCTTTAAGGAAGTTAGCCTGATGCATTCCATGTGAGAAAATAGATTCATTAAGAATACGGAGCTCTTTCTCTACTCTGAATTTCTCTAGGAAGATGTTTTTGAAGCAGGAGACATTCCAGGTCCGCAAGTTATTTTTCAGCAGTGAGATTTTTTTGGAGAAAATATACATCCAAGTCCCTTTGACCTTGAAGGAATCCCACCAAGATTTAATCAGAGGCCTGAGAGAAGAATCCTACAACCACAAGTTTTCAAATTTGAACGGACGAGCGTCGTGGGGGAAGATCAAAGGAAATGATTAGAGAAATTGGAAAATGATCAGAGCCTGAAAAGAGGAAGAACAAAGCATTTTAGAAGAAATTTGTACTGCAACCAAACTTCAGAGACCAAAAATCTGTCAAGACACACTGCCATTGAGCTAAACCCAAGCCTTCGATTATTCCACGTAAACCAACCCAAACTCGGCTCCACATCCACAAGATTGGTGGTAGACACAAAGGAAATGAAATCAGCTTGAGAGCGAGGCTGCCATTGAATACCACCCTATTTATCAGTGTCAGAGAGAGTTGCATTAAAATCACCTGCAACTACAATCTTGGAGTTCATAGCCGAATTAAGGACAAGATGAAGTTTAGACCAGAGATCCCTTTTTTTTGCGGAATAGAGGGACCATAAACATTACATAAGAAGAAGGACTCATCAGAATGTTTGATATTAACCTTGCACCAAATGAAATTTGGATCGACTAGGAGAGGTTCAAGACTACAGCAACTGGATTTCCACAAAACACCCAGCCCGCCCGAAGCACCAAGTGAATCCGAGAAGCAACCTTCCCATCCTTTCCATTTTCGAAACCAACCATTCTTACAACCTACTAGAGACATCTTAGTTTCTTGGATCAAACATAAATCAGCTAAAGAGTCAGTGACATAACATCTTAAAATATGTTGTTTGTTAGGGGTGTTCATGCCCCTAACATTCCAGGAAAAGAGGATCATTTGATCTTCAGAGAGGACCCGCCTCTCTTACTCATGGAAGGAAAAAAGGAACGTAGTTGAAGTTGCTTACCTGCTGCAATTTCTTTAAGGGAAATGTTACTCTTGGAGGGACGACCTTGAGTACCCTTCGGCCCTAGATCCATGCCAAGAATTGTAGGCATCGAGAGAATCGGGTGCATCTGCAGGTTTTCCATTGTCGAAACTTCGGGGACAGCATCCAGAGATCCACAGGGATCTCCTTCAATAGAAAGGATTAACTTGTCCTTCTCATTCACCCATTTCTCCAGAGAGTTAGCATTCCCACCCAGGTTGAGAGCAATACCTTCATGAAATAAGGATAAAATCCTAGATGAGTCCTTAACCACTGAAGCAGTTTCTTTAACAAGAGAAATGGTACTCGGGTCCAAAGCCAAGGACTCAAATGCAAGAATAGAATCATTAATAACCACTTCTAGAGTTTCTCTTTTTCTAATGGAGGAGGAGTTGGATGTGAAGAAGCCTAGAGTGGAATAGATTTCTTCCTCCACACCACTTTGCTAGGAACAGGGGTTTTTTGCATGATTTTTGGAAATGACCAGGTTGTTTGCATTTGAAACAACTGTTAGAAACTCCTTCTTATTCCACCTTCTGCTCCCATTTCCCGGAAGGGGAAGAGATGACTATGAGATCTTGTAGCTTTCTTTTGGGGTCAATGGAAATGCAAATCCTAGAAAAGGATGAAAGGGTTCCTTCCAAAGTGACAGGATCGATGTGAACGACGCGCCCTAGGCTGGAGCAAATCTTGTGGAGAATAGTGGAAGACCAAAACTCGCTGGGTAGAGAATAAATCCTTACCCAAACTTGGAAACCTTTTGTTTCCGCTTTAGCAGGGTGAAAATGTGCCACCCACTCGCGAATAGCCAGGCCTGAATCCGCTAAGAGAAAGTATTTTCTCTCCATGGTGTCGTTCCTTTGAGCTGCACTCTGAAGGATTACAAGAAAGAAGCCTCTTTCCAAGAAGCGGATTCTGAGGCCACTACCCCACTGAATATCACACCAGTTTCGAATGCCTTCCACCGAGAGCCGACGACCTACAAAATTAGTGATGATTGCTCTATTTTCGAGAAGGTTAAGTTGGGCAGCAAGGTCTTCTGAGTCCACTAGAGAAACCGAGATGAAATCAACTGGGTCCGAGAAGAGGCTTGGCTGACCACTTTTGTAGTTTTCTACGATCACACTGTCCGAAGTGGAACGTCTGGGACCCAGGAGCTTCAGCATTGCATCCGACAGGCCCTGGCCCGCGGGAGGCACCAGCTCAGCATCACGAGGAGGTGTGGCCGACTGACTGTTGCAGAGGTAAAGTTTTGAAAAAAATGACCGTTCTGGTCCAAAACGCTTCCGCTTCCCTTTGGCCATCACTCGCTCCGTTTTTAGGGATTTTGAGCTTTTTTCAAAATCACCCTCAGTTAGCAAAATAATGCAATAAGAAATTGTTATCAACATTTGAATTGATAAATATATGTCATTATCAACCCTTCAAGAAAATCTTTACAATGGAAAATCCTTAGGATGCATAGATTTGATATTTGCTACAATGTAGTGGTAAAATTTCACGATGTAACATGTGGTGGCCCATGTACTAAGAAACATGAAAATTATGTAAATCCTAAAACAAATACAAACCTTTAATTAATCCATATGAACTTGAAAAGAAGTTAAATTCATAAATGTATAATTGTCCACTAAGACCAAGAATGAATATTAGATTGTCGTTATAGTTTTAATTCGTTACACTAAAGTGTTGTGGTGTAAGATTTTTTTGTTATTATTACCTTTGCATAAAATGCAAGACCCACAAAGAAGATGCATACACCCATTTCTCCAAATGAAATATGTTAACCACAAAATATTTTCATGTCAATTGTAATGGTTGGATTCCATGTTTTACTTATGCATATAATTGTTAGTTACAAGATCAATACAGTTGATAGCTACTAACCATGGGGAGGATGTTTCATTCTGCTTCTTTTAACAAACATGTCATGAGAGCAATTATGAGGACCTGCATACCAAGGAGAGTAAGGTCCCAACAAATCAAGACTTGAAACTCATATAAAGACGAATTGAAAAACACGAAAAAACATTACACAACTAAAAAATTGGAAATGGCATAAAAAACATGGATGGCACAAGTCCAAGGGTCAAAAATTACCAGATGAAATGCCTGTAAGTGTCATAAAAAGTTCCAAAATTAGTTAATCCTCAACAATAATTAAAAATGGAAATGATTGGCAACACTTGGAAAGATATAATTGGTTAGCAAAAAAATGTTCTTGTACAAACAAATTAAAAATTAAATAAATGCTCATATAAAAATGATCAACAAGTGTGTTATCTTACTTTAATTCTTTGTACCAATGCCCTGTGGTATAAGCTTCTTGTTATTATTACATTTATATTGAATGCGAGAGCCATAAGGCAGATGGAAACACCCATTTATGTGGATGAATATGTTACTTGCAAAAAATTTCCATGTGAATTGGAATTATTTGACTCCATTATTTTCTTATACTTACAATTTCTAATGGCAATACCAATGCAGGGGATAGCCATGACCATGAGGAGGAGGCACTGGCTTGCTTAGTTGATCAATCCTATTGCAAGAGCAACCATGAGGACCTGCACACCAAGCAAATTAATCTCTCGACAACTCAAGGGTCGGTGCCCATATGAAGACGAATCAAAAAATTAAAAGAATAGTAGATAACTATTATCAGTTAATTTTGACTTTGCTAAATTAAGAAACACGAAACTTTTAAATTTGTTTGAAAAGTATTCTTTTTTGTGATTTCATCACCCTTGTCACGATCATATGTTTCTCTTGATCATTTCAGTGTTCGTTTTGTTCTTTTCAGGTAAGAAATCCTCCCACGAGGTCGTAAACTGCGTAAATAATTTATTAATTAATATTTAATTAATTTATTACCCTTTTATTTAATAAAATTAATTTTATTAATTTTTGGGGTTTTTAATTAAATAAATATTTATTAAAAATCAATCGAAAAGTTATTTTTTAATTTTCGGGAAAAATAAAATTCCACTTCCAATTGCCGGGGATGCAAAATTAGCTTTCTGCACCCAGATTTCCCCTTCCCTAGAAAATTATTCTTTGTTCCCCACTTGTGGCATTTCTTTTGTTGATTGCTAACCCAACTGGTTGGAAAACTGGAAAAAAATATCCCAATCTCCCACATGGGGAAATAAGATTGGAATTACAAGCCTACTTTGTCTTTACCACGAGCGAACGATTAAGTTTTTTCCCCATATTTCTCTAGCAATTAATTCCCACTACCCAAAGAAAAGGAAGTTGGTTATTTTAATGGGAAGAAAGAATCAGTTACAGGGAAGTTTATTTAATTCCCATAATTTTTTCTCCGCGAAAGAATATTGCAAAGAAGTCACGCGAAAAAGATTTGAAGATAAAGCTTTCAAATTTCTTCTTATTTATTTTGAAGGAATGTTTCAGAGAAATATTTTATCACATCGCTTAGGTGGTAGACTAGAAGTAAAGGAGGTTTCTATTTCAGAGTTTTGAAGCTAGAGTTCAACGTATGCATACAGAAGACATAATTTTTTTTCGACATATCCAAAGGTAATTTATATCAGAGAAAGAGAAGGCCATGTAGTCAAAGAGAATATCATTATCCATGCCAAGGGAGGATTTATCAACTGTCAAAATAAGGAAGAGGATCCCACACATGCAACTTGCATACCATGATGTCTTTAGCAGGATACATAGAAGAGGAGAAAAATCAAAATTACATGCCACAAGCACATCTCGCACGTAGCCAAGGGAATAAAATTCATGCACTCACTAAAAAGACCGTGCTAAGGATATTCCATGCATTTATTTTGGAAGGGCACGTTGGAGGGGAGAGGAAATTCCAAAGTAAAGAGCAATTCTAAATGCAGGCATCAGTTCAGGAAATTTCACCATGCATTGCATTAAAAAGACAAATAAGTCCAAAACAATATCCCACATAGTTGCATGATAGAGAAAGAATATAGTTTCCAAATTCCACCACGCATTCATAAAAGAGACAAGGATAATTTTTAAAATCCATTACACAAGGACTAGATCTCCACGTTGCAGGTTTGAAAGAAGTTCCAATGCACTAGCCAAGAAGTACCATGTTCCAGCAAAAATAGAGCTTCACATTTCAACTATTAGAACGGAAGGAATACATGTACAAGGTAGAGAAAGAATTCAATGTTGGGAAGAAAGAACAATTATTGTTCATTCACTTGCCAAAGAAGAAGCATTCACATGCATTTCCCATAAGCACTTCCAATAAAAATAAATCACTTACAATGCCATCACTAGAGAAAGAATACAACATAAGAGTGAATTAATGTAAAAATAAAGAAGTTTTAACGCATTCACGTAGGATCTCTCCAAAAAATTTGGGATATTAAATAATATCTCCACATTCAAACGCCAAAGAAAATAAAAATTGCAACTTCAAAGTATTTTTCAAAAGATCAAATTAATTCTCCAAACTGAATCAACCTAAATCAAGCAAGACAGAGAACTAGTGAATTAAAAATATTAAATTTGATCCTACGCAAATTTAGTACATTCGGGAGAATTTAATTAAAAACTATAATATCATTATTGTTGCATGATCTGGAATTCGAGTTTAGTCTCAATATATATTGTTTCTATTGACATTTAAAAAAATTGTAATTCGGGGTCAATTATTATTATTATTTTTTAAATAATAATAATAATAATAATAATTAAACGAGACATATTTTTCTTATGTTAACGAGTGGTTCAGAGAATAAGACCTGACACATTTTACATTGCTTTACATGCTTGAGTCATTTTTCTGTAAAATTCATAATGGATGAAAAATCCATTAAATTTGCAGGAAAATCAAGGAAGTTAGTGGAGAAATCAAATAAGTTTCGTGCTCAATTACGAATTCCAAGGAATCAACCATCCCACTTCCATCAAGGTCTGTATACGACAATATCACCAAAAAAATCTTGGCCACATCAACGTGCAACAATTTTTTCTTTAGGTGAAAGTTGAAGGCCAAACCATATTCTCGGATAGACTCTACAATAGTGGTCTACCCCAAGTAGCGGAATTTCATGTTTTGATGCAATGCCCAGGGATGGTCATCACCTGTATAGAGCATTATGATCCTAAGAGATAAGGAATTTATAAATATAATCGTGATCATTTCCTCTTAATCACACCAGAGCACATTGAGGAATTTCTCAGTATACCTGACTTCCTTGAGAATTTTGAGATCACTCAAAAGTCAGCACAATATTTTTGGGATGAATAACCCCTCAGGTGGAGAAAGATTGTTAATAACTACTCTGGTTAGTCACCAAGAGGCCTCAAGTTGACCGACTTCTTAAGGAACTACACCACGTTGATTTGATGGAGGAAATTGGTGACATGATCACTCTCCTGAACCGAGTCTTTGGTCTATCCTTTATGAGGATTTTCCACCCATGGATGTATCGGTTTATCTGTATTATCATTACTAAGAGATATTTTATGGATTGGGCCTCCATCATCAATGACACTCTTCACAAATAATTAATTAAAGTGAAGATCAACGGATGTTTGTACATGACATCATACCTAACTTATGCAATGGCTAGAAGGAAGCTATTTTTCGGGGCTAGAAATGATAGAATTCACGGGTCTATCAAATAATGTCTTCCATTATTATCCACAATTAAGTTTCAAAAAAAAATCTCTCATCATTTCAAGAGACTTAACGATGGATTCTCCTTCTGTGTGATTCGAAACTTGAATCGGAATATGGAGGAAATATTCTCCAAAGAGGCCAGGGATGTCATTTCCCAGTGGGGAAAATGGTTTATTCAATTTTCCTCCTTTTCGTACATTCACGTTAGTGGATTTGTAGGTACTCCATGAAATATTCCTCTAGTACGTCAGTGACAAGTGGGTATTATGGAGCTTGCGCGACAAGTATTCCAAGTTCACTGTCTCCTTAGTTAAAAGAATCATTCAATAATTTATTTCCCAATCCAAATTGGGGAATACCAACATGCCAAAATATCTTCAATTTAAAAATCATGGAGGATTTTTCCCTCATCCACTATTCATCCTTATGTGAAGAAACTCCAATTTGATATCAACGGATGTATGCAGAAGATTCTTGGAGGAATGGTATCATCACAACCCTACCATGGAAGATTTATGGGCTATCTTGTTCACACAAACATGAAGTGAGAAGGCAAGAGGTTTCCCACCTAACCCTTCCTTAGATTAAGGCCTTTCACATCAGGAACCCTCTAGATTCATTGGTGGATGATGATGAAGATGTCCGTAATCCCTCATATCATGTCATTTCCTTTATTCCATTCCCCCAAATTGATTGGACCAAAAGAGATGAATTTTCTCTTGATAACAAGAATCAACCGATCCTCGAAAGAAGCATATCCTAGTATGAAAGAGAACTTGCAAAGTTACCATCAATCCAAGATCATATCTCAGGATTAAAAAAATTGCCAACTCTGGGAGGTCTCCAGCTGACCAAAGCTTCTTCTCAGTCAACCTCTGTGCCATCTACCCATACGCATCAAGTAAGAAAGGAGTGGTTCCCAAAATCCACTTCACCAAAGAAGGTGTCGCAATATAAAATATCTAAGGGTCCTAGCCCTAGTGAAGGAAGAGAGTGTGTATTGGGAATTTCCACTTCAAGTAGATATTTTTTTACTCACATTACTAATAGTTTGAATAAGCTCATGAACAAACATTCCTCAGTCATTCCTTGCACAAGACTCCACTCAAGTGCAAGTATTCCAGATATCGAACGCTTAGTGAACCTATAGTTCACGAAGATATTTCTCAAAGTCTCCTTGATGTTAAAGAGGTAGATATCGAGGTTATTTATCTAGATATTGAGTTTATTGAAAGGATTCCTATAGAATCTAATGATTTTTAGAACAATGGGAATGTTACTTTAGACTCCAGGCTTCTGTATGTGGAAGTGGTGAAGGATACTCCTTTTTGGGTTGATTATGAGATCAAGAAAAGGAAGAGGGTTTTCAAGGAAAAGGGTTTTCAAGGAAATTTACATTGACTTTGATGCCCTTTTCAAGATTTTGAATGAATTTATTCCCATGAAGAATCCTAAAGTGCTCTCCCGGATAATAGTGGATGATGTTGGGAATAAATTTGTAGATCTTTCCATCCCACAAGTTGACAAGGAACGTGATGTCATGACATTTTCTTATTATGAAGTTTCCAGACTTGGACTTGGGAAGTTCAAATTGGAAAAGTGACATGGTGATGGACTGAATTTCAATGGATATTGTGCTAAAGAGGATTGAGAAATATAAATCTCAAAACTCATAGTTGAATGCCAAAAATAATCAATTGGTGGATTATGTTCAACATTTGATAAATCCTATATCATCCACTTTCCCAGTACCCGATGTAGAGGCTGCCCCTGATGAAGAAACTCTCAATTTTTCAAAATAATTAAACACATTGGGCCATGTCACTAAATCTTGGCTTTCAATGATACTCGTTTTTTATGGAGAGGTGATCAAAGAAGTCATTAAGATCCATGAATATATTAGTGCATATCTTGATCCTATTATTTATTTCAAGGAAAATTTTGTTTCTAACATATCAAATTTGGATGAGATATTGCATAGACTGCATGAGATGAAAAGTATGGAATCGTCAACTCTATCCATTCAAGGAATCCTTGAATTCGAATGCCGAGGGACACACTTTCTTTTTTATCTATATCTCAAATCATGAAAGACACTTCTTCAAGGATTCTATGATCCATTACGAGAGAGTATGCAATGAATCCTTCACTTAACTCACCTTGACTTTCTAGTTCATAGCTGATATCGCTTGTGATCTTGTAAATGAAAAATATCATAGGCACTCATCAGAACATGTTGCAGGAGAAATTTTCACAATTTTTTTGAAACACATGTATACTCCTGCCATAAATTTATCTTCAGACTTCAATGGAACATTGCATCGAATGAAAGAATTTGTTTGAGAATATGTTCAATCAAATATGGTCAATCTGAACGATATCTAGGTATGATCTTGGAATTACAGGAGTTTTGTGAGGTTGTTCTTCGATCGAGCGAACCTCTTGAAGAAGAAAAGATGTTCAAAGCATTGGGAAGCTGCAGATATTTTCAATTGGCAAAGATTAGCAGATCCTAATTTCACTAACGAGACGAGGAGATAGCTTTCTTGGTATCTAACGAAGTGGGAGAGTCCATTTATCATACATTTGAGATAGGCGGACCCCACCACAATAGATAAGGCATTAGTTTTTGTCATATTTTTAAATGGTATTTTAAGTGTGTTACTGTTAAACCTTACTTTTGAAAAATATTGGATAACTTTATTGATTTCTATTTTTAGTTTCTTTTAATAAAGTTGGTTTAAAAAGTCAAAGTCACTTAAGATGCCCTATTTAATGTTCGATGTAAACCATAAATATTTTGTAACCAACTTTCGAGTTATAAAATAAAGTTCAGAGGTTCATTTGTAAATGTGACTTGGAGAGAGGAGAAGAAAATACTTTTGTGTGCAAGCTTTATTTCAAATAAAGAAGATTTGTGTTCTTTTGAGAAAAAATTTTGGAGTTAATGAAATACGAACTTTTTGTCCCATTCATTGATCTCTTATAGCATTTATTTCTCTTATGTTCATTAGATGTTAGTATTTAAATCTTGCAGGAAAATATTATCTTGGATCTTATTGTCAATGCTACTAATATGTTTTTCTCGTTAATAGTGATCAAGGTCTAATTATCTACTTTCTCATGTGTGTTCCCTTTTACTCATTCTTGTTTAGCTGATGCAAACTCCATTTTATGTGTGCTAGTTATTTAGTTTTCATCTCCATGTAATATCAGGCTCTATTTTACCTAACTATTATATGTTCCTTCCATTCATTCCTTTCCATTTCTTTCCTTCATTCCATTCCATCTCCGTCATTCAATTTTCTTTCCACCTGATGTTCCAAAACACCCCCCACATATAATTTTGAATGTACAAATGTAAATACATATTTTGGTTTTCAATAATTGCAGCCTCACCTTCATTGAGGAGTGGAATTTGTTACCATATTATTACATGTCATTTTCATGCGTGTAAATCCATATGCTAACAGTTTTAGTGACTCTACTGGGGACTCAAAAGTCATTAACCAGTACTTGGTTAAATAATTATGACTATCCCCTCTCCTCAAGCTCCATTTCTTCAACCGAATATTTGTTCTTGATGAATATTTTCAAGGAGACATTTCTTCCCACCTTTGAATAGTAGCTTGGGAAAACTGTTAAATCTCGCAGCAATTTGTGGTCTTTTGATAGATCCATTGACAGATAAATCTACATTGAAGACCTTAGGAGAAGATGCACCCACACTTGTGGCAAGAATACCTCCTTGAAACATGTATTGATCGTAGTGCATCAACGCGGCCCTCTTCCACCAAGGTAATAATTTATATAACTATTATAGGTAACTCACCTATCTTGCAAGTGAATATTCTTTTTACAGATACTTCAAGAAGACATATCATCAGATCTAAGGCAAGCTATTTGGGAAAAGTGCACGAGACGACTATCATTTCCTACTCATTGCATTAGTACTAGATAAACAAGAAGGTCAAGCTGTAAAAATTTCTAGAGTCATTCAGGTGACAAAGAGATCAAGAAAGAGATCCAGGAGAAAAGGAAAGAGTTGATCAGAACATACCAGTGATCCTTTCATAATAAAAATTTCAAACTGGCAATAAATAAGGTTTACATGAGGAGGAAAATCTAAGAGGCCAATCAGATCCCATTTTTAACTTCCAAGGAAAGTTTGGTTTCAAGTTATCTCCTCCAAGGAGAAACATGCCCTGTAGATCTATAAGCCTTACATCAAGTCATGAAATAGCAAGCAAGGAAGGAATCATCTACCACTCAAGCAATTTGTTCTTACTCACATTGTTTTTGCTTTTGCATACCACCTTTCCCAAGATGGCAGTTAGTGTACCATGGGGAATTTTCTTAGGCCTATTCACCTTACGAGCTTAAAATGAACTCCTAAGAGGATCGAGGAAGATTCTTCCTACGTTCAATGGAGATGGGAAGACTTCACCTAATGACATACATTTCCACCTTATTTTCTACATGTGCAGTTTTGGCAGTGGAATATGAATATGTTGTTGTTCACCTCTTCGTTGAAACATTGACATGATGTTGCAAAATATTGGTTTCATCATCTGCTAAATGGATGCATTACAAACTATAATAATATGAAAACTATGTTTGAAGACTGATTCAAGACGGTGGAAGATGAACTTGTCATTCTTTATAAACTATCTCAGGGGAAGAAAGATCCAACATAACCCATGAGGAATTTTGGGGCTAAATTCACCAAAATGTTGAACAAAGTTCATTGTCGGGATTTGCTCTGAACCCTAACAGACAAGAATTTTTCTTTATTAACGCACAACAACCATAAGTGTGCTATCAACTGAGAATGTCTAGAGTGGATACTTTGGAACTTTCTCAATCCTTGGCCATAGAAATTGAGGATGACTTAATCATGGCGGGAAACTTCAAGAAAACTTCCCTTAAGGGAAATATTCAAGAAACCCCCAATGCTTCAGAGGATATACTTACTAAGTTGGCTAATGATGTGATAGATTTGAAAAAACAAAGTTTCTCAAAGTAGTAAACCTACTTCTTACAAATATATCCCAATAAAAGGCTACATTCCCAACAAAGCCAGAATTGCAGGTGCTCCAACAAGGCTTGTTATTGAAGTGGCTCCAGTAAATAAATCAATTGTGATTTTTTTGAAGAAATTGATGATGAATTTGAGATCATCAAAGTTAATGAAGAAGACCCAGGCTCTGGGACATCTAAACCTAAAGTTGAAGAGCCTAAAAGAGAAAGCAATCACCATTTCTTAAAGTACCGTTCAAAAGAAGAATATGAATATGAAGAAATTGTACAAGATATGAATAGTCAATCCTTCTTTGTCCTCACACGCTCTCAGAAAAAAGGATAAAAGTACCACTAATGTGGAAGATAAAAAGTTATCCAAGGAAGTTCCTAAAGAATCTAAAACTAAAGAAGATTTCAAATAATCCAAGATAACTGAGACTCCTAAATATTCCAAGATGACTAAGGTTTCCGAAGTCAAAACTATCTTAAAGAAAGGAGGATCTTTGTGAAGTCAATCTGTTGATAAGTTAGCTAGGAAGAAAGTTTCTACTTCCAAAGAAGTATCGTATAAGCCTGAATCAAAGGAAAAAAGTGAGCCATCATCAAGTTCAAAATAACTAGTATATGATACATCAAGTACGGTCATGTTGCCCAAATTTGATATCATTAATTATATCAATAAAACAAAAATTTCCATGTCATAGGTAGAGTACTTGAAGTCCAATAAGGATCAACTCAAGAAATTTCTCTAGGTTATCAAAGGTGACTCCATCGTTCATTCCTCTAAAGGAATTCTAAAAACTCCCAAAGACAGGAAGACTCAAAATATTGTGGCAGCAACTACACCTTCAAATGAAAAGGTTGAACCTTTCTTCAAGTGTCCTTTTTTATCAACAGATGCAAATTAAGTAGTTGTATTATAGATTCTTGATCCTTGGATAATGTGATGCATGCAAAATTAGCACATGCTCTTGGGTTAACTTGTACAAGAACATTTAGATCTTGTTACTCCATGGAGACAAGAAAATTTCCTCTGATTGGGCAGATTAATGATGCTCAAATGGTTTTAGCTTAGTGTTCTCAAAAGCGAGTCAATGTAACCATTTTAGTTTTCGACATCCTACTTCATATGGCATGTTGTTGAGAAGGATTTTTTTTAGAGATATAGGTGGTAAGATTAAAATGGACTGGTCTCATGCGATGATCCCTATCAGTGGAGAAATGAAGAATTTAATGCTAGAGACTCAGAAAAAAATCACGCTAACGAAAACCGACGTTCACCGCGCACAGGTCCTGTTTCAAAACTCAACTATGGGTAATTATATGATGAATACAGAATTTCATGCACTTGAGGTCACTTGCCAAGATCCCAATGAGATCTGGACTCTTGAGTTCGATGGAATTTTTTTCGCAACAGGTTCCGGCGTAGGAGTGGTACTTATATCTCCAAATGGTAATATGTTTCCTTTTTCTTAAAAACTCCAATTTTCAAATACTAACAAAACTACATAATATAAGGCATTAATCCTTGGCCTCCAAGTTGTAGAAGAGAAAGGAATAAAAAATTTAAAATTCTTCGAAGATGCAAAGTTTATCGTGAAATAAGTTAAAAATCAGTTTCAAGTAAAGAATGATCGTTTGAGACCCTACAGAAATAAAGTGTGGGACACGATAGAAACCTTTGATGATTTTTCCATAGAATCTGTCCCTCATGAAAATAATGAAAAATAAGATTCCCTAGCAGTCTCAGATTCATTGATGATTCCCCATTCAGATTTTCATCAAGACAAATACACCATTGAAATGGTTTTTAGGCCAAGTGTTCCTGACAATGCAGAAAATTGGAAAGTCTTCAATGATGATCAAAAAATTATTGCCTTCTTGGAAAATAGGGATAATTTTGAACATTTTTATTTTGAAGGAAGTGATTTTACATTTTTCAAATCGACGATCTCACCCATTCAAGAAGGATTTGATAATAAGGATCCTGGTGATGACATCAATCAACTCAAAGGAAATAAAATTCCAAAAGGATTAGTTTCACTTGAAGAACTTTTTGATAAACATGACAAATTTATCAAAGAGAGAGTAGATAGGATCTGAAAATTCTGCTGACTATGAGCAATTTGACATTAGTACCAAAGACAAACCTCGCCTAGTCAACATTGGTAAGTATTGCTCACCTAAGGAGCGCAAGAAATTTGTAAGCCTCCTTACCAAATATTTTGACATCTTGGCTTACTCATATGAAGAGTTGAAGTCTTTCCAACCTAGGGAAATAGAGCATGCCATACCCTTGAAACTTGGTGCAACTCCATTCAGAAAAAATAAAGAACAATATAATCCCAAGATAGCAGGGAAAATATTCCATGAGGTTCAAAAGATGTTAGATGCACAAATAGTTTTTCCTATTCGAAAAATTAAACTTGGATAACTGATATTGTATCAGTTCATAAGAAAAATGGAGAAATTAGGATTTGCATGGATTTCCGCAATCTTAATCAAGATTCCTTGAAGGATAACTACTCACTGTCAGTCATGGACCATATTTTACAGGAAGTAATTAGATCAGAAATGCTATCTATGCTAGATAGTTTCTCTAGTTATAATAAGATTGAAGTGGCTAGAGAAGACCAACATAAAAAAACATTCACTACCCCATGGGGTACGTTCACATATAGAAGAATGCCTTTTGGTTTGATCCATACCAGCACAAATTTTTAAAGGGCTATGGATATGTCATTCATAGATTATAAGGACAAGATCATCATAATATACCTAGATGAATTGATAGTTTTCTTAAAGAAACGAGAAGACCACCTAAGAGATTTGGAGAAAATATTGCAAAGGTGCAGACTTCATAAGATCTCCCTAAATCCATAGAAGTATGTGTTTGGAGTTACGAAAGGGAAACTCCTAGGTCATATTGTTTCTAAAGAAGGAACTAAGATTGATCGTGAGCTATTAAGGATCTTTCCTTACCTACAAGTAAGCCTGGAGTCCACTCATTCTTTGGGAAGGTGAACTTTTTGAGAAGGTTTGTGCCAAATTTTACCGAGCTAACCAAAGAAATCACTGACATGATGAAAGGTGAAGAATCCTTCAAATGATCGAAGGAAGGTAGAGAAGCATTTGAATAAATCAAGGATGTTACTGCAAAAGCTCCTACATTAGTGTGTCCCAATTTTAAAAAGGATTTCGTAGTCTATTGTTACACTTCTCCACACACAATCTCTACCATATTAACTCAACACAATCAATAGGGAGTTGAATCTCCTATTGCATTCATGAGTTCTGGATTCAAGAAACATGAATTGAATTACACTCCCCTTGAGAGGCATGCATACACAGTGGTTAGAGCCTTGAAATAGTTTAGATACTATGTATTGAATTCTCACACTAAAGTCTTAAAGTTGGACACCGCAGTTAAATCAATGTTGACTCAACAAGAACCAAGATCTAAAAGAGTTAATTAGGTCTCTAAGATCCAAGAATATGACTTGGACATCAAGCCTACCAAGTTAGTTCGAGGAAGGGAACTCTGCCAACTCATCATGGAGAATGAGCCACGAGATAGCTCTGAAGAAGAACCAATTGAAGAAAGTTTACCACTGGTATTTTTTGTCAGTACCATAGATGACTGATATTTTGATATCACTTATTTTCTCACATATGGTGAATGTCCTGAGAATCTGACAACTAAGGAAAAAAAAGCTATCAAATTGATAGCTGTCAGGTACATTATTTGGGACAACATATTGTTCAAGAAAGGAATTGATGGCATGTTCCTCAGATATGTTGATAAAGAAAAACAACCCAGGTTGCTTGAAGATTTCACAATCATGCTTGCAGTGGTCATTTATCTGGACCTGTGACAACTCATAATATTCTGTGAGCACATTATTACTGGCCCACTATGTTTTCTAACACTCAAAAATGGGTATCCAAATTCAAAGATTGTCAAAAATTTGTTGGAAGACCTAAATTGGTGGCTTTGCCTTTGAAGTCAGTTATCATTGAAGAACCCTTTCAACAATTGGGTTTAGATTTCATTGGGGTTCTGAATCCAAATTCCAGTGCTAGCCATACTCACGTACTCACTGCAATTGACTACTTTACGAAGTGGGTAGAAGCTATTCCAGTGAAATAAACATCTACTGCGGTAATCTGTAACGACATCAAAGAGAATATATTGGTTCGTTACGGAATTCCATACAAGATCTTGATGGACAATGCCTCCAATTTTTCTTCTGTAGAGATGATAGGTTTTTGTTATGGATATGGGATATCTTTATCTCATTCATCAGATTACTACCCACAGGGAAATGACCAGGAAGAATCCGGTAACAAAAAATCATTACTATCGTGCGAAAGTTAGTTGAAGAAAGTCAAAGAACTTGGCACAAAAACTTATATGATGCATTGTGGGCTGACCGCATAACTCCCAAAAGGGAAATCAGAATGTCTCCATTCCAACTCTTATATGGAGGTGATTCTTGAATTCCCATCACTTTGGAGTTATCGACATTACAATTGGTTTAAGAAGTTGACGATGAATGTTTCGCCAATGCATTAGATAAAAGGATCATGTTCCTAAGAAAGCTTGAAGAACAGAGAATTCAAGTACTAAACAAGATCAAAGAACACCAATCAAAAGTGAAGAAATTATTCGACAAAAAAACTAAGGAGAGAAAATTTCAAATTAATGACTTAGTTCTTCTCTGGGACAAGAGACATGAACCGAAAAGAAAGCAAAGGAAGTTTGATTCACTGTGGATGGGCCCTTTCAAAATTAGGCATTTCTGTGGAGATAACACCTATTACTTGGCATATCTGGATGGAAATCATTTGCTTCTGCCCTATAATGGGAAATATATCAAGCGCTATCAAAATTGAAAAAATGGGTTGTCCCCTGTATGTACATAGGTAATTAGGATGTTGGTTTGTTTCATTTCCTTGTTTTTCGGTTTCCTCTTTTTTTCCATCTCGTTTTTACGCATCATCATTTTTGGGATCATGTTCATTAAATTGTCAGGTCTAGATCCGCTGTTGCGTTCGTGAAGTCCTTGTCCCCAATTAGAGCCAGCTGTTATCAGCTGGTTTTGACTTCGCAAAATTAATAAACGTGAATTTTTTAAAAAAAAATCAAAATTGTTCTTTTGCATGATTTATCAAGCTCATTGCGATCGTCTTATTCTCATGATCGTTTTGGTTTTCATTTCATCCATTTTGAGTGAAAACTTCTCCCGCTAGGTCGCAAACCACGTAAATAATTAATTAATTAATATTTAATTAATTTATTACCCTTTTATTTAATAAAATTAATTTTTGGGGTTTTTAATTAAATAAATATCAATATAATATTTATTAAAAATCAATCGACAAGTTTTTTTTAATTGCCATGGAAAAATTAAATTCCGCTTCTAATTGTCGGCAATGCCAAATTGGCTTTCCGCACCCAGATTTCCCTTTCCTAGCAAAATCTTCTTTTTCCCCCGCTTGTGGAATTTCTCCTGCTGACTACCAACCCAACTAGATGGCAGACTGGTAAAAAATCTCCCAATTTCCCACATGTGGAAATAAATGGGAATTGTCAGCTTGCTTTGCCATTGTCACGGGAAAACGATTGAGTTTATTCCCATATTTCCCTAGCAATTCATGCCCACTACGTGAAGAAAGGGAAGTTAGTTATTTCAACAGGAAGAAAAAAGTGGTTACAAGGAAATTTATTTAATTCCCATAACCATTTCTCCATGAAATTTTTTGGAAGAAGTCATGCGAAGCTTTCCGATTTCCTCTTACTTCTTCTTATTTCCCTAAACGTTTGGAGAGAAATATTTTTTTTCCAAAGATTCATTTTCATCACAGGTTTTGAAGCAAAGAGTTCAATGTTCCAGCATACCAAATATCTACACTAGCCAAGGATTTGTAGTTTACCACTCATGGAAAGACAAAGCAGGTTTCAACGCATTGTAGAAGAAAAGAAGACAATTTTTTAACACATTACACAAGGAAGAGGATTCCACGTTGAAGTTGTATTCATAAAATCCATGCAGTCAGCAGAGGAGAAGGATTTTTAACGCCATAGCTAAGCACTAGATCTCACATTGTAGATTGGAAAGAGGCCACGTTTCAGCGAAGAAAATCCATGCTAAGGAAAAGAAAGGAATCCAAGCAAGTAAAGGAGAAGAGATTCAACGCGAGACAAAGTAGAAAGCAAGGAAAATCCAGTTGTTAGAAGGAATATTTTGCCACACACGCAAAAACCAAGGGGAGAAAAAGAGAACACACTAGTCAAGTAGTTCCATACAAGACAAGGAGAATTATCACACAGGTTTTAGCAGAGGGGTCCACCACGCATTGGTCAGGGGTCCACCACGCATTGGTCAAATAGAATGCAAAGCAAAAAGATTAAAACCACACCAAAGTCCAAGCTTTCCACACATTTTGAAGGAAAATAAAACCAAGCCAAGATAGCCTGTCCACGCATAAGGAGGAGGAGGAATTCAACGCATAAGCAGCAGGAAGAATAAAAATTCATGCATAAATAACTAGGATTGGCCACACATGTGTTTGTTCAGCAGTTGAAGCATTCACGCAAAACTAGAGCACTTCCACGCTAAGTAACCATTTTCTATGCCTTCACTAGGAGCTCTCTCGGCATCACAGGCCATGCAATAAAAATTAAATCATTTCCATGTGTGTAGCAAGGAGGAGTATTCCACGCCAGGGAAAGAGAAATAATTATCCAATGCATTCAAATGCCAACGAAAACAAAAATTACAAGTTCAAAGTATTGCAGGAAAATCAAAACAATTCTTCACATTGAAGCAACTTGAATTAGGCCAGAAAGAGAAATAGTGAATTAAAAATACTAAAGTTGATCCTATGTGAATTCATTATAATTGGGAGAATTTAATTTTTCAAAAAATACCATTATTGTTGCCTGACTTGGAATTCGAGCTTAGTCACGATATTTTTGTTTGTATTAACATTTTAAAAATTTGTAACTCGTAACTCGGATCAATTATTATTATTATTTTTAAATAATAATAATAATAATAATTAAAATTAAATGAGTCTTATTTCTCTTGTGTTGACGATGGTTCAGAGACTAAGACCTGACACTGTTTACATCGTTTTACATACCTGATTCATTTTTCTGTTAAATTCATAATGGTAGAAAAATCTAATAAATCTACAGGAAAATCGAGGAAGCCAATGGAGAAATCAAATAAGTCCACACTCAAATAGGAATTCCAAGGGATCATTCCGCCCACTTCCATCAAATCTACACATTGAGGAATTACTATCATTACTCGAAAGTCAACACAAGATTTTTGGAATGAAGAACCCCTCAGGTGGAGCAAGATGGTTAATAACAACTTGTTAGTGACCAAGCGGCCTCGTGTTAACCGGCTTCCTAAGGAACTATACCGCATTGAGTTCATGGAGGAAATAAGTGATATGATCACTCTCCTGAGCTGAGTCTTCACTCTACCCTCTACCAGGATTTTCCACCCATGGATGTATCAGTTTATCTATATCATCATTGCCAAGAGAGAGTTTGTGGATTGTGCCACCATCATCAGTGATACTTTTCACAAAAAAATTGATCGAATTGAAGATGACTGGATGTTTCTACATGACATCATACCTGACTTATGCAATGGCTAGAAGGAATCTATTTTTGGGGCTAGAAATGAAAGAAGTCATGGGTCCATCAAATAATGTTTTCCATTATTATCCGTAGTTAAGTTTCAAAAATATCTCTCATCATTTCAGGAGAGTTAACGATGCATTCACCTTCCGCGTGATTTGAAACTTGAAATGGAATACAGAGGAAAGATTCTCCAAAGAGGCCATGGATGTCATTTCCCTGTGGGGAACATGGTTTATTTAATTTCCATCCTTTTCCTACATTTGCATGAGTGGATTTGTGGGTACTCCATGGAATCTTCTGAAATACGTCAGTGACAAGTGGGCATTAATGGAGCTTGCACGAAAACTATTCTAAGTTCATTGTCTTCTCAATAAAAAACATCATTCATGAATTCATTTCCCAATCCAAATTGGGGAATACCAATGCACAAATCTCTTCAGTACATAAATCATTGAGAAAGAGTTTTCTCTCATCACTATTCATCCATATGTTAAAATATTCCAATTTGATTACAATGGATATATGCAGAAGATGATTAGAGCAAAGTATCAACACAATCCTACCATGGAAGATTTCTGGACTTCCTGTTTAGATGAACATGAAGTGAGAAGGTGAGAGTTTTCCTGCCTAACCCTTGCTCAGATCAAGGCCTTTCGCATCAAAAACCCTCTAGATTCATTGCTGGATTATGATGAAGATGTTATTGGTACCTCATATGATTCTATTTCCTTTACTCCATTGTCCCGAATTGATTAGACCAAAAGAGATTATTTTTCTATTGATAAAAAGAATCATCTGATCCTTAAAAGAAGCATATATTGGTATGAAAGATAACTTGAATAGTTACCATCAATCCAAGATCGTACCTCAGGATTACAAAAATAGCCAACTCGAGGAGGTCTCCAGCTGACCAAAGCTTCTTCTCAGTCAACCTCTGTGGCATCTACCCATACACATCAAGTAAGAAAGGAGTGGTTTCTAAAATCCACTTCACCAAAGAAGGTGTCGCAAGGTGAAATATCTAAGGGTCCTAGCCATAGTGAAGGAAGAGAGCATGTATCGGGAATTTCAATGTCAAGTAGAGATTCTTCTACTCACATTGTTGATAATTCATAGAAGCTCATAATAAACACTCCTCAGTTATGTCTTGCACAAGATTCCACATAAGTGCAAGTAGTCTAGATATCGAAGGCTTATGAACCTACAATCCACAAAGAGATTGGGGTCGTGGAAAGGATTCTTGTAGAATCTAATGATGTTGGGAACAATGGGAATGTTTCTTCAGACTTGTGGCTTCAGTATGCGGAAGTGGTGAAGGATACTCCTTTTTGGGTTGATTGTGAGATTAAGAAAAGTAAGAGGCTTATCAAGGCAATTGACATTGACTTCGAAATCCTTTTCAAGATTTCAAATAATGTCATCCCCAAGAAGCCTAAAGTGCTATCCCGGATAATAATTGATGATGACGGAAATAGATTTGTGGATCTTGGCATCCCACATGTTGACAAGGAATGCGATGCCATGACATTTGTTGATTATGAAGTTTCCAGACTTGGACTTGGGAAGTCCACATTGGAAAGTGACATGGCGATGGCCTGAGATTCAATGGATATAATGCTAAAGAGGCTTGAGAAATATAAATCTTAGAACTCTCAACTCAAGGCCGAAAATAATCAATTGATTGATTATATTCAACATTTGATAAGTCCTATATCATCCACTTTCCCAGTACCCAATGCAGTGGCTGCCCCTGATGAAGAAACTCTCAATTTGTCAAAAGAAATAAAAACATTGGGCCATGTCACTAAATCTTGGCTTTCAGAGATTCTCATTTTTGGTGGAGAGACGATCAAAGCATCCGTTAAGCTCTATGAGGATATTAGTGCATATTTGGATCCAATTCTTTCTTTTAAGGAAGCTTTTGTTTCAAACATATCAAATTTGGATGAGGTATTGCCTAGTCTACAGGATATGACAACTATGGAATCTTCAACTTTAGCCATTGAAGGATTTCCTTAATTCGAATTTCGAAGGACACGCTTTCTTTGGTGTCTACATCTCAAGTCAAGAAAGACACTTCTCAAAGATTCTATGATTCATTACAAGAGCGTATGCAATAAATATTTCAATTCACTCACATTGATTCAGAATTTCGTAGTTGAGATCCCTTATGATCTTGTAAGTGAATAAAATCGAAGACATTCATTAGAACAAGTTGAGGAGAAATTTTCACAATTGTTCAAAGACATGTACACTCCTGCCATCAATTTCTCTACAACTTCAATTGAGTGTTGCATAAAATTAAAGATCTTGTTTGAAAAATTTCAATCAAAGATGGTCAATCTGAATGATATGTTATAGGATTTTGGAATTGCAGGTGTTTTGTGAGGTTATACTCCAACCAAGTGAACCTCGCAAAGAAGAGAAGATGTTCGAAGCGTTGGGAAGGTTCAGATCCTTTCATTTGGAAAAGGCGGCGGATCCTAATTTCACTGATGGGATGAAGAGATCATTTTTCTTGTATTTAGCAGAGTGGGAAGAGTCCATTTCTCATATGTTTGAGATAGGTGGACCCCACCCAAATGGATAAGGCACAAATTTTTCTCATATTTTTAAATGGTATTTTAAGTGAGTTATTGTTAAACTTAATTTTGGAAAACCTTGAATAACTTAAGTGATTTCTATTATTTATTAGCTGGTTGAAAAATTCAAGGTCATTTAAGATGCCTTCATGTAAACCGTAACTACTTTGTAACCAACTTTTGGGTTATAAAATAAATTCAGGGGCTCATTTACAAGTTTGTCTTTGAGAGAGGAGAAGAAAATACTTTTGTGTGTAAGCTTTGTTTCAAAGAAAGAAATTTTGTGTTCTTTTGTGAAGACATTTTGGAGTTAATGAAATATGAATTTTGTGTCCCATTCATTATCTCTTGTAGCATTTGATGTTCTTATGTTCATTAGATGTTAGTGTTTTAAATTTTGCATGTGAATATTGTCTTGGATCTTATTGTCAACCCTATTAATATTTTGTTCTTGTTCATAGTGATTAAGCTTTGATATTTACTTTCTCATGTGTGTTCCCTTTTACTTGTTCTTGTTTAGCTGATTCAAACTCCTATTTATTTAAGTTAGTTATTCATTGTTCTTCTTTATGTAATATTAGGCTATGTCTTGACCTAACTACTGTGTGATCCTTTCATTTATTCCTTTCCATTTCATTCCTTCATTCCATTCCATTTCCCTTGTTCACATTTCTTTCCATTTGATGTTCCAAAACACCCCCCACATACAATTTTGAATGTACAAAGGTAAATACAGTTTTGGTTTTTAATAAAGGCAACCTCACCTTCATTGAGGAGGGACTCTGTTCCCATATTGTTGCATGTCATTTGCATGCATGAAAATCCATATGCTAACAATAATTAACAAATTGGTAATCAAGGTAAAATCCTAGGTGGTATCAAGGCCAAGAGCTGCGGTATTATAGATGAAATTACTGCAAGAGCTTTATTTCAATTGTGCATATTTCTGGGTAATGTTCTTAAAGGGTATTTTTTGTTTATTGACCATATAGAATAAATCATAGGTGCAAAAATTTAATTTTTATATGTACAAATATCATTGATCTACCTTTTTATATAAGTTTATCCAACCAATAATAACACAATTGTACTGTATTTGAAGTAAAATCCGACAGAGTTTAGTAATAATTACATACAGCTTTGGAGCAGGGTATGGAAATTCATAAAAGTACAAGGGATACAAGATTTTTGTAGGACGTCTTAGTTGGAACTATCCTGGTAGACATGCCTAAAAAATGTTAAAGCGTAGATAAGACAAGTGAGATTTTTGGCAAGATGACTGAAAGAGATGTGTTTGCATTTAGAACTCAAGCCTATGCCATTTTCTTTAAAAATCTCTAACAAAACAACAAATCCACAGGACAAGACTACAAATCAATAGTAAATAGAAAGTTGGAATCATATTTAAATTATTAATAGCCTCGTCATTATATCAAAAATACCCACATTTCAAGTACCCTGATTTCAAATGTGTAGATTTCTAGATAACGTTCTAATAGAATAGTTTTAATTTATTGATCATATAGAATAAATCATATGTACAAAAATTTAATTTTTATATTAAAAAATAATTTGGTTTCTATATAAAAAAAAATTATATTAAGAAATTAAGTGTAAAGTGTACAAAAAATCAACATATGCAAAACAACTAAAGTGTTTTAAAACTCATAAGAATTCTATTAAAAAATAAAAAGTAAAACCTCTTCATTCAACATAAAATTTGTCTCTGTGTATGATCTCAAAGTACCCACTCCGCTAAAAAAAAATCTGCAGACTCATATGCAAAATTTTTAAGTATTCACTCCTCGCTTGTTGATAGATCTAACTGACATAAAAGAGCTAAGGTTTTCACAATTGATTGTCTTGATAATGGGGTGATTAAAGTGTCCATCAAAATATCTTACACATAATTCACCCACAAAAAGAAATAAACTTTTATGATCAAAGAGCATGATTTATTAATCATAAATTTAGACATAATTTATTTCCAATAAAATAATTCCTCGTAGGTAGGGAAATGCCCATCGACTTAGATAAAAATTTGATATACTGACTTAGATAGCATATAGGTTTTTTAGATGATTCTGTTGACAATGTCGCAACGAATTTTAGTTCCTCACTATTTTTTATGATCTACCCCTCACTTGGATATTCAACACCAATTGGTGTACTAGTTGATGACTTCTAACTATTTGCTAGAATGTCTAGAGTAGAGAGGAACTCATGGATTGCAATAATAAAAAAATATGCACAAATTCTCCTCACACAACATGATAACTATAACAGAGAGGAGGAGAGGAAGAGACAGCTCTTGCAGAGACATAAGTGGGATAATAGGAAAGGCACGTTCAATGTCTTAGACAATACAAGTAATACTTGAAATAAAAGATAAAGAGCAAGAGATGTAAAACTGTAGCTACAAAGGTCACGGTACACGTAGCATAGGTTTCCAGAAGCAGAAGAAACCAAGACAGAACAACTAGACATTACGCTTTCCTCAAGCGCCTCCTTGATCCTCAATAGTCTCCTTCTTCTGCATACAACAACAAAATAACTGCAGGAAGAAGATCCCCTTTCTTCTCATAGACAAACAAACCTGTTTCAGACATAATTACTGATCTAGATCGGTCATTTGTATATAGGAAAATGACGAGACAATACGATTATAACTTTGTTTACATGTGTAGGATTGATCTAACCCATAATGGTATTGATTTTAGGGTGGCTATAGCCGAGGATCCATTTTGCATAGTTCCCATAGTTCTAAATTTGTTGTAACTAACCAATCACTGCTAAATTCATATGTTAACTTGGGCCCCATCATGGTCAAACACATGTATCTCAATTTATGTGTTTGTTTTATTATGCAAGGAAGATGACAGGTTTGAAGGACATTTAGGATGTGTCGCTCTCCTAGTTTTGATGAGAATGGCACCCCTTACCCTGCCACACGCTAAACTTCAGTTCCATTCCTTTAATTTATTATTATTATGTTTTTTTATTTTATTCACTCCAACATTGAACGACTCAAAGAATGTAATCGAGGGACATTACATCTCCCTCCCCTTATAAGAGCATCATCCTCTATGTGACACAACATCGAATCTTGAAGGATACATAGGCAAGAAAGTAAAAAATGACACACGTTGTTTAACAAATCAACTTGTCGGTATAACACGACCACAAGGAAGCATACTAACTTTGACATTATCTTAAATTTTAATGTTCTGTGAAGATTGGAAGTTAGTTATCTTTTACTTTACTAGTCAATTAGTCTTTTCTTTTACAATGTTTTTTAATCTCAAACTCTTATTATTCACTGTTTAGAATTTCAATTGTCTTATGTTTGTGGGTGCCCAATAGTAATTGGCCTCAAGATGTCACACAAAACTCAACAAAACACTAATGACCCACGAGACATCTTGTTACATACTTTCACGACTGTATCACATCACAAGACCTATAATTCCACCATGAAAAGACAACAAATAGTCCACATAACCAAGAATTTGCAACAATTATGTCACAGGCATAGATCCAACACACACAAGTGACTAACAAACAATGAATCATGACATTGATACAAAGGCAACTGGCATCACATGACCCAAAAACCATGACTATACCCACACAATGCAAGGACAAGATCCAATAGCACATACCAACCAAGAAAAATGTCAAACCTCAATCATCACAATGCCTAAAAGCTCACAAGAGTACACATAGTATACAATACCAACATAAGAACCATAAAAGAAATCCATATGCCTCTAAAAGCATCAAAAAACAACTCCATATACCTCTCAAAGAGAAAGAATCATTGTGTCAAAACCAAACCGGGTCACTCAACCATAAGGCCCCGTCACCTGATTTCTCCATATCGGGTCACTCAACTATAGAGCCCCATCTCCTTATTTCTCCATAGCGGGTCTCTCAACCATAAAATCCCATCTCCTTATTTATGTATTTAATGAGGCCAATTCACCCTATGCCCTAGGCACATAGAGCCCTGTCACCCCCACCCAAGTGGCATGGTAACATGTAGTTCAAAAACTACACAACCCTATGACCCCCTTAAAGTGTACCCTCAAAAAACAAAGTGAGTCCATAGGTCTAACCACTCCATGGTGAATCCCATGACCCTATTCCATCACATAATGACATTAGAACTAACAAACAATCTATTTCAAATGCTAAGTGGCAAAAATTACAAGCCTCAGGCTAGGCTAGAAAACTTTTAAACTTGAAAAGAATTTTTCAAACTAAGCAGAACAAATGGCTAAATAGCCACAATAATGCAAAGGTCTCTTGTAAGAACAAAATCAAGATAAATGCCCAAAATATAAGAACATATCAATCAAGAAAATAGTTAGTTCTTTCAAGAAAAGAGAAGAATGTCAATTACGAATAAAATATGTGTGTAGAAATATCACATTACGATCACTGCATGGCCCTTTTACGGCCACCAAAGGGGTACTCATTGAGTTGTTGGCACTTGGATATCGAGCCTTATCTCGTAAATAAATACATATAATCAGAAATGGGCATATCTCCATATATCTCCCAACCGCATATACGAGGATCCACATAGTCAAAATCACATAGGATTGTTCGATGGAAAACTCACATAGGAAACAACAGGGGATGCTAGTTTTCCTAACCTGAGCCTAAGGTGATGTGCATCCACAATATACTAAGCAAACTACAAGTATACTAAATAGATAGAAGTGGGTTTTCAATCTCCATGATACTCCACTTCCTAACTTGTACTCGGCTCAAGCTTATGAAAACTTGGTCCACTCCTCCTCTCTCCACACATACACTCTTAACAATTTCTTCCATTAGGGTCGTCTAGTGTAACGTACAAAACATAGCACATAACTACATCAGTAACACAATGTTGATTCACAAACATTAACCATAACGTCTTACGCATGGTATATATACAAGGTATAGAACAATCATTAGTTTCACATATTACAATACATCGCGTTTCCACATAATGCACCCAAAGTAAAAGTATTGTACAATAGGGGTCATATGATCACCATATGCCCCTAATTCATGACATGAACCATCACATATTACATGAATTATGTGTATGATGATCACAGTGAATAACATTACAACATATAGTCAGTTGAAATACAACATGCTGACACACATGATTCATCACAACATGGTGGCAACATCATGATACAATCCAATTCACTATAATCCAATTTTTTCATGTAACACATAAACACACCTACATATCACAGAATAACAAGACACTCCAACACTCCACAATCCACAATAACATTATTTTCACACACACCAAGGTGGCACATCACACATGAACTCATTGAATCCATGAAAAGGTGAGTGTATACTCTCATCATAAGCACATCAACATGATAATATATACGCACTAAGTGACATGCATAACATGTGTGTTCATAATATCACAACTACAATGTTGGTCACATAACAACATATATTAGATTACTCTTCCCATCTCCACCACCACCAATCCATCCCAGAGGTTTGAGAGCATGAACCTCCGCCCTGATACTATATGTAATGCCCACAATTTGACACGCAAATACAACAATAAAATTATCTGAATTTTTTTTTTGACTTTAAATGCTCACTACAGAACACCACATGGGCTCCAATAAATAAACTTAACATTACATATGACACTTACACAAAACATTGACCCACATAGAAAACAACATGATAACACCATATACATATTGATGCCACACTTTCCCTAATGAACAAATACTAGCAATGACCCAGTCACAAAAAGGGACCTAAGGATTGACAACTCCACAACATAACATTACCATGGTTACATCTTAGTTTCAATTAAAATTCCAAGAGAATTTTTCATGCAAGGATAAATTCTCCTTTTCCACCTACATATTCTTAAATTCATTCAACATTCAACTTATAATACGAAAACGTAATTTGGCTCTTTATCCCTTACGATAATATCCATAACTTAAATAATTATTTGCCATATTTAAAAATTCATACAAAATTCTTAATTCTGTCATTATTATGTTAAGGTTCTTCTTCTCAAACATTTATTCGATGTTTAAATTTTACCTTTGTTACGCAATGGAAAATAACTTGAAGTCAAGGAAGAAATCTTAGGATTTAAGGGAGATTTAGATCCAAGATACCTCTTCCCATAAACATTCTTCCATCATGGTATATTTCTTTTTCTATTATATTTGTTATAGTTCAAAAACTTGTTTGAATCCATTCAACATTTTCACATCAAGAATTTTTATTTAGATTTATATATATCTTTTGTCTTCTCGAAAGTTTGATCTCACCAAGAGCAATTAATATTTATTGTTAACAACATGAAAATTTCTAGTTGAGTTACAAGGACTTCAAGTATGCCATTATTACTAACCCAAAATATCATTTACTCTCATACCCTTTACACTTACATCACACTTTGGTCTCACTATTAGCATTTTTTTAGAACACTTGTAATTCAAATGATACAAAATTTACACTTAGGGATTCATGACAAGGAGGAGTGATGACCTTAAACAAAACAACTCATTTCATCGCTCTTAAACACTCAAGTATTAAATGCCTAATACATGACAACCCAATAATTGTATGCTTCTCAGATTTCTTCCAAGGAAATATTTAAATCATTTAGTAAATATACACAAGCGTTTCTTTCACCTATGCCCTTTGTAGTCACAAAATCACACACTTACTATTACATTTATATTGCGCAGGTACATTATTTTATATATGGATCTTGTGTAATAAAATTATTCACTAGTGACCCATCCCTTAGTTTTGTCGTCAGTTAGTTGGTCATCATTGTTATTTATATGGTACAGTCATCAATTGCCTATATAGTTTTGGGTATCTTTTATGGAGTCTCAGGTGTCATAATTTTCTTATTTGTCATCTCTAGTCCTACACTAGGGTGCCTAGGGTAGCATCGGGATGCCCCGAGGCACCCCATTCCATGATTTTGGGTGCCCTTGTTTTCGTAATTTGTGGTCTTAATTTGTTTGTTCGAGGTCGGTATTTTTTGTTACCCTGTTCATTCCCATAGGTGGTAGTTGGTATTTTTGGGTCAATAGAGTTGGAATTTGAACAAGAGATCCCTATATAAACATAACATACTACATTATGGGTAGACATCTTACTATCAAAGGACAATTATCTACTAAGGCAAGGGACTGCATTTGGGTATCTTCTACATCTCATCACACAAGAACAGGGGAAAGGGTTGTATTTTACATCTAGTTATTGCCCCCTACTTATGTGTCATTGGCACTAGGGCATCCTAGGAACAAAATTACACACACACACACATAACTACATGGGGTATGGAATGTAGTGCAACACTTAGTCGTAAGTCCACCATTGTGGCAACTAAGGTTAGGCTGACCTATTCATTTGCATTTTTATTTTTTAGAATTTGATGTTTTGAATAGGGTCTAATTGCAGGTGGATCTTCACATTACATTTACGACTATAGGTGAAGGCATTGTGACAACTATGTGACAAAGACAAAGATATTTTGAAGACCTTGTGACACTGCCAGATTCAGATCCTGAACTTTTCTACAGACTACAACACCCAGATTAAAGACCAAGGCACCCCAGTAACCTTCCAGGTGCCTCATTCCAACCACGCATTCAAATTTTACCAATCACGAAGCTGTCTAGTCACATCCTGCCCAATCTGCAATATCAGCTTGCTTCATTCCAGCACACAACGAGGTAAGTCAAATTCAGGTTAGTACCATATCTCTCTTATCTTCATTATTTTAATATATCCAAACTTTAAAATAAAATATTTAGATCCAACACTTTTAGTATTTCATTCTATTTTTATTTAGATTAACTCATAAAATATGACCATATTTTAGTTAATCACCCTTAAGAGAGGATCCACGATCTATAAACTTCAAAAGAATTCATGGATGGGGGAAAAATTACACCATACAAGAAGCTCATGGTAATCCACTACTACATACTAAGGGAAATATTTATCTAAGAAAGGGAAAAGGGGTTCAAATGCAAAAGTTATAAAATTTTACGTGTTCAAAATCCTTCTAAAGCACTATATACCATCTTTGATAATCATACATCATATGTCCTTTACTTAATCACTAAGATCCTAAGGAGTATGATTTCATACTCAACCAAGTTTGGATTCCTAGGAAATTAAGTATTAGATGCATGTTACAAGGAGACATTCATTTATAAATTTTACACACCTTACTAAGGTCACAACTAGAGTGATTGGACACCCTTATCGCCAACAATCATCATGTAACTTTAGGTAAATGTGATACTTCTTGTCAAGCTGAGACTCTTTTTTGAGAGGGGTTAAAGGGGATTCAAACTTAGTATTCTCATGTGTAGGTAACTAAAAAATAGGATCCACTTGAATCATTTACATTCATCTTAAAATAATTTTACTTAACTTGATTTAAATAGTGTTTTGAAATTAGTTGTATAACTTATTTGTTAATAATGAACATTTGCATGCTCATGAGACTACTGGCTCTCATCCTAGGGAATTGCCTCAAGAACAAGATTACCTAGTTTCACATCATACATTGATTTCACAATGGGACAAGTGGGAGAACAAGAGGGAGTAACTCTTCATTTAAAGATTAAGGTTCACATTAAAATTTATGCGTCATGGATTCCATTTCTCTTAACATGATGATTTAAACATGTTACAAGAAAGATCTAAATTTTTCTTTTTGCCTAGCATACTATCTCATGGATACCCTTTCACAAACTAATTATTAGTTAAAATGTTGTGAAGTTCCACAATTAACTCTTGATATTGTACCATGGAATCCCAAACGATAATATAAATTGGTCATTTATAATCTAAAGGTGACTTTCAAGAGTAGTTGGTAATCTTTACTACCTAACATCCTTCACTCTACACATGTATGGGGCCTAGATGGTTTTACATTATGTTAAAGGTTGGTTTCCCATGGAGTACTACCTTAAGAGAACACATTCTCCTTAATACACACATGACTAAATCCTAGGAGGGAACCCCATACCCAAGACAAAGTTTAACCATGTCGTTTCTAACTGTCGGGTTCATGACAATGTCACTAAGCATATAGGATAAGATGATAACCTTAAACTTGGGATTTTATTTACTTAAGCAATAATTTTCCATCAAGTTTAATGATTTAGGTTCACCATATGATTTTAGTTTTCCGTGTTAAGAAGGATCATATGAGAAGGTAGCTATGAGAGAGTTTTATACCACGGTTGACTGTTTTATTTAGATTTTTTTCTACGTTATCAAGGAAAATAACACAACACACCAAAAATTTAGTCATCAATTTCATAATGAAAAGGCACTATAAGATGTCAAACTCAATTACATTTAACATATAAATCCAAGTTTTACAATACATAATTTTGAATCAAAATGACACTCATGGTTAAATACAAAATTCCCAAACAACCCTAAACACTTGTGACTCATACATATTACAAAATTTAAATAATAAGACTTGATATATTTAACATTATTGTTGCTACAACTTGTAAAATTACATTTTTCTAAATAACAAGTTGTTATGAATTCACTAGTACACTTTGCTTTCTTCATGCCTTGGTGCCTGCAAAAAACCGCATGGTCCGCACAACTGTTGGCATGGCATCCACCTAAATCTAACACAGTTAACGTTTTTAGTTTTCCATTTACATAATCAAAATAATTCACACGCAACAGAAGAGGGTTACATAAATATATTCATTTCATTTCTTATCTAAGGGAGGAGAGAGAAAGAGATAAGGAAGAGAGAGAAACACTATTTTTCCAAAAGTCACATTTCACACAACATGCCACAAGAAAGAGTTTCATACAACTATTTCTAAGTTTCAAAAAATGTCTAAAATTGGCTTCGAAAGCTAAGGAACCACGTTTGAAAGATGTCTTCTGATGATCAAAATTATAACGGTTGAGTTCCTTCGTGTACTCCTATATATAAATAATTTACAGGAACTTACGAAATTCAGAACTGGTGAATGATTTATAATTTACGACTAGTTTTATGGGGCCATCGGTCGTAATTGGACAAATTGTAAAAGTATTCAATTTTAGCTGCGGGTTGGGAAACCTCATCCAAAAAATGACTTTCGATGGATTAACTCTCCATGGAAATATTCCGACATGTCCTCCTACATACGGAGAATTCATTGGGGTTGACAAAACTGAGAACTAACAAACAGGTTACAAACGATGATGGGTTTTCTAGAGCCACCGATCATAGTTGGTCCAGTTTGACCTAGTCAAACAACGGCTAGAGGCCTAAGAAACCCATTTGTAAAACTTGCTAGAAATGTGTTTTCCCAAACTAAGGTTTATAAGAAATTGTCTAGTATAAATACTAGAGGTTTGCGGAAGTAGAAAAACGTTCCTTCTCTCAAGGTCCAAATGATGAGTTGAAATGAAAATCAAATTTCAACTTTTAATAGCTCGCTAAACTGTAAAATGGAATAAAAGGGCTCCTAGAGGGGCGAAGAAGAGAGAAAAAATGTTCAATCGGGGGTCAATTTAAAGCTTGATTTGAATCCCCACATAACGAAGGACACAAACAAAACTTTCCAGCCCTTTTTCAGGGCCCAGAAGGTTGTTTTGCAAGTATTCGAAAATCACAATTTACCTACTTTTACCAAAGAATGTTAGCTAGGTTTAACGACGAAATCAAACTCAACTAGCCCACTCGAGGGGCTTCAATTATCTAGTTTGATTACAAAGTTTCCAAAACATTTGAGAAAGTGGGTTTAGGTCTAAGGTTTACACCTAGGGTTTATATGCAACACGTAAGTTACAAGGTGATGTGTTATTGTTTTGTGATACAAGTCTGTTTAAAATAACCAATTGTTTAAGTATCTAATGGTTTGACATTCCTATTATATTGAAAATAAAGAAGCAAATTATACAAAAATTATAAAAAAATGAAGGTAAGGAGACCATGCATGAGGAACGAAGCTGATTGAAATTGTGTGATTTGGTCCTACATCTCATATAGGCATTTTGTCAAGTGGTTTTCACACATACACAATTCCACCATTGCATTTTCTTGAAAGCTTTTATGCCCATTCTACAGAACAATTTGAGCATTCTCCACAACGATCACTTGTTAGTCCATGTTTGGTTGAGGTACTCCCCATGTAGTCTCCTATCAGTAGATAACTTGCAAAAAAAATTAGTGCATTTTCTGTCCAAAATATTTTCAACTATTTCAACAAATTCATTTGATGGATAACCTGTCAATGCCCTTATCTAAAGCTCTTATTTGGAAACAACCACATTTCATGAGGATGCCCATGTCTTTCAAACTTCTCCCAAATGACACAGGCAGGGAGGGTGTCAGTACTACACTGACGGATTTGGCTTAACATCTGCTAAAAGCATTGCATTAAAATTTCTATGGATTTTCCAAAAAACCCATTTTGTGTATATCCTGCAAACATGACATTCCATGACCTATATTTCTTTGAGGCATTTTGTCAAACAATTCATGTGTCATGTGTATGCTCCCACATTTTGCATACATGTCAACTAAGGCACTTGCAATTACAACATATGACAAAAAACCCCTTTCCATTATGTTGCAATGGATATCCACGCCCTATTCCAAATTTATTATTTATAAAACCTATTTTTTATAAATTGGAAATCATGGCACTGTATAAGAGGACGTCTGGCTGAGAGTGGCTAGGACTGAAAAAACAAAGGGTTTCACAGAGAGGAGGAGAGGAAGAGATAGATCTCACATAGACATAAGTGGGATAGCAAAAAAGGCACGTTCAATGTATTAGACAATACAACTAATACTTGAAATAAAATATAAAGAGTAGGAGATGTACAATTGTAGTTGTAAAGGTCACGGTGCACGTAACATGGGTTTCTAGAAGTAAAAGAAGCCAAGATAGAACAACTAGACATTACGCTTGCCTCAAGCACCTCCTTGATCCTCAATCCTCTCCTTCTTTTGCATATAACAAGAAAATAACGGTAGGAAGAAGACCTCCTTTCTTCTCAGAGATAAACGAACATTTTTCAGACATAGATACTGATGCAAATCAGTCATTTGTTTACATCAAAATGAGGATACAGTACGATTACAAATTTATCTCCATGTGTAGGATGGATCTAACCCATAATGGTAATAATTTTAGGGTGGCTATAGCTGGGGCTCCATTTTGCACAGTTCTGATAGTTCTAAATTCACTGTAACTAACCAATCACTATTGAATTCATACGTTAACTTGGGTTCCATCGTTGTTAAGCAACTAGATCTCAAATTATGTGCTTTTTTATTATGTAGGGAAGATGAAAGGTATGAAGGATGTTTAGGATGTGTCAATCTCTAATTTTTTATGGGAATGACACCCCTTACCCTGCCACATGCCAAACTTCAATTCCATTCCTTTAAGTTATTATTATTATTATGTTTTTTTAATTTTATTCACTCCAACACTGAATGGGTCAAAGACAATAATTGAGGGGCATTACACTGCAGAATCAAACACCTCAAGGAATTTTGTGAAATACTTGGCAAACTTTTTTTCTTCCTATCATGTTTTTGTATATATATGCATGTGTGTATTTACCTTGTTAGCGCTAATACAAAAATCCATGAAATAAGCAACTCAATACAGTCGGATAATTACTAAACACATTCAAACATACCCATTTTGATGGCCATCATATTATTTTATCACTGACCAAAAAAAAATTTGAGGCTCTTGTCGTTGTTCTAGGGGAAAATGAACAACTACCAATTAATTTTTTTACCCATTCCTTACATGCAAAAGAAACTAAGAAGAAAAAAGACAAGTAAACTATTTGACAGAATGCGGAAAGAGATGGGTTTACATGAACAACATTGACTGGTATGCAAACAAAAATGATTTATTCAAAATACTTTACACAATTTCAAGCAAATGCAATTTTTATATGCAAAACAATATTTCACAACCTTTTCCAGTATCACAAGGTATGGACATGCAATAGCCATAGAGATTCAACTACTAAAATTTATAATTTTTCAAACCCAAAAAACCAAATAACATTCTATAAATCCATCTTCCTTAGGGTCCTACAGGTGCCATCTGAAGGTGGGTGTACAACCAAGGTAAATTAATGGTATGTTCCAAGGTAATCTCTCCATGAAATTTCAGGGAGATTTTCTTGGATCCATCTTCTTTTAACCTCATCTATACGTGTGAGATATGAATCCATGATAAGGAACACTACCATCCCATATGTTTCTTCGTGACCATTTGAATTATTACAGGATAAGGATCTCTTTATCATGGATTCACATCTCACACGTACAAACGAGGTTACAAGAAAATGGATCGTAGAAAATCTCCCTGCAATTCCATGGAGAGATTACCTTGGAACATACCATAAATTTACCTTGGTTGTACACCCACCTTTAGATGGCAAATGGCCTGGTTTGTTTGAAAATGTTCTTGCATGGTGGGACGATGTTGACCACTAGCTAAGAGAACTTGAAAAGTGGAGGTATGACGAGTGGAAAGCAACTCATCGAGACCCTGATGAGTGTGATAGTGATTGTAGTGGGGATGCCTGTACCAGCCTTTGTCACCTACCATGAGCCCATATATTTTGTGTACAAGTGGAAGACAATGCATTGAAAAATGTATTCCCCACTTTTGATAGATATATTTTGTACAACTGAATATATTTATAATGTTAGTAATAAAAACTAGTTCATCGTTATCATTTCTACCTATCTTGGCTTCTACCTACTAATGTTTTTGAGAGAATCAATGCAAATACAAATAATGAATTCAATGGGTATATTGTTTGTTGTATTTGTGATTGTAAGAGGATGCAATTTACCATCATAGACTATCAATTGACATGAAGGAAAAGTAAATTTATAATCACATTACATTGTTAATGGATAACTATGTATGTTTCAACATGAATAGGATTTAGGTCTTATTAAACATATGTGATGATGAGGTTAGATTGTTTTGTAGAGAATATGCAAATTTATGGGTGTCTAGAGTCAAATTAGGCCTACTTTTGGGTTTGTTTTGGAACATCAACGGAAAATGGATGAAACACACTTTGAAACCACTCCTCACACCTGGTAAATGCATTCATCTTTCATCCTTAGCAATCTCATATAATGAAAAATTAAATTCACTAAGAAAATGGATAAAATAAAATCATAAGACCTGTTTTAATCATGCATATTGAGGGCTCAATGTTTTGGATACAATGCTCTCTAGGCCTTGAAACTAGCTTACTTGACAAGTTCTCAATTTCCTTAATCATGCAAAGTATTCATTTTTTTCAAAGTATGTTACTAACCCAGCTAGTTCAACATTTCGTAGACCCTCAACTATACCAATCCCACCTTTGAAATGATTTAGAAAACATAAAAAATATCAACATTATGTTTATTGTGTAAAAATTCCCTTAAATGGATTCTTAACACATTTCTCTTGATGCTATCACTACAAAATTTCAACCTACATCACCCTTTTAACCTTTACATTAGGTCAATTTATTGTGACAAGGCTTGAATCTACAACTTTCATGTTCCATGTAAATTATGTGATGAATTGAGCTTAAAAATCTTCAAATTATCTGAGGTAAGTTTTTCAAAATGATAATTTCAAACCTACTCTCCCCGATTCATCCTTTGCACCTTTGTCTTATTGACCTTACTTCCTTAGAAACTTTGTATGGTCTCAGTCCTCTTAGAGTAGTCACTATTATCAATGATTCAAGCAAAATAAAGCCCTTAACCCTTTTAATCATTCAATGCATGCTTTCCAAATTATTTCAAAACACTCCCTATGAATTTCAAACGTCATTTCCTTCGTACGACCCTTTGTATATTCTCAACCACTTCACTCTTGTATCCCAACACAGTCACATACAAGTTACTTTTCCTCTTCTAGATATGATAGTTTCAAAGCCTCTATTCACTTCATTTATTAAATTTAGGACTTTAGAGGACTAGTTAGAATATTTCAGGGGTTGTCACACACTCCAACTCTCACAAAACATCTTCCCTCAAAAAACCCTAGTGAGGGTTTATCAATGAACCATTGATGGTATATTTGGTTGTAGAAACCCATAAACTTAGTTTCAAAGCTTAATGTTCTTCCTTAGGGTCTGCATGGACATGATAAAGCATCAAAACTTACTAGTCAGGCTAGATATACCCCTCAAATCCTTGAATAACCTCAAAAATCTCCCACTCTACTCCTTGAGAACATGGGTCTTTGGAAAAAAATAAATTCGGTCAAACAAGATAACCCTTTTCTCACCTTACAGAGCATGGTTAACATAAATTCTACTTGTGCACTTCACCAATCCTCTTTTGAATATAGACATCAATATTCATATAAGATACTTCCTCAACTATAATGGAAATTTTAGTCTTATAAGTTTTACCTCTTGACTTATATAAGGTTGTAAACTATATTCAAGCTTTATACTCACACATACCTTGTTGTATTACATACTCTCAACTTTTACCTTGCTTTTCTTACTATAAACTAAAACCCAGATTTTCCTACTATTAAATTTTACTTTGCTACTATGTCTAGTTTTGCATATACACCAATCACAATTTCAGTGGTTTTGTTGCTCATAGATGTCTAGTTTCAATGGTTTTGAGGTTGGTTTTATTGTTCATGATATTTAGATTCAACGGTAGCAGCTAAGTCATCATTATCATTCATATGTATCTACATTGAATTTATGATTAATGCATGTTTATGATGTTTCTTATCAGAAGAGTTTCAGTGTTTTTGTTGTTCATAGATGTTCATAGATGCTCTAAATTGAATTTATGATTACTGAGGTTAGATGTATTAAACCATATTTGATTACATTTTTTACTAATGTAATGATACTTTTTTCTAGCAGGTATGAGTAAGCATATGAGATACCATTCTACATCTCCCAATTGAGAACCCAACCAAGGGTTTATTTACATGCAATGATTTACGTCAGAAAAAATTTCTCGACATCAACGGAGATGATATATGGTTTGTGTAGATTGAGATTGATAGAGTGGAGGAATTTGTGAAAGGAGAATAAAAAAGAAAGTTGTACCCAACCAAATTTCGTATTTTCCATTGGAAAAAAAGTCCATCACCTATTCCTGGAAAGAAGACAAGAATCAATATCATTTTGGAATATGTGATGTGTGTGGGCTCTTATTTCAAATATTGTGTACATGGATGATTTTTTATTTTGTTTTTTAGTGTGAACGTGTTAATAAGTTTCATATTAATGTGTAGATATTGATGCTCGTATGGGTTTGAGGAATACCAAAAAATTGATGCCTTGCCACAAGATAAGTCCTTATTACTGAAGAAGGGAAAAGGCATCCAACCAGGATGAAATCATATTAGATGTGGTTGTCAATGTCATTTCAGCACTCAGAGAATGGTCAATAGGTCTGATAAAATATTTCTCACCTACAATCATGTAGAGCATGTTGATAGTGAAGGAAATGATTTCCATGGTCAGTAATATGAACAGTTCAAAAGGGGAAAATATTTTTTCGCCCTTTTTACTAGCCCACAACTTAATGAGTGGATTCATAAGTTACTTTTGTTAGGAATGTCTTTTGATGCTATCCACCTTAAGCACCATGGGATGGTGCATGAGAAGCTCACATTTTTTAATGGTGAAATAGAACGAGATGATTTCCTAAGTAGGGATGACATATTTATTAGATAACACCGAATTAAGGAGCTGTAATATGTTTTTAACCCCAATGATGCAGAAAGTGTTTGGGAGTGGGCTTTAAAAAATCCCTAGAAGTGGTTTTTCTATCAGGGATATAATAATGAAGGTATTGATGAGGATGGGAAAATTCCATTCATATTGGGCATCCAACTCCCACTTCAGTTGTATTGGTTGTTGAGATATGGAAATGATGGTTTAGTGGCCATGGATTCAACATTTGGAATGAATGAAATGAAAGTATGATTTAAATACTAGAAATACTACTAGTCGATGCTTCATTTATTTAACATATAAGTTGAATTTTGTAATATATTTTCATGCAGTTTCAATTGTACACGTTACTGCTGTCTGAATCCAAATACCAAGGGCTTCCCATGGAATGGGTAATTATGTATAGGTCATGTGCTAGTGACATCACCCAATGGATGCAGTTACTTTGGCAAAGAGTACACTTGAAAAATATTGAATGGAAAATAAATGCCTTCATGATAGATGACGTGGGCTTGGAGATAAAAGCAATAAGGTAGGTTTTTTTATGTTGCATATGTACAACACAATTATAATGATTATGTTATGAAGTATGAATAACTTTTCCTATGCAGGTAAACATTTGAATGTGAGGTGTACTTATACAACTAGCATGTACAACATGCCTGGTTGAAGAATTGGATATCCAAAGTAAGATAAGATGATGTAAGGCGAGAGATGTTCAGTGAACTTGGATACATTATGCATAGATGTATTGATTAAGAGATGGCTAATAGGGAAGCCATAAAGTTCATAGAGAAGTATCATTACACGGAACCCAGGTTTTTTAAACATTGGGAGGAACGATGGCTCCATAGGGTTGTAATGTGGTCGAGGATTTTATGGCTGCGTTGGCTCCACAGGGTTGCAATTTTAAAAAAGATATGCTCCAGTCTAAGAATGATAGTAAGCATTAGTGCATCTGAATCAGGGGAAATCTAGATGGTGGTGTGTCTCAAATATTAACCTGGTTTTTAGGAAGGAGTATTCAATACATATTTTTGACAACACATTAAGTTTGTGTCAAAGTATCATTGTGCATTAAAGAAGAAATATTTTCAAAAGGTACAAGTACTACATGCTAGTGACTTGTAAGGAGTTTGAGTGTTCTATGAATTTTTTTACAAAGAGATTCAAAAAAATGAAAATTTTAGTCTATAAGGATGCTTGGAGGTGTTACTAATCTTAGAATGAATAATTACATGTTGGAAATTTTCAGCTCAAAAGGGCATGGTATGTTTGTAAGGTTTGTTAGGTGTGTCAACTCTTACAAAGGATGGTCATAGGTTTGTGCATCTATGATGTGAGGGAAGAAAGAATGTGAAAAGAAATTTTATCATACTTCAAGATGGTTTAAAGGTCTAGGGTTTGCAAGGAAACATATAGTGAATATCCAACATTTTCTTTTAAAAACTCTTTGATGCATGTTCAACAAGCTTAAATTTGAATATCCAACAATGTTTAATATTCATAACACAACCAATTTGAGTATTTTGTCAAAAAATTTCATATCTTTTGAATATCTCTCCTCTTCCTTCATATGTAATCAAAGAGATCAATTTGAATGTGTAAAACATCTTCTTTAATGAAATCCTCCAACCTCCTACTTGAATTTTTAATGTTGTTGTACAGTTGTGAACCAAACACAAATGCATTGGTTGTAACCTATTCAATTCTAGAAAACCAACACAGCCATAAAATCCTATCATTCGCATTTAAAAAACCATTTCTTGCATACAATTCACACTGCTATACATCGAAGGGTGGATTAGTTAGTACTCCAACTAACCACACGTGTTTACATGTACTACTGATGGATACAAATTAGCAAAGACAGGGGTTTTTACAGGAACTTTAAAGTTGAAAAAATTGAAAATATATCATGGGTAAAGGATTTACAAATTCTAGACTATCATGTCAAATTTCACAAGACAGAAAGTCGTATTGCATGGGTGCAAAGCCAAAAAGATGATACATTGCATTATTAGGTGTATATTGCAACACCGCTGATGTCAATGTGTAATTGTACCCATTTTTAGTCCAAGCCTACACATGTAAAGATGTAATTAAGGTGGGGATGATGCGAGAGAGACGAGGAGTTAATGGCATTCAAAAAATAGGAGATGGTGTTAGCTACTCTGTCGACAACAAAAATTTAGATGTGAATGCATAGTTTTTTCACTCTTCTATTTTCTTCATGCATATATTTTTTTTAATTCCCAATCTCAAATGGTTGATTTCTTTTCAATACACATGATTTACATAGTGGTCAGACAAATAAAAATGAATCTGATGATGGTATGGACAACAAAGGCTCACCGGATGCTAATAATGTAAGGTAAAACTCTAGTCACAAGAATTTTCATTTATACTTTGATCATTATTGTTGGAATATGACATCCTTTATTTTAATAACGTAGGGCATGGAAAATAGACCGGAAAATTGAAATGAAAGTGAATCTCAAATGGGTATTGGAGACTCATAGGATGTACATATGGTTGATAATGTAAGTCATCATTCCACTTGCAATCATTTTCCATTTTACTTGTGAGGGCATTTGTAACATAATGTTTGTCTTGTATTAATAGATCATGCTTGATGGGATAGAGGATGAACTAGAAGCGTGTAGAAGGAGATCTCGCAAAGTATTTGATAATTTCCTCATAGCAGTAAACAATAATGGGACACTATATTTCTTGGAGAAGTGTATGGAATATGTTTGCAATAAGGTCAAGAGTAGGGAATTATCAAATACACTTTGGTTGTAACACCCAATGACTCAACCTTTCCAACAAGTGCAAGATGGCCATGGAAAAACCCTTCATAGAGAAAATGAATTCATAGAATTGATGAATCGAAGAAGAAAATGTACCATGTCGCAAGATAAAGCTTTGTTTCCAAATCCCCCTAAGAACCACAAACAAAAAATGTGGAATGAGGGTCTAAATAGGGTAGCTAAACGTGACAGAGACAAAAATAATGGAGATAATACATCTTAAATTTGTCATTCTAGGTTAGATATATACATAATGAAGTTTAACATGATTCATAAGATGTATTTGAGTGTCATTATAGGTTAGATAATAGTTGGATATTGTAAATATTTCTAGCAAGTTCCAACCTTCTTGTAAATATGTTCCATAGCAACAAATATGTATGATGAATGTAAGTGAATGTATGATGCAGGAGCATCTTGCTCTCCATATAATATCTTTTGTAACTATTTTTGGTTTCCATATTTGAATTCAAGAGGAAAATAAGGGTTCCAAGAATTTTATGAGAAAACTATATAGTGTCCTTATTCTGAAAATTCTGTGTATAAGCATTTTCTTAGAATTAAGAGGATTGTCAAGTCTATATTTCCTTGGTCATAGGTGTCTAAGAGTGTGTCAAAGTGTTTTATGTCATCAGAAGGAACTTGTCATATATATCGAGCTATCTTTGTATGGTGTTTGTTGGGTTTGTATATGCACATTAGGAATATGCTATGATGATATAAATATTGGGAATGAGGTAGAGTAAAGAATGTATAATGCATGATAAAGAAGAGTATAGAATGTATAAGACATGATAAAGTTTGTGTGAGTCTTGATGCTGAAATTTTCATCAAAATACATGGCTACAATACTTTTGGGTCTGTTTTGGAACAATAATGGAAAATTGGATGAAATACACATTGAAACCACTCCTCACACCTGGTAAATGCATTCATCTTTCATCCCTAGCAATCTCAGATCATAAAAAATTGAATTCGCTAAGAAAATGGATAAAATATAGTCATAAGACCTTGTTTAATCATGGATATTGAGGGCTTAGTGGCTTTGGATACTATGCTCTCTAGGCCTTGAAACTAGCTCACTTGACAAGTTCTCAATTGCCTTCTCAACACATTTCTCTTGATGAAATTTATTGTGACAAGGCTTGAATCTACAATTGTCATTTTCCATGTAAATTATGTGATGAATTGAGCTTTCAAATCTTGTCTCAAATATTAACCTTTTAGGAAGGAATATTCAGTACATCTTGTTGACAACACATTAAGTCCGTGTCAAAGTATCATTGTACATTAAAGAATTAATCATGGAGGAGATAGTTTAATGGATTTCAATTGTTTGTAAAGCTTCTTCATTCTAATTACACTCATAAAATAGAGTTCCGTAAAGGAAATTTGTGAAATTTGGAACTTGCATCGATTAAAGAAGTGAGTTGAAGCTTGAAATTTGTTAGTTTTCGTTGATAGCTAGTACATGTTAGTTTGTGTTAATTATGGCATTTAATAGACCTGAGACTTATAAGACATCTTGTTTATACAATTTTCTTCATAGAGAAGTGATGTAGGCAACTATCATACTTTCACATAAATGCATCAATAATCAAGAAATGATAAAACTTTTACCTTTACTTAGCTTGCATTTGAAAAGCATTTCAAATCTATGAAGAACTTATATTAGTATATCAAAAAACTTTTCCTTCATGAATAGATTCATTGTTCATCATGAATTTTTCCCATCCTCCCTCTAGTGTCATTTCAATTCTCTAATGACTTATCTTGTTTACTAGGCCAAATTGTCCTCTCTTGTTTCTTGTCTAGACACTAGTTCACATTGAGAAACTTTGCTTCCCAAGTCTCAAATTTCTTTCTCCCACTTATTTTCCATGTCCATCATCTCAAGAAATGTTAAATTATCCATAGTATGAAGTCTAGAAGCCCCAAGTCATAAAATTTATCTTACTTAGTCAATATAGTTCTTAAGTTGTCCTCCTTTTTCTTGAAATAAGCATTTTGGATCACATATAGTTATTGAATTTTAGAGGTGACCATGAGACCTTAAGAGCTTTCATATAATCCTCTTCACTATCTATACATGTACCCAAAATTTGGAAGTCCAACTCTTACTCTAACTTCGTATACTTGAACCTTTACAATTTCACCTCTAACCCTTAACTAGGTCTTAGAGAGATAACTCTTACATATAAGTTTCAATGAAAGAAATTTCAAGATGAAGTGTAAGTTGTTCTAGGTACCCAAAAAACCATTTTATTCATCCCAAGAGGTCACAAAGTTTATCACCAAGAAAAAAGTACATTTCCTTTAGAAATTGATTCCCAACACTAGACTCCCAAACTGTGCATCTAGATTTGTCAAGGATTGGTAAGAAAATTTCACATTTTTGCTAATAAAATCCTAGAATTCCTTTTGATATTGGTAATATACCTCTTCAAGGTCACTCTTTCCAAATTTCACTCAAAACTAACTTAGTTTGAATTTTATATGCTCATGCCCTAGCTCTGTTTTTACTAGAGGTTACAGTGAACTCGAGAAGGTAAAAATCTTTAGAAAATGCAATTTTGATGTAGTCACATATCAATCTCAATTAATACCTTGTGTTAGGAATGATGCAAACATAAATTTTGCTCGTTAGGTCTCCAAACAGACTACTTTTTTCTCATACACAAACCTACAAGTTTAGATAATTTCTTGACTTTCCACCTTATGTTACCAAATTAAATCTTGCACATTTTTATTAGGTCAATTACATTGTTATTTCATCATTCTCAAGTCATTCAAAACAATCAAGATCAGTTCCAATCTTCTAGTTCCTTGAATGGCCTTTTAGGTAAATTGTCAGGCTTCTTGGTGGACTGTCACTTATTACTCATGAGTGTAATCCTATTTTTTTCACTTATTCCCATTGATGAATATAGAGGACTTGTGAGCATGATTTATACCAAACTCCTACACTTTATTCACCCTCCAAGTCTTCTATCTCACTGCATTAGTTTTCTTCAAGTTACACTGTATTGTATAGTCTTTTAGGTATTGACTGTCAAGAAACATGACATTCAAATAATCACTTGACCTCTCTCGATTCTCATTACTCATTTACCAGGTACTTGTAGGCACTCTTAACAAGCTCCTTCTTCTATCTCTATATCCTTCAGCTTCTCCGTGCAAAGTAACAATTTTCTTGGTTCTTATTGGCTAAATGATCACCCATAGGTTGTCATTATAACTATCACATTTTTCCATCGTTTAGAAGTGTCCCAAAGCTCTCCAACACTTAATAATTTCTAATTGAGACTCCCCTAATTTTACTTGAAGATCACAAAGCCACTTTTTTCTCTTTAAGACTTGTTATACACTTGTTTCTATAAACCCTTGCAAGGGTTTCCAAGGAGCCTAAGGAAGGTGTAATTTTCTCTCTAAATGAATAAATTTCCCTTCAAAGCCTAAAACCTCAATTGTAGGATCTTCTTGTCTTTTTCCACAAAATTTAATTATCAGTGGGCCTTCACTACCTCCCTAACTCGAGAAAGATTAAGATATACTCTGCTTTGCCACTCAGAAACAGAGAAACTTGTCTAATAACAATTGGCTCAATGATGATAAACTAACAACTTAGCTTGTAGACTCCTATGTGCATCAAATGGGTCTGGGAATCTCTAACTTCTCCCATCTTAATTATGTCCATCAACCATTATACAAAGCTTCTTGCATCAACATTTCTTAAAGGATCTTATAATGTATCAAGATGGATTTTCACTAATTTGAATTGGTTTTCAAGCATACAACTGCACACCACACTGTGGAAATTCACAAATATTAATCGAAATCATCAAAATAAGTTCTCTTACCTTGCATAAATATAATCTAAATAACTCACACAAAAAATTTAATCAAATACAATGCTCAAACACAAAAATAATCTACCACCAACTGTGTACATAGTAAATTCTTCTTCAAAAATCCCTTGAATCTATCTTTGTCTTGCATGATCATTCGAATGATAAGATTAATTTAGTTACATCAGGGTATTTATATGCTTTGCATCCTTAAGATGTGTTGTGAAATGAAAGCCAAACATATTCTTGAAAGAATTAGAAGAACAAAGAAGAATGGAAACATAGACTACAAAAAAGTATAGATGGAACACTGACCCAACAATAAGCACCATTGGCTAATGATACTAGGGACCACAAACAAGAAGCTCTTCTGTGAATCACGACTCATGAAAGATAGATCACATAGATTTGATGCTATACTAAAGATGCAATTGATTCCAAAAACAATAATATCTTATTACAATTGACTTCAAACATGTGTCAATTTGCTACAGGATGAGATGGCTAATCAATTGCTCTGTAATCTAGTTTACACCAAATTAAAATCAGGCAAAGTAAATATCTCAAAGAGATTGGGGAGGACTTTCTCAAGGATTGATGTCATCATGCAACAAAGATATCAATAAAATATATTTACTACCTTTCCCTTCAATTTATTTCATGTTGGGTAGTCTTAGATAATCCTGACACACAATTTTCATTGTTCAAAATGATGATACAACTAAGAACACAATTTTAATAAAAAAACCATGTTCTTTGGAAACTATAATGTAAAAACACACCACAAAGACACCTAATCAAATCTTACATACATTAGTCCCAATCCTTGTTCCAAGCATATTGATAGAACAAAATATCAATAGTTGATTCACTAGAAAACAAGAGTTGAAACCTTGAGTGAGCAAGACTTTTTGTGATAATCCATATACAATGTTAATAATAGGTTCATGGATCGATATTATCTCTAGAAAGGTATATTATCACAATAAAAGTATATCCCAATTTCTTTCTCTCATTGATAATGACACAACATTTGGCTAACGTTAACACCTTGAAGAGGAATACGACAAAATGGTAGATTAGGAATAAGAGGAGGGGGAAAACAAGAAAACAGTCGTAAATAATGGATTTGACAAAAAAATGTGGAATTAGAATATTGAGATGCTCTCAACATTGAGAAATTTTATAAAGTCTGCCTAAATTGTTAGATTATTAATCAACTTTACACATGGCAGATCCAGTTCAAAGAAAATGGGATTAGGATTTTAGATCATGTAGATCAAGGAAGGTAGATTTCTCAATGCAAGATCTGAAATGTAAATAGAGACCACCATTAACCCTCATGCACCTGATATATTTTTCCAAATAACAACTGTTTGAAAAAAATGTGTTCACAATCTCTCTCAGACAACCTCAAATGAATGGTAAAATCTACCAAAAGGATTCAATATGTTTTAATTTTTAAACATATTTACTGGCAACAATGGAAAGAACTACTTAAAGAAATTTCCTTTTAAATCTTCAAAGAACTATGGAATTCAATCCTTCAACAAATATGTTTTTCGAGGTCCAATCATCTATTCTAATTATGTTATTCTTTTTCTCTTTTGATTTTGAATGTCCAAGAGATATTAAATCCAATATTTAGTGATTACTACATGACTCATTTCCATTCATATATATATATATATATATATATATATATATATATATATATATATATATATATATATAAAGAAAGGAAAAATATCTACATTGGAAAATTTCTAAGCAGAACCCTCAATGAAGAAAGGGACAAATGCTTTCCAACTTACAATACCAAAAATGGCTATATAATACTCATGTAGAATAGGATCAAATTTCCCCTCCAATTATTGTCTAAACACAAAATAAGTGAATTTATACGGAAAAGCACAAGCATTGTGTAAATGCAAAGCAACTACATGTTAAATCCCTTTCCCCTTCAGTTTATTTCAAGTTGGGAAATTTTAGGAAAACTAGTGATACTCACACACTTTTTAAACTGATGATAAGGCTAAGAACGTCAATTTTAATGGGAAATCATGTTGTAAGGAAACTATGGTGCAAAAAATACACCCAAAGACAACTAATCAAATCTTACATACATCAGTCACAATTCTTATTCCAAGCACATTGATAGACGAAAATATCAATAGCTGATTCACTAGCAAAAAAAAGCTGGAAATTTGGGTGAATAAAGATTTTTATGATAATTCATACACAATGTTTATAATAGGTTCGCGGATTGATATTTTCTCAAGCAAAGTATATCCCAAGCTCTTTCACTCATTCACAATGATCCAGCCTATGGCTAGTCTTAACACCTTGAAGAAGAAGAAGAAAATGGAAAATTAGGAATAGGAGAAGGGGATGAAAACAAGAAAGCAATTATAGCTAATGGATACGACTAAGGGAAATTGTGGAAGGAGGAAAGGGAGATGTTTTCAATATTGTCTACCTCAATTCTTGGATTATTAATAAACTTTCATGTAGCAGATCCAATTCAAAGGAAATACGATTAGGATTTCAACACATGCAAATCAAGAAAAATAGAGTTTTCAATCCCATATCTGAAACATAATAGAGAGATCACCATTAACCCTCATGCAGCTAATATTCATAACCAAATATCAGTACTGATTTTAAAAATATTTTCCTAAAGTTTATCACATAGCCTCGAACGGATGAGACAATCTACCGAAAGGAATCAATTATGATTTAAACATAGTTAGTGCCAACAATGGAAAAACATAACAGTTTCCTTTTAAATCTTGAAAGAAAAACTGTGTAATCCAATCCTTCACCAGATATGTTTTTTAAAGGTCTTATGATCTCCTGTTCTAATTATTTTATACTTTTGTCTTTCGACAATCAAGTAACCCGTATTAAGGCAAGCTAGTAACCATATAAAATAGAAGTGAAACACATTGAAATACAACAAATGTTTAGTCCACACTTTATTTTTAATTGAAAATAGAAGCAAACACATAAAAGTATAGCAAATTGTGTTATGTTTTATATTACATGCTTTCATAAAATCATATATACTTTATTATGATCCATCAATATAAACATGATGCGTCCTATTATTATTTTTTACATTGTTGGTTTCATTTCAACCAACTAAACATGGTATGTCCTATCACAAATGTCACATCCACCCATACTCAGTCGTTGGACTTACCCACTCAACTTCTCAAACTTTTTCTTCCAGTCTTGCAACTCTTATTCATAGGCATCACTCATGCATTTGTACCTAACATTTAGGGCCTTCACTATGTATGTCATGTAGTCACGGAGTGCTTTTGTGTACGCATTTGAAGTTTGGATGGCAACATACTTCTTTTCAAGTTCCAATTTATCATCCCTAATTGCATGAATTCTATTTTGTAACCCATTGTTCTCTGCAGTGAGAGTCTCCAAGATATTGTTCTTCTCAGCTATGACACTTTCCAATCTATCACTGGTTTTCCTTGTAATTTCAACAATGTTGGACAAAAACCCCTTCTCCCTAGTGAGTGACGCAATTTGTAAATGTGTCAATGAGGTAACTGTACGCCGGAAAAGCGACAGGCGAGCGTGGGAATCTACAAGTGACTCTTCCACGTACCCGACCTCCCGAGGTCGTGCCGAGACAGCCGGTGGGGGTAGAATATGCAGACAAACTAGTTAGGGAGTCTAATGTCTTCGACACGCACTAATGGTATTTGCGAATCTAAGGCAAAGAAGGCCCTTCTAACTTGGACTGGTGTGATAGATCGATCAGCGAGGATGACTGCTCGAAGGCTCCAATCAATATCGAGCTCTGGCGTGATTCGATCTATGGGTTGTGGGATGCGTGGAAAATGACCCGGGATGGTTTCGTGTATTTCTCCTGATAGGGTCATATGGTGAATATAGTCAACTCTATGGACGATTCTCTGGCCTAGTCCAAAATTCTCTAGCTTTGTTAGCTGTTGTGTCTAGTAGGGACAACTGTTGAATGATGATAGGTGGAATCGGAGTAGACTGAAATACTAATGTGCGTAGGCCAGTGTCTATATCTAACTGACTTGTGGATTCGTTAGGCTGTGGGATTTGTGGATCACAACCGTAGACTCTTGGTTGTTGCGGTCCTGTTATGGTCATACGTGAGATCAAGTTCTAATCCCTAGTATCCAGTAGTCGTAAGCTTTCTCAGCCTCTACGTTTAGAATCAGTAATTGTGCGATTTTCTCAGAATACCTCACAGGTGTTCTAGCAACTTGAATTCTTAAGCTGGTATCTATATCTACGAGGGTGTCTCCAGCGTCTGGCTGTGGAACTAAAGGATCGCACCCGAATATTTGTTCTCTTTCAAATCCTTCTACAGTCATGCGGATGTTTTCTAGGATAACCTGTAGTTTGGTTGATTTGACCAAAATGTGTGTGCTTGGTCGTCTTCTACGTTTAACCCTCTCAACTGTGACCTGATCTGTTGGAAGTCTGTTGTTGTTTGGAAGACTTGTATCCTAAGGTTTTGGTCAATGTCAGTTACTGCCACTACGATATTGGGTTGGGGCACAATTGGCTCGAAAATGTATTCCCTGGGCTCCCTAGGTCCCGTAATTGTCATGCAAAAGCAGTAATGAAACAAACTATAATAAAGTAAAATCTAAGTACACTTCTAGCATATATAATTCCTTTTTTTGTATTTTCTGGCAATTTATAAGAAAGCAGCTATCTAAAATATTTAGAATTGACAACTAAACTAATAACGTAAAACAAACAAAATAGCCGAGTGTAGCTATTTGTCTGTGCAATTTTGTATATCTATTCTAAACAACGAAATAACTAATCTATTTGCAAGATTCTCGATCCTACCTTAGAAGTGAGGAATGAATCATAGTTTCTCAGAAACTATCAATCCCCACAACTTCCCTGGAAATATCGAGAATGGAAATAACTGTAATAAAGCGATTAACTACTTTATTTGATAAGTTCTAACTAAAACTTTGAAAGATGGAACCTGGATTTCGCAGAACAGTGGCGAATCCGACGGTGTGTGTGTTCTTGTCCCCTCAGTATGATCTCCTCGTTCTTTGTGCTCACGTGAATCCAGAAAAGCGTGTAATGCTTGCATCAACAGGAATAGATATTTGGATCAATGGACAGCCTTCAGAATGCAGATAGAATAGAATGCGGATAGGAGAGGGATAGCGCAAGAGTACAGAGCTTGGCCTATGCAATTCCTAGCGGGGTCTACTGCGAATCATGCAACAAAATGCGTCCAGAACCTGAAACTAGTCTGTATGAAGAGAAAAACCTGCAACTTTAATGGCTGCCTAAACTATTCTACTCCAAAACAATAATACTGTTTGCACAAGTTGGATCTGTGGCTTACCAACAGCTGAGTAATGCAACCAAGCATGTAAAAGATTTAAACTATCAAACTTAAGCAAACTAGAAGACTGAACTACTGAAAATGGTGAGTTTTAAACAAGAATGAGGGGCCATTTGCATGTGCACAAACCATGCATTTATAGGAATTCAAACACCCAAAGATCAAAACCAAACTGAACTCCTAAATAATAAACAAAGGAAAAAACTATTCCAGGGGACCAAAAACAAAAGATCAAATGCATGCTCAAGTCGGCAAGAAAAGCTGGTGAAGCGTTGAACTTTGCGTGCGTTCCGTCAAAAGACATTAATGCATGCTCAAAGAAAAGCTGCGTCCTGAATTTCACACGGGTCGCCGCCCAAACAGGGCATTCTGGAAAACGCGTTACAAGGACCGCCGCCCTGCTCAGGGCAAGGCGGTTACAGGACCGCCGCCCTGTTCAGGGCGGCGGTCACGAGACCGCCGCCCTTCAGGGCGGCGGTTTCGTCACTGAAGACCAAAGGCCAAGAAAAGAGGAAAAAGGGGAAAACAAAGCACGCGGGGGCTAAGCGGGGCATGCGGGATGTTAACGCATATCCGTAAGAGCTCTCTCTGGATCCCGAACACCTTGCGAAGAGACCTGTATCATCATTGGGGCATTTATTACACCGTTCCGCAGTACAGTACCTTACAATTTTGGGTACGTACATATTGCCCCCTCGGAGAAGCGTTTTAGCCATGAAGAGGCATAAAACGGTGGGTCCGAGTATGGCCGTCCCGAAATGGGAAGTTAGAAGTTATACCTTATACGTCCGTGTGTCGAAATGACGCCATCCGAAATTCCCGCTACCTGCAAAATGAAAGGGGAACTCAAGTGCAGATAGATACAATAACTTGGAAAATAAACGCTAAAATAATAGGGAAAGAGGACGTACCATTAGTGCGGGGATAGAAACTTACCTCCGTCAGCGCTCCAAACCTGTGAAAAAGTCATTTTAAGACGAAATAGAACAATATATATATAAAAGTGGGCCCATTTTCCTATTCATTTGCGCGAGTTGATTTGATAGATTTTGAGCTCTGGGACCCACGGTGACGGTTTCTTGCGCGAATAGAGTCGAAACGTCCGGAGCGAGATCGTGATCATGCCTCCACGTGCGGAACGCCACCCCGCGAGATCACAGGTTGGTTTTCTTCAATTTTGCATTTTTCCCCTTTCAAATTTGAAATGCTAAATTTGTTGTAATGGGGGGGTCATTTTTGAAAATGTTAGGTTTAAAAGGTCTGTCTAGGGGGGGCGCCTACTGGGTAGGCTTTGTTTTTAGCCAAAATGGTCATTTTTTGCTAGTTTTTGGCTTTTTGGGGTTAAAAACCCGCGCGGGTTTTCGGACTGCGACCGCCGCCCTGGACAGGGCGGCGGTTACATGACCGCCGCCCTGTCCAGGGAGGCGGTCACGAGACCGCCGCCTTCAAGGCGGCGGTTACAAAACCGCCCCCCTGCCCAGGGCGGCGGTTTTGCACAGAATGCAAAAGGACCTCTTTTGAAAACTTACACTTGTATTTTTAGCATTTGTGTATGTTTTTATAACTCTCTTGATATCGTTTAGATACTAACTTACTCTGTTTTGTGTGTTTTTGGGTGTATGCAGGCGAAGGAGGAGTATATTAGATGGAGCCGGGAGAGAGAGTGTGACTGGCTGCCTGGGGTATTGGATGCCCTCTCAGCAGATGAGGAGGACACATTGCAGAGGGCCGGCATATTGCGGATATCGCGTGTGCCTCACGTTGCTCCATCTAGTCACATACTCTATGACTTGTTCTCATACTGGGATGCAGATCGGAACACTTTCCGATTGCCAGGGGTCCACGGTGAGTGGACTATTACTCTAGAGGACGTTTACCGTATCTTGGGGGTCCCGATCATCGGGAGGAGACTCACATTAGAGACAGCTGGCTCACAGGGCACAGATTGCACAGTGGGCGAGGTTATATGGGAGATGCAGCTATTTCCACGGGGCCGAAGAAGGGAGTGAGAGTTAGATCCATTCCTTCTTTGCCCATCCCCGTATTTCGACAGGCCATCATGGGGATCCTTGCCTCGAGACTGATCGGGGACAAGGGAGGGGACACTTTGTTATACTGTTGGGCCCCCATCATTGCACAGATAGAGGGGCATGGCCGGATATACGCCTGGGGGGCAGACATTTTGGGGACCACCTATCACGACTTATATAGGGTGGTCCGTTTACAGGGACAGTCGTTGAGCCACCCAACTCTAGTCATGAGTTGGGTGTATGAGCATTTTATTCCTTATGGCAGAGGCGTGGAGGTGGCAGATCCTGGGGCTGTGAGGGCAGCCAGATGGTCAGATATGTCGGTGCTTAGAGCACCTCACCAGCCAGTAGCCTCCCTCACTATAGCAGACATGGAGGCCACACCGTACCAGCTTATGGCCGGCGTATGGGGAGAGGAGGCCATGACATTGGTTTCCTGCTCCATTACAGGGCAGCTTATTGACCGTGTGGGACGGGTGGAGGTACATCCTTTCAGCAGGGTTCCTCAGCAGTTTGGCCTCCCATATGTGGGCATGCTTCCTCCAGTAGCACCAGTTTACAGATCAGTTCGGGAGGCTAGAGGGGGGCCTAGAGGCCGTGGTTGGACAGTGGTTACCCCTGGCATTCCTATTGCAGCCAAGGGGATAGTTCGGGCCAGAGGGAGAGCTGGTGCGCCTCGGGCACCTTTACTTCGGATTACCGCGGGTCCTGCTCATAGTAGCGATGACCCTATAGATATTGACTCCGATTCTGAGGAGTCCACAGAGGGAGGGTCGGAGGAGCAGATGGACGAGAGTGATCCTGAGTGGCATGATACTCAGGATATCATGCAGGCGGAGAGGGAGGAGCAGAGCGCAGAGAGAGAGACTCTGGTTTCCGAGGAGCCACTCTCCCGGGGCCATGGTGGAGATGATGAGTCCGTTGCGGGGCGTCATGTTGCCCCAACTACAGGAGCAGCTCCTCAGTCGGCGGCGGCATCTGCAGCGGGTGCTGGCCCTAGTGACCCATCTTGGAGGCCCGGTGACCCGAGTAAGTTATCCTTTCTCCTCTTTCAGTGTTAGTTTGATTTAGGACTTGTTTTAACTGCTATCCCTCCTTATATTTGTATCTTGTATATTTTAGCCTCTTGCCTAGTTTCTAATTTGTCTTTCTTCTTTGTTTTGCAGAGACTGTTGACGAGTGGCGGGATCTAATCCGTAGGGTATGTACTGATTCTCTGATGATCCCTATGGATAAGACCCGTGCGGAGCTATCCGTAGATGCCGAGGAGCCCTCAGCAGCCGGCAGGCATACCGACGTCTTTGCTCCCGTTTGGCATGTGGCCAAGATGGTGTCTATTCTCCGTACAGAGTTGGCAGGCTATAGGACAGCCGAGCGCCTTATGAGGAGCCGTTCTCATGGCGAGACCACGACCGCCCCTCGAGACCCTGAGCCTTCCGTCCATTCAGAGCGCCAGCGTAGTCGTAGTCCTAGGCGAGGGCGCGCACCTTCAGCGGGATCACGTAGGGGTTGAGAGGCCACTTGGCTCCTATGTATTTTTTGTATTATGGATTCTTTTGTGTATTACGGGCTCTTTGAGCATTTTGACCATGCCTAGTGCATGATGGCATTGTATACAAATATTGACTATTTATATATATGAGCCGATTTTGGATCAAAACTTTGTCACTTGTGTCTTCCCTTTCTGTTCCAGCTTTTTCGTGTATACTACGATGTATGTTTTATATGCTTTCTAGAATGTATGCAATGGAAAACAGATGATGCAAATGTTTGCTTTCTTTTTGTATTTCATGATGCTGATACATGATATTGTAGATATATATTGTGATCTTGAATCTTAACTTTTGTTTAGCAATTTGGATACCTCATGATTTGTTTTGGCAAAGTGATGAAGAACAACCAGTATGATGAACAGATTGACTTGCCCCACCCTTAACTCCACGCAACTAGTAAGATGCGAGAGCTCATCACCAAGAGCCAAGAAGGGCGCAAGTTATGAAATATGGTGAAGTGATAGTGATGAAAGACAGACGAAGCTTTGGTGGAACCAAATTGAAAACTACAAGCTTACTCTACCTGAATGACTTCATAGTTTTGGATGTAACTTACCTTGCGGTTTATCCAGACTTAGACCCGTAGATGGCCACATAGTAGACAAAATCTGGGTTTTTTAGGATTTTTAACTCTTTTTGGAATTTTGAATATCTGATTCATTCGTTTTTGACTCAAAGTTTGAATTGTTTGTTTATGACCTTTTAACATTTACTTTGTCTAGAGGACCCCCTACACTTTGCCCCGTGCTACCTGTAAGAAGCATGGGTTTATCACCGTGGGCAAGGCATAGGCGAGTAAGGGCATTTCCATCCTTTCCCAACCCTACGTCACTAGTAAGAGACGCAAGCTCATCACCGAAGGTTGGTGGGGCAAGGAAATGTGTAAAATAAAATTTTCTGTTTAATCACTTCTTGACTTGTTTGTTTGAGTAAGATGTCAGTATATTCTTATTTCCAAAGAGATGTGCATATGGGATAGATGTGACACCATGAAGCTTCTAGAACAGACCATAGGCAAGACACCTATCCTAAGAAGAAACCAAAGTGAGAACAAACTTGCAGAGCTTGGTATGGTTACCGTTAGGACTTCGTCATGTCTGATTTTATTAGATAAAAGATTCTGAATTGATTGATGATATCAAAGATGGAGAGGTATGATTAAAGAACTTCATGCCAGAAACATCACGAGTTTGAAATAAATTGCTTTGAGAATAGATTCCTTGATCACAATTTGTGTAAGAACAAGTGGACAAAATGATCCTAATTTATATGAAAATGCGATGTAGATAGTTATATAGGCAGCGCTTGCTGCTTATGCGTAGAAACGTTTGAGGTGGAGGGAATTGACTGTTTCGCCAAACTTCCTCACCTTCTAGCGTGCATAAGAGATAAGCACCATTCCCGTAGTCCTTCATGACTCGGTATGGGCCCAACCATTTGGGCCGGAATTTCCTTCCTTCACCGGTCTTCTTATCGATCCGGCTGTCTAACCTCAGAACTAAGTCACCTTCGTATATGTCACGTTCATAGACTTTCTTGTTATACTGCCAGCACGTTAGGTATGTCAGCCTCCACGATTTTATGAATTAAATCGTGACATATATAAGTCATAGCCCGCTGTACGTGGCACCGGCGTTCTTGAGACCGAATTTCATAACAGCGTCAATAGGTTCCCCAAGGAGTTATAAAGGTGGTTTTAGCTTGATCTTGCTCGGATATTCTGATTTGATTGTATCCCGAGAATCCATCCATGAGAGACAAGAGCTCAAACCCAGCTGTTGCATCAACAATGACATCGATAGATGGTAATGGGAAGTCATCCTTAGGACATGCTTTGTTAATGTCCCGGAAATCTATGCAGATGCGTATCTTTCCATTCTTCTTGAGAACGGGAACGTTGTTTGATACCCATTGGGAGTAGTCAACTGGCTTGATAAATCCTACCTGAAGGAGTTTTATTACCTCCTCTTTTACCATAAGGGCTACCTTGGGCTTCATAGGGTCTCGATTTTTGCTTAATTGGCTTTGCATCTGATCTAGTGATGAGGTTGTGCACCGCAATGTGGGGTGCGACTCCTGTCATCTCTTTGTAATTAAATGCAAATGCCTTCTGATGTTCTTTGAGAACCTGAGTATGTATTTCTACTTCTTCTGGGGTTAATGAAGAACCTAGTTTTAATATCCTTGGTTCATTTTCTGTCCCAATGTTGACATCGATTGTTTCTTCGATTAAAGAGGCGTTACCCTCTTCAAACTCAGGTGGTGCTGGAGGTAGATCTATATCATCCCCATTTTCTATTGCGTATATGCTAGATTCCCTTTGCGAGGGAAGATCCGTTACAGGATTTCCGAAGTAGGAAGATGAATGCGGGATCAGAGATAAATCTAGTGTGTGACAGGAGCGATGTAATGCTGCATAGCCATTTAAGTAATCCAAAGTAGCCGCATCATTTCCAACATGGTCTAGAACGGTAGATTCATTTCCGCTTGAAAGAGGATTTGTCATTGTTTTTATCAATGGTTCGTTACGAATGGATACTGTGAAGTGAGTATCTTCTAGCTCATTGCTTGGAGTGAAGCGTGATGCTGAAGTTGCTATTGAATCGGCGAGAAGATTTTTCTCTCGTGGGATTGCTTCAATGGATATGAAATTAAACGCTTTGCTTAAATCTAACACAACGTCTTTGTAGAGTTGTAAATGTTTAGCTTTAGTTTCATATATTTCAGAAACTTGGTTTGTTACTAATTGCGAGTCTCCTAAAACTCTGATGTTATCAATACCAATTCTTTTGGCTAAGGTAAGGCCAAGGAGGAGAGCTTCGTACTCAGCGCCGTTGTTTGTGCATTCAAAGTTCAACTTGAAAGAGAATGGGAGGACCTTTTCCTCGGGCGAGGTAAGAATTATACCTGCCCCCGCTCCATAGCGGCATTTAGCTCCATCGAAATGGAGAGTCCAATACTTAGCCGGGAGCATAGATGTAGGTGTATCTACTGTGTTTGCACATTCTACTTCGACCATGCAAAGATCTTCTGCTGGAAGAGAGCCAACCCCTAAGGAATATCCTATACCTACCGAATCAAATGGTAAGAACATTGGTAAATCTTGTTCTATTAATTCAACGATTTTTGCAGTAGTCCCTAATGATACAGTTTCTTTAGTTTTACCGCCAGGAATTGGGGTTGTTTTGGCTACGCTGATGGTTTCAAGATCCGTCGTAGGTACCAACTTTTCCTTTTGACTTTGAGTCAGTGGGTTTATTAAGTTGGTTTGTTGGAAGTTCGAATTCTGAGTGTACACCTGGTCTCTTCTTTAAATCAGCTAGGTGTACGTCAAACGGCTTTGGATCACCTTTGGCTACAAATACCTTTCCCAGATGCAAGAATCTTACTTCTTGAAATAGCGTGGAAGGGATTGCCTTCATTCGATGTATCCACGGCCGGCCGAGGATCATATTATAGTTAGTTTCCCGATCTATAATATAAAACTCAGTCAGGATTGTTTTAGGTCCCAAAGTGACCGGTAGTATTATGGTTCCTATCGATGTGGCTTTAAGGCTATCGTAGCCTCTCAAGGTATTTCGAGTAGTGGAACAGTTTGTTTCACCATATCCCAATTTTTGGAGAAAAGAGAAAGGGACTATGTTAACCGCAGCTCCATCGTCAACCATTGCCCGTTTTACATAATTATTATAAACCTGTACTTGCAAGTGTAGGGCTGGATCGCCTCGGCGTGCGATCTCAGCATCTGTAGGCATTTTACTTATTTCGAATATGAATTCGACATCCCTATCCGCCTGTCCCAGAGGATAAACATCAAAGTCTATATGATTTACTTGTGCTTCTGGTGGTGGAGTGATACTAATTAAATGACCCAAACCTAACGCCTCTAAAAGAGCAGCCCTGTGAGCAGGGGAATTCTTTAGTAAATCAAGGAATGAAATATGCGAGAAGGTTTTTGTTAGATCATTAATTAGATCGTAAGCACCCATAGGTTTTGCTACGGTTTGCTGGATGTTATCTATTTCCGGCAGATGGCTTGGACTTGGTTGAGAGAAATACTCTCGTGTCCTCGTAATTGCTTCAACGGGTAATTCGGAGTCTAACTCCACTAATCCAACTACCTTAGGTCGTGGTTGACTTCCTAGTTGTGGCGCGACTAACGGATTTAGCGAAGTTGAGGCCTCGTGATCGTTGTTTCCTGTTATTGCGCCTTTGTTTGTTCCAGTTGGTTTCAACCTATCGTTATCATGATTTGGGAGTGGATCATTAAAGATCTTGAGAGGGGCATTCTGAGGGGAAACTGCCCCTGCGAAGGTACTTGGTGTTGGTGACGTAGGATCTGCTAAGAACATATCCATAAAAAATTGTCTTTGTTCATTCTGGCAAGCGTTGCATGAATTTGTTGTAGTCACGACACGTTCTAGTGTCATGACCATGAATTTTATGGAAACCACAATAAGAATTGGGATTATAATTCCCGTTTTGTTGGTTTGGTGTGTATTGTGGCCTAAAATTCCGATCAAACTGTTGCCTATTAGGACCAAAGTTTTGGAATTGTTGTTTTTGGTTTTGACTTTGGTTTTGGTAACCAAATGAGTTTTGGCTTGGCCCTTGCATGGGATTTTCGCCGTTGTTGTTGTGGATTATTAAAATCCACCGTATTGACCATCGGGGTAAAATTGTTGTTTCTTTGGTTGTTTGTTTGTGACGGAGTATTAACGACATTTACCCTCTTGGGCTGGTCAGTTACCCCATCTGTTGTTACCCCACGATTTTTGTTAAGGATTTTGGGTCCTTGATTGACATTTGTGGTAGTTGTAGTATTTTGAGTGGAGGTGATTAACCTCCCATTTGCTCCATACGTCTTACGGCCACTATCTATTGCTGCCTGGTCTATTCGTAGAGCGCTCTCAAGTACTTCGTCATAAGTCCTTAGTGGGAACTTCTGGACTTCTTCCTTCACTTCTTTGCTAAGAGAATGAAGGAATAAATCTAGCTCCATCTGATCCATCTTTGGAGAATAAATCACATAGCTTGCCGACTTGCTGATGAATAAAGGACTGTGCGCCACCTTTGGATGAAATGGGCGACAGACTCGTTATGTTCTTGTTTGATGTGCAAGAACTCCCTGATTCCTGTCCTTAATAGTTTGTTCATGTCGAAGGCTTTGATGAACTCAGACACGAGTTGTTTGAATGAATGTATGGAAGCCTCAGGTATTCTGTAATACCAATCGAGGGCGATGCCTTCCAAGGTTTTGGGGAATATTTTAGCAACAACCCCATCCCATGGGAGTAATTCTCGAATGGCTGTAGCGTAAGCTTTGATATGCGCATTCGGATCTCCTTCTCCTTTGTATTTGGGCAAATCGGGAAGAGGCCTTGGAAGCATAACGCTTCTTATGGTGAAATCTAAGGGCTCCTTTAAATATTCTGAATAAGTCCCTATTGCATACGTCTCAACCATTGATGGTGCCTGTTGAGGAGGTGGTGGCGGAACGGGTTGTTGATATGGCGTAACGTACGCGTTGGCAGGGGCATAAGGAGGTCCCTGCATTTGAGTAAACATGCCGGGGGATGAGTACATATCCCCTTGTGGCGATTTGGAGTACATGTTTAAGTACGAAGGGGTACTATCCAGGAATGGATTGCTCTGTACCGGACCAGGAGGAACTGTGCTAGCGATAGTGGGTCTAGTTGGTACTTGTTGTGAATACTGAGGAGTCATACCTAACGTGCCTACTCCTGTGAGGAGATCTACTTGGCTAGGATGGTGCGGAGGATTGGAACTCCCTGTTTGTATGAATTTCAAATTTTGACTTGCTTGGGCAAGTTCTAATCCTCTAACCTTTTCTATTAGAGTTGAAATGACTTCGTTTGGTGAAGTCACGATATCGTGCCTTGGTGGCGTTTGTTGTATAACATGGTTTGCGGAGGTATGTGATATCCTGCTATGAACTGATCACTATCTTGCCAAGCATCTCTGAGAGTATTTTCTATATGTGATGGCATAGAGGTATTTTCTTGAGGAGAGAACTCGGGCTGTATTTGCAAAATTCCTACAGGTGGGTACATGCCTTGAGAGCGTTGTTCATTCCTAGGATAACGTATTGAGTACTCGTCATCTAGAACTGAGTATGGATCTGATTGTCTGCTAATATGTGGTCTAAGTAGCACCTGAGGAGATGAAGCAGATTCTCCAGTCAATGTCATATTGTTTGAGCCTGAAGGCTTTGTTTGTGTTTGAGCGAGTTGATCTAACTCCTCAGTTTGAAAAGATGAACTATATCTGATTCCTTGGGGTTTGTGTTGACAACTGATTAGTTGAATAGTTGTCACCCCATACTGAGAGCGAGGGTGATGATTCCCTATTCTGTTGGGCGTAGTATGCCTCAAGACCCAGGAGGGGTCTGCCATAAGCATCAAATCCCGACATATTCGGGGGGTATATGAATACCCGCAGAATAATGGGAAAGAGCGAAGGTGAAAGAGAGAAGATGAAACTTCTCAAAGAGAAGGTGAAATAATTGTTTGTTTCACGTCGGGTTCACCAATTTTGTACGTCGGAAAAGCAACAGGCGAGCGTGAGAATCAACAAGTGACTCTTCCACGTACCCGACCTCCCGAGGTCGTGCCGAGACAGCCGGTGGGGGTAGAATATGCAGACAAACTAGTTGGGGAGTCTAATGTCTTCGACACGCACTAATGGTATTTGCGAATCTAAGGCAAAGAAGGCCCTTCTAACTTGGACTGGTGTGATAGATCGATCAGCGAGGATGACTGCTCGAAGGCTCCAATCAATATCGAGCTCTGGCGTGATTCGATCTATGGGTTGTGGGATGCGTGGAAAATGACCCGGGATGGTTTCGTGTATTTCTCCTGATAGGGTCATATGGTGAATATAGTCAACTCTATGGACGATTCTCTGGCCTAGTCCAAAATTCTCTAGCTTTGTTAGCTGTTGTGTCTAGTAGGGACAACTGTTGAATGATGATAGGTGGAATCGGAGTAGACTGAAATACTAATGTGCGTAGGCCAGTGTCTATATCTAACTGACTTGTGGATTCGTTAGGCTGTGGGATTTGTGGATCACAACCGTAGACTCTTGGTTGTTGCGGTCCTGTTATGGTCATACGTGAGATCAAGTTCTAATCCCTAGTATCCAGTAGTCGTAAGCTTTCTCAGCCTCTACGTTTAGAATCAGTAATTGTGTGATTTTCTCAGAATACCTCACAGGTGTTCTAGCAACTTGAATTCTTAAGCTGGTATCTATATCTACGAGGGTGTCTCCAGCGTCTGGCTGTGGAACTAAAGGATCGCACCCGAATATTTGTTCTCTTTCAAATCCTTCTACAGTCATGCGGATGTTTTCTAGGATAACCTGTAGTTTGGTTGATTTGACCAAAATGTGTGTGCTTGGTCGTCTTCTACGTTTAACCCTCTCAACTGTGACCTGATCTGTTGGAAGTCTGTTGTTGTTTGGAAGACTTGTATCCTAAGGTTTTGGTCAATGTCAGTTACTGCCACTATGATATTGGGCTGGGGCACAATTGGCTCGAAAATGTATTCCCTGGGCTCCCTAGGTCCCGTAATTGTCATGCAAAAGCAGTAATGAAACAAACTATAATAAAGTAAAATCTAAGTACACTTCTAGCATATATAATTCCTTTTTTTGTATTTTCTGGCAATTTATAAGAAAGCAGCTATCTAAAAATATTTAGAATTGACAACTAAACTAATAACGTAAAACAAACAAAATAGCCGAGTGTAGCTATTTGTCTGTGCAATTTTGTATATCTATTCTAAACAACGAAATAACTAATCTATTTGCGAGATTCTCGATCCTACCTTAGAAGTGAGGAATGAATCATAGTTTCTCAGAAACTATCAATCCCCACAACTTCCCTGGCAATATCGAGAATGGAAATAACTGTAATAAAGTGATTAACTACTTTATTTGATAAGTTCTAACTAAAACTTTGAAAGATGAAACCTGGATTTCGCAGAACAGTGGCGAATCCGACGGTGTGTGTGTTCTTGTCCCCTCAGTATGATCTCCTCGTTCTTTGTGCTCACGTGAATCTAGAAAAGCGTGTAATGCTTGCATCAACAGGAATAGATATTTGGATCAATGGACAGCCTTCAGAATGCAGACAGAATAGAATGCGGATAGGAGAGGGATAGCGCAAGAGTACAGAGCTTGGCCTATGCAATTCCTAGCGGGGTCTACTGCGAATCATGCAACAAAATGCGTCCAGAACCTGAAACTCGTCTGTATGAAGAGAAAAACCTGCAACTTTAATGGCTGCCTAAACTATTCTACTCCAAAAACAATAATACTGTTTGCACAAGTTGGATCTGTGGCTTACCAACAGCTGAGTAATGCAACTAAGCATGTAAAAGATTTAAACTATCAAACTTAAGCAAACTAGAAGACTGAACTACTGAAAGTGATGAGTTTTTAAACAAGAATGAGGGGCCATTTGCATGTGCACAAACCATGCATTTATAGGAATTCAAACACCAATGTAACAAGAGATTCAAAAAGCCAACTTTGGAGCAAAACTCAGAGCAAAACTGAGAGGCTATTTGCTTGAGCTGCAAGCACCATCCATTTAAGGAATTCAAACACCCAAAACCAAACTGAACTCCTAAACAATAAACAAAGGAAAAACACTATTCCAGGGGACCAAAAACATTAATGCATGCTCAAGTCGGCAAGAAAAGCTGGTGAAGCATTGAACTTTGCGTGCGTTCCGTCAAAAGAACATTCTGGAAAACGCGTAAAGGACCGCCGCCCTGCTCAGGGCGGCGGTTGTCACAAGACCGCCGCCCTGTTCAGGGCGGCGGTTTCGTTACTGACCAGGTTCAAGAGGCCGAGAAAAAGAGGGAAAAAAGGGAAAACAAAGCACGCGGGGGCTAAGCGGGGCATGTGGGATGTTAACGCATATCCGTAAAGCTTCTCTGGATCCCGAACACCTTTCGAAGAGACCTGTATCATCATTGGGGCATTTATTACACCGTTCCGCAGTACAGTACCTTACAATTTTGGGTACGTACAAGTATCAAAGCAAGATGTTCTTCCTACGGCACATTGTGATCAAATCTCATCTTCGAAAGAAGCTCTTCCGTTTCACACATGCTTTCACCAATTTCCTTCTCATCAACATCCATATTCATCCCTAAAAATATAAAAGGAAAAGTGAAATATGAGATAGTGAACTATTGCATAATCCATGCAGTCAAATGATAATACTCCTCGTACAACATGTAGAAGAATAAGACACAAAAGCATTACTCCCTACATCCTCCTCCATCATTCTCCGTTGGGTTTGTGGAATTGTTGCCGATCTCTTCAACCACCCTCTTCTTTTTTCTAGACGAATGGACAATAGCCATTGTTGATCGTTTGAAGTGAAGAGTGAGCTTCCTAAATACACAAAGAAAAAAAAGTGAGAGAAGTGGAGGGAAAACAAACCAGTCACATGATGCACCATTCCCCACAAAATATTATCACAAAAAAAGGAACATGTGAACACGATCACTGCTAATTTGTAATATGCACTAAATAAAAACTTAAATATGTCAACATAAGTGATTACATGTAGAAACCATTACATGGCTTCATAACATCTCATAGATTGCATCATAAAAAAACAAAGACATGTCAACATCTAAGCTTCATGTAATCATCAAAAGTGTAAGACAACCTCATTAATTGCAAGGGATTGAACACCACAACATTACTTACATTGTGCATAAATAAAATAATTGTTAGGAATACATTGTGTAAATGAAACACATACATGGGAACATCAAGTACAAGTTATCATTACACAAATATATATTAAACCATCATATGCGAATAATTTGTATCATTACATATAATCAAAAATACGATATCACATTTTATATCAAAAATCAATGCTCGACTACATATTATAATATCCATGTTCAAGCCATGGCAATGAAACTCCTTATGAAGGAGAAAAACATGAATTTGACTAAGTAATGAGCCTCGACATTCCTTTATATCCCATGAAGACATCTACATTTAAAAATTTTCAATGTCAATAAAGTGGTCAAATGATAAAAGTATGACACATACATCAATAAAGTATGTTTTACTTCACAACATACAAAGTACCTCATACCACCAAGAAATAGCTCACACCACGTTTTTTATGTCACCTCCTCTTCATCCTAATCCTAAAAGGAAATTATACGATATATAACATAATCAGATGAAAATACACAAACATTTACGAAATACGAAGCTACATATAAAATAATCAGATGAGTCATGTACATTGGTTGTGGAGGAATCTACGCTCATATAATCCATGACCTAGAATGTATCTTTATTTATATGTCTTTGTTGTTTATCTTTCTTACTATTGCCAAAGGGAAGCCTCTGTAGATAATTTCGATAATCAGCCCTCTGAATGGTCATGACACAACAATTCTTTGGGGTTGGCTCACCCTGGCAAATGTATCCCCACTCGGTAGAGACAATGCGTCCTTTGGCAGCCATATAACCATCGGCGTACAACTTAACATTGTCATCGACATGAAAATCATAGTCATGTGTGGATTAAGAATAATAATCGATGTTAGACACCGGTGCATCACCATCACTTCCATCATCATCAGTCAACTCTACAACAACCGCTAGATGTGTGCTTTATGCACAACATTCCCCTACATAGGAACAATAACCAATATTAAAACCATGTGAGCACTAATTAGAAGTAAATTAGTAGTATGCATTGGAAAATTAATTAAGCTTGCTTACCTGAAGCATCTCATCCCCACTTTTTTTGTTCCCTCACGACTACCCCTATTCCCTTTCCGTGATAGGTACTCCTTCAATGTGAGGTTGTCGTCCTCACTACAATGGGTGTTTGGATCGGGTATATCGGTTTTCGATGAGGCTTTCTGCTGGATATAATTAATTTAGTCGTTAAAAAATCACCTTATATTTAAGGACATGTAAAAAATTCAACAGTTTGCATCTCACCTGATGATCGTAGTTTCCTATACCACCTCCTTCCACCCTCCTACTTTCTCCCTCCATTTTCTTGGCAATATGCTCGCCTCTTTATTGACAACTCCCTTCTCTACGGACAATATTTTGAGGCGAATCATATGCACGCATTTGTTGATTGATAGCCTTTAAGGCGTTAGTGATTTTTCTTACTTAGTTTAGAAACTTCCATTTGACATTTTCTTTGGCCATCCATGTTGCTTCTAGTCTATGCCTCTTGCTAAAACTATGATTTTTTACAAGCTGGTCTATTGACCTCTGCTATGTTTGCTTCAATGTGTAGGTCCTTCCTCTTGGCTTTCTTTTCCCACTACCTGGTCAACCTGGAGGTCTCCTTGGAATAGGCGGTTTACCATGAATCTTATGCCAATGAGCGTTGAGCCTGTCTAGTGACCCAAATGGACAACTACCAACATCAGAAAATGTGGTGCATGGGTAAAGTAAACAATTGTGGGTATCTTGTTTACCAATACTCATGTTGAAAATATTGTACTCACCAAAAAACTGTCATCAAAGAAGGAATCGCATGGTTAGAAGCCTTAAAAATATTATAAAATAAACTAGAATACACAATCATCCTTGAAGATATCAAAGTGTGCTTACCAGCTTCGGTACCTCCTCCTCGGGATCGGAATGTGAGGAATGTGGAAGCCAATCAACATCATCTTCATCATCCATGTCAATGTCAACATCTTTAGCAAGATTGTTAACGTCTTCCTCATCCTTGTCATCATCTTGACCGACATTACCACCCTCCTCAACCTTGTTTGGTTCTTCCATATCCTACCAAAGTGGTCATCAAACAGATGACAACCAAAAACAAATATACACCAAATACAAATAACGAGTTTTACCGAAGCTTACTTGTGTTTCCCCCTCTCCTGTTTCCGTGTTTGGGAAATAATCAAATGCCCACCTACATTCCTTTATAGGATGTCGGGAAATTAATGGTGACACTGTAGAGAATTGTTTATCCTAAAACAATCAATGTAAGCAAGCGTAAGTAGTTTGTAGACACATTCAAAACAATATATAAACATATTTGTAAGAATATTGAGTTTAGAAGTAAATGCATCTTGTGTGAAGGTGAAGGGTTAAGACCTATGTGTATAAAGGATACTAAGACACCTACAAATAGTGATCTCGATAGGACAAGGTTTTGAAATAAGGATAGATGAATTATAACTTGTTTCATCAGGGATAAAAAGAGATACATTTGCTACAATCCATGAAGGTGAGTTTGTAATCACTAATTATCCTTCTAGAGGTCCAAATCAAGGGAATGTCATGATCAAGAACTCAAAAAATGGAAACTTGTCTTTAAAACCTGTGTAAGGACTGTCATTTTATTGAAACAGGAGATTGTGAGTAATCTTATGGTTTGATCGGGTTGCTAGAGGCTTGCAATGATATGAGGTGTAGTAGAATGAGGGAATGGTGATTAGTGTTAGTGTTATCATAGGACTGATTAGTACTAGAGAACAACACTCAAGAAGCATAGGACTGATTAGTGATGAGAGTGAGAAACATGAGAAAGGTCAAAGAAAAGTTTAAGTGCCAATTGGAGATGGTGTGATATTTGTGAGAAGCCAAAAAGGCAAAAGGTTGGAAAATGGGAAATATAGTGATGAGGAGGTGAATGAGTGTTGAAAAAGTCCCATAATAACATTACCTATCTGGAACCAATGTGAATCCCACCCCCACAGGTGGACGTAACTTCTGATATCCTATTAGGACCTTGGTTACACCGATGAACATGTCGAAACTTAGGTCACACACGTAATGATGATTGGCTACCAATTTATTTCTCCTATACAAATTGAAAAAACAAAGCATTAATAACAAACAAATTGAATCAATCTATGAAATCAATATTGCTAAAAAAATGATTATTGCTTACAATGTGCTCCGACTCAGAAATCATTTCTTCTAAGACTCCTTCTAGGTCATCCATCATAAATTTGAAACAGAAAAACATGTTATTGGCAGCAAGAAAAACATGTTATTGGTGTTGTATGTGTAGCAAATGCAAATGAATCTCCCAGAGTTGCAAGTACCTGATTTTGTCAGTGGATAGCTTGATCAACCAATGGATTTCATATTGGCTTGGTGTACCTACTTTGTATTTTCTTTGAGATCTCTTAAAGTACATAGATTTCATATGCCAAACATACTCTTGTGTCACATATTATTTCAGAGAACATAATTAAGGAGACATCCAGATTTAATCACTTCTTACACAATCACATGGTTACATCCAGATTCCAGATACAACATTTAACTCTTGTCACTCTAGTTGTTTTTATTTACAGTCATCACCCAAAACAACAGTTATGAAGTAACTTAAAGATATATATTAGACTTAAAGTTAACACCTATTAATAGAAAATATGCTAAGTGAAGAAAGTTTTGCAGAAATTTCAACAAGATACCCACAAACTTGATATCTGTAAATCACACAGTTCAATAAATTTATTCATTAACTGCAGTCTTTCTCTACTAATGCAATTTGTGTTTATTTTCACATAACCGTTCCTGCCAGAGTTTGGAGAGTTTGGAAAGGACGCACAATTTCCGAGACTTCTTATTCAATTCTTGTTGAATGTTAGAATGTGACTCAGTAAGAGCTGACAAATCTCATGAGTGTAAAGAATTGTTTTCAAACTTGAGAATGTTATTGAAAAAGAGCTGCACCTTCCAGTATGGCTACTTGTCACTAGTCAACCTGGAAAAATAGGAATGCTAACCTTGGGTCTAAATGTAGGAAACCTAAATTTCATGACCATGTGGAAGGAAGGCATCTAATTTTATGAATTAGAGTTAAAACGCCCTAGCAACTAATCCTTTTCATTTTTGTCCCTCTCCTATTTTTAATGTAGTTCATGTTTATTTTGTAATGGGCTCATGGCATTTGTTGATTCATTATAAGTATATATGATACCATATATTTCAAAAGATCTTACATATCAAGTATTAACTAAGTTTTATGATATTTATATTAAGTGTCAACTTTGCATACCCGATGTTTTGTCGATACACACTGGGCATTGTGTACTAGCACCTGCACACCATGTAACCTTCCATTGTACCCTACAACACCACTCTTTTTGAGGCATTTTTCAAACAATTCTTGTGCTTGACATATGCTTCTACATTTTTCTTATATGTTTATTGAGAATTAACAACTATGATATCTGCAAAAATAAACTTTTAATTTTTTTTATGGACGCTCACAAGGTTGGTTGAGTTTGACTTTGAACCTACATTATACAATAGAGCATGACCTAGACCAAATGCTAAATATTTGGCCACAAATTTAACCTTTGATACGGTGTTGAAAAGGGAAATTCACTCTTTTGCACTGTTAGTATTATTAGGTCCCACTCATCACCTCAAGTCATATGGTTCGTTGTCCTTATCTCTAAATTTTTTCTCCAATCCTATTGTATTAATGCTTTTAGTTTGTAAATTCTGTGTAAAAACTTGCCTAGAAGATTACATGCAAACTCATGAACTCATGAAGGTTCAATGTCTAAATGATCAAGAAAAAAAGGTGAGAACCCTTGCAAAGTAAAGGTTTGTGTAGAGGTTGGGAGGTTTGAGTGTAACCCAACTGATTTGTAATTCTTATATTACTGTCCCTTGTCATAGTCAAGCTATGAAATGAGGGAACGTGTTGAGAGTGATAAATAGGAGTACTGGAAGTCGAGAGGAGTTTGATAGAGGTATATAAGTTGCACTAAATCTTGAGGAACCTTCATAGTAAAAGGAAAGACATGAAAAACTTACACAATCTCAGTCCGTCAAAACCTTAACACAGAGTTAGGGCACTAAGGGTGGTTCCTAATTTTTGATGCTGGGAGTTGTTTTAAACCTTATTGGTAAGGGATACTTGTGTGAAAGTTGATATAAAACTCTGAGAAGAGTTCTAAGGTTTGAGGAAGAGGATCATTCAATTTCATGTGTGAGTTATAAGTTGGGCCTTATTGAGTAATGTGGTTGCAAGTTTTTCACTTGGTTTGACTATAGACTGCTACATGATTGTGGTAACTTTGGAAAGTTATGTTGAACCACGTGTGGGAGTTGTCTCTTTATAATATGCTAGGTGAGAACTTGACCTAAAGGAGTAAACCCTTGGGCCTTTGTAATGTATCCATGCACGTTAAATAATTGTAGCATTCAAACTGTGTTTATATTTCCTTATGATTTGAGATTTTTTTTGAAGGAACTATCTTTTGCCTGTGAGGAGAATTCAAGATGATTGTATTGTCATGTTTGAATGACACCAAGAATGTGGTTTATGAACCTAATCTTTTTATAGACAAATATGCATTAACTGGAAGTCTCTGTTTCCACGTGTAACAGTCTAGAAAAGGGTGAAGGTGCTTGCTAAGGAATCACTACTTGATTCAAATGCCTGTAGACAATTGTATTAAAATGATGGTGAGATTCTTCAACTTATCATTTAATGGCCTAATAGAACATTGAGATTACACCTACAGGTTTGGCAAGAGAACTGTGTGATTACTCATTATTTAACCACGAGTAACGTTGAACAATGGATGCAATAAGGTGCTTGCTAAGGAATCTGACCATAACTGCACACCTACAGATTTGGCAAGAGAACTGTGAGATTGCTCATTATTTAAGGACCTCCTCGAGCTTGACTGGTGAGATTCTTTTCAAGCAAAGATCATTCTAAACCTACAGTTCAAATTTAGGAACTTGAGTCACTCATTTCAAAAATTTATTACAAGAATTAAGCTCTCGGGATTCACTGTGATGCACAGTGGAAGGATGCTAGGGCTAGACAATTGAAACCCTTAACCATAGACATTGGCCTTGAAAATTTGTAGGAATCATCTCAGGGGAGTGCTTAAGGAGAATCACAAAGAATTCTTGAATTTCATTGGTCGAACTGATGTAAGTTTGAACAGATGGTTCCTTTGAGTCAATAAAAGGAGAAACTTAAAACACATATAATTGTCCTTTTAACATTGAAAGTAGAGCAATAACATCAATTTCTGTTTGACAAAATGTATACGTTTGCCACTAGACGAATCAAACCACAGGCAAATCACAGATTATGGATATAATTAGCAAATCACAGGCAAATTATGGATATAATTAGCAAAACCAAGTTCAAGAAATTTAAATGCATTACAATCAATGAACAAATGACAAGTGAACATACAAATGAAAATTTTAAAAATCAACAACTCAAAAAATAATTTATTTTTTGAATCTCCGACTCCCTAATGACATGTTCAAACAGTACAACGCTTGCCCCAACTTATTCATCTTCCAAGATTGCTACGATCCCCTCAGACGGACCCCCGGGTTCGGGTAAGCTATCATTATCATAGACTTCATTATATTTGATACCATTCTGTAAATACACCATGACTAGAAATTGAAGCTATGATTAAAAATGCGGAAAGAACGCCTCGATCCATAAGAAACTTCATAAAGCGTGTACTGATAATACAAAACAAAATCTTAAGTTAAGAACGAAGAACATACCCGAAGCTCACGACGATTTTCCTGCTATGGAGGCTCTCAGATCGTGACAATGTTTGATTCTCAGATCGTGTAAGTGCTAATCTGGGAAATGCATTCATCAAGGGCAAACCATTTTCTACGGGGCGAGGAACAGAAAAAATGACGAGTGTTTGATTCCCACGCTATCACATAATTTCAAAAATAATGAGAAGAACACCGGGTGCCACGTCGGACAAATCCGCAGACCCTGTCATGATGCCAGCACACCCGGTGATATTGCGCTACAGGTCCCACGTGGACGTGGCCACAGATCAGGTGGCAGAACTTCCCTGTGACGGAAGTTTGTTTGACTCCGTTTGGTCCGTGTATCGGGGTTGGGATCGGGTATATGCCACGTCGGTTGCTGAGGGCTGGTTACGGCAGCGCTCCGGATGAGACTCGAACCCTTGTCATTTGCATCCCTTCCGTTCAAACTGAAACCCTTGATGACTCTGGCATTCAGACCAAAAACCCTTGATATTTCCTGGAAATCATGAGAAATATAACATAAACGAAAATGGAAACTTTGGAATGCAAATAAAACAATAATAATAGAATTATCTTAATATCTTATTAATGTAATATAAACATATACATATCTCATTAATAAAATAGAAACATCCATTAATTTTGTTTTTAATTAGTTTTGTTTGATTTTTTTTTTTCTTGTTTAATTTTAATATATTGATATTGATTTGTAATTGTTTTTTTTCTATATGTTTGATTTCTTATAAATAAAAATTGGATAATACAAGTTAGATGCATTCGATTTGGGCTTTTCCAAATGTTATTGGCCAATTTTTGACTGGGGAAAATTGAAAATAAATAAATAAATAAAATAAAAATAGAAATTTTGAAATTTTTCAAAATTTGTTACTTTCCGTGGTTTATCACTTTCATCATGACCGTCTCATTTTTGTGATCATTTCGGTCTTCGTTTCATCCTTTTCGGGCAAGAACTCCTCCCGCCAGGTATTGAACTGCGTTAAAATTAATTAATTAATTACTCTTTGTTTGATTTAATTAATTTTTTAATAATTTTGGAGTATTTAATTAAATAAATATTAATTAAAATTTGTTCGACAAGTTTTATTTTAATTGCTGTGGAAAAATAAGCTTTCGCTTCCCATTGCCGAGAATGCCAAATTTGCTTCCTCGGCCCAGATTTTCCCCTTTCCTGGAAAAATTGTTTTAAATTCCCGCTCGTGGGATTTCTTCCCCCAATTGCCAAATTAATAAATTGGCAAAAGAACAAGAAATCTCCCGATTTCCCACATGGGGAAATTAAACGGAGATTGTCAGCCCACTTTGCCATTCCCGTTAGCAATTGGGCATTGCTTTCCCCATTTCCCCTGGCAATTAATTTCACTACTCGGGAAGAGGGGAAGTCAGTTTGACCCTCATAAATTCCTTCGACGAACTCGGTGGAAAGAGTCGTACGAAGCTTTCTAAAATTGCTTCTCACTTCTTCTAAAGAACATAATATTTTTATCACATCCCACAATACTGCAAACGCCATTGTGAAGGAGAAATACAGGAGGGACAACTGAGGATCATCAAGCTTCTTTGAAGGAAATACCACGTATCAGCTATTTGCATTGAAGAAAGATTTCCCATGCACAACCCAAGGGAAAACAACAAAGAAGAACAGATGTAAAAATTCATCACGCTATTTGGAAATAACAATCCATGCAGGGGGGGATAGCGCACCAATCAAAGAGGATATTCCCATGCTTTGGGAGGAATTCAACAAGCCACGCATGCACAAGGCTCAGTGAAGTAAAAAATAAAAAATAAAGATCATGTATTGGCAAGAATAAAATAAAACAAAAACAAAGATTCCACGCACAGCAAGAAAGGAATAGTCCAAAAAATAGGAAAAAGATACCACGTGGGGGGAGGAAAGATACAGCCAGAGCAAAGCCAAGACAGTCCATGTTTCAGCAAGAAGAAAAAAAAATCAGTTAATACGCATTTCTCATAAGAAGAACAGTCCAAAAAATGCAGCTAGATGGAAGATTTGTAAAGGATAAATAGTTTCCATGCAGGTTTTGAAAGCTCCAAAATTTCAACGCATGGGTAACGAAAATATATTCCTCCACGCATTTTGGAAACCAAGTTCCAATGCCTAGCCAGGGGGAAAATAGAACACCACGCCTAAGAGGTAAATCAATACGCCGCTGTTAAGAAAGATTTTCCACGAAGGTTTACAAAGCTCCAAGCTTTTCCACGCAAGAGGTAGAAGTAGGTACAAATTCCACCAAATTCTCCATGCAGTAGGGGTGTGAAATACAATAGTCATTGCCAATCCAAGATTTTCAACGCATATGCAAAAAGTAATAAAGATTGGTCAGCATAAGACAAAATCCACTCAGTTGTATATGCATTGGCAAAGAGAAACACGACTATCCAAAGGAAGAAGTGAATGCATCGTTCAGAAGATCACAAGGAAGAAGTGAATCTCAAAGTACACGGTTATTTAAATTAGACAATTTTTACACATACCAGGGAGAATTTTGCTCCAGAAAATTAAATAAAAAATGATGTTGAACTCAAGTGGTTTCGTTTATTTAAAATAAATAAATAAATAAAAGTTGTCGCCCGAGTCGGAATTCAAACCTAGTCTCGGTGTGTGATTTTGTAAACAAAACTAGTTATTATTATTATTATTATTGTTTTTAAATAATAATAATATTATTATTATAATTAAAACAAATCATATTGTTCTTGCACTGACGGGGGTTTTCGGACACTGAGACCCGACCCCACTTGCGTTGTTTTGCGTCCCTGAGTCATTTTTCTGTGAAATTCATAATCGCTGAAAAATCTAACAAAATTTGCAGGAAGATTGAGGAAGCCAATGGAGAAATCGAACAAATCCGTGCTCAAGTATGAATTCCAAGGAATCATCCCTCCTAGTTCCAGAAATTGAACAAATCCGTGCTCAAGTATGAATTCCAAGGAATCATCCCTCCTAGTTCCATTAAGTCGGCATATGACAATATCACTGATACAAATCTGGGTCACATCAATGTGTAACAGTCTGTGAACGGGTGAAAACTGAAGGCAAAACCATATTCTCGGATAGGCCTTTACCATAGTGGTCTACCCCAAGCAGCAGCATTTCCTGTCGCGGTGCAATGTCTGGAGTTGGTTATCGCTTGCGCGGAGTATTATGATCCCGAAAGACGAGGAATTTTTAAAGATAACCACGAGTCTTTCCTCTTAATCACACCGTAGCATATTGAGGAATTGCTCGGCATACCTGACTTTCCTGAGAATGCAGATATCACTCGCTAGTCAGCACAAGAATTTTGGGATGAAAAACCCCTTTGGTGGAGCAAGATGGTTAATAACAACTGGTTAGTAACCAAGAGGCCTCGAATTGACAAGCTTCCCAAAGAACTGTACCACGTTGAGTTCGTGGAAGAAATCGGGCACATGATTACTCTCCTAAGTCGAGTTTTCGATCTACCCTCTACTAGGATTTTCCACCCAAGGATGTATCAGTTTATCTGTATCATCCTTGCCAAGAAAGAGTTTGTGGATTAGGCCACCATCATCAGTAACACCCTTCACAAACAATTGATAGAAGTTAGATGACTGAATGCTTTTACATGACATCGTATCTGACTTATGCAGTAGCAAGAAGAAAGCTATTTTCGGGACTTGAAACGAGAGGAGTCATGGGTCCATCAAATAGTGTTTTTCAATATTACCCGCAACTCAGTTTCAAAAATAGCTCTCACCATTTTAGAAGAGTCAACGATGCATTCACCTTCTGCGTGATTCAGAACCTGAATCGGAATACAGAGGAAAGATTTTCTAAAGAAGCCATGAGTGTCATTTCCCAATGGGGAACATGGTTTATTCATTTTTCATCCTTTTTCTTACATTTGCGTGAGTGGCTTTGTTGGTACTCCATGCAAGCTTCCTAAGTACATCAATGACATATGGGGCATTAATGGAACTTGCGCGACAACTATTCCAAGTTCATTGTCTTCTCAGTGACAAACACTGTTCAGGAATTCATTTCCCAATCCAAATCAGGGAATACTAATGTCCAAATCTTTTCAGTGCACAGCTCATGGAAAAAGAGTTCGCTCTCATTACAATCCATCCATATGTGAAGAGAGCCCAGTTTGATATCAATGGATACATGCAGAAGATTCTTGGAGCAAAGTATCAACATAACCCTACCATGGAAGATTTCTAGGCTGCCTGTTCGGAGGAACATTAAGTAAGAAGACAAGAGTTTTCTCGCCTAACACTTGCTCAAATCAAGGCCTTCCACATCAAGAACATGTTAGTGTGAGTTATCTTATGTGTCCTCCTCTCACATTGGAGGGTCATCTCACATGGGTTAGGTTTGGGGTTAGGTTTAGGGTTTCATGTGTGTCATGCACTAGGGTTACTCAGCACCCTATATGTACCCCTTTACTATTCATTTATGAGCATGCCAAGACACTCTGTTGTCTTTCATCTATGCAAGCTTTGTTTCTGTTGAACAAGTTCTTCCATTAATGATCAATTTTTCCTTACTATCGCTGGAGCTATCACGATTCCATTAGAGTGCAACTACTTTGTGGTGCCTCTTTTCCGATTTGATTCTCGCAAACTCTTTTCATGGTATCAGAGCTGAGATCGGGTAAACATGCACTCGTTATTTTTTAGTTGCGATTACTCCTCCTTTGTTTCATTATTTTACTCTGCATGCAAGTTTTTCGATCACTATTTTCTTGAATTATTTTGCTCACGTATCTAACAAGCCTTTTCAGAAAGTTGTGTCGGTTTTTGTGCCTTTTTTGTGCATGTGTAGGTTTTCATCATTCCTTGAGCAATCAGGGGTTTTGCCGCCATTTTTAGCTAGCTGCAGCTAAATCCAAAATAGAGTATTTTCTAGTTTTTTAATTTTTTATTTAACTGAAATTTTTTATCTCTATTTTTGGTTTCTCTGTGTTTTTTTGTTGCAGGATATTGAGTGTTTTGCTAAGCCGTATTGTTGTTTCACTGATCTCCAACCACGGCCACGTCCTCCCTCCCACGGCTGCTGCTTCCTCACGACCTGCACTTTATTTGGTAAGTTTTATGCCTTTTAAAGTTTTTGGTACACATTTTTTTATAAGCTTTGGCTTTGGCTTCTGCCCTGCGCGCCCCGTCCAGCTGTGTGCTGCTTGAACCCTGCCGCCCTGCTGTACTGTGGCCATTTTTTGACTGTTGTCGCACCCTGCCGCGGCCTCTCCCCGGCCTACACCACTTCCCTAACCCTGTCGCTACTTCGTTGCTCCCTACGGCCCTTTCCCATGCACGTGCAACAACACTTACAAAAAAAAACAAAAAAAACAAAGCCTCACGCCGTTTTCACATGCAAAAAGATTTACATTTGTTTTTAAAAAAAAAAGCGTCTTTTTGGTTAGTTTTAAAACATATTACTTACCGTTTTCATAAACCTTTAAGTTTTTTAAAAAAGCCGTGGTAAGTTTTTTCTAAACATTTTTTTTGGTAACCTGCCTCTTTTTTTCATTTGATAAGTGTTTTTTTAGTAAGTTTTAAAAAAAAACACACGCTTTTAAAAACATACGTAAGTTTTTAGAAAAAACATTCCTTTCCTAAGTTTTTTAAATAATAGAAATTTTTTAAGTCTTATCCTTTTTTTAAAAAAATACGTGTGCTTTTTTAAACAATACTTATGGTAAGTTTTTAAATACTTATGGTAAGTTTTAATTACTTTTTAATTAGAAGTTTAAATAGATATTTAATAGATCTTATTTAAATATCTAATTAGTTTTTTTAACATTTAGATCTTCATTAAGATCTAATTTTTCGATCTTAATTAATTTTTTGTAATTAATTAGATTTAATTTAATTAAATCTGTTTTTTTTATTGATTGCAAATTAATTTAATTCTATCTTATTTTACGATCTGGTAATTTAAAAATTGTCCTTCAATCACCTTTTTTAATCGTCTTTTTACAAACTCCAATAACTCTCAAAATAGCAAAAATTCGAGCGTTTTCAAACGATAAAATTTAGGGTTATTGTCGATTTTTTTTACTAATCATGCGCTCAAGTGTGCAGTGGCACTTTGTGCACCTCTTTGCCTTCTAAGCTCTTTTCCGGCGTTTTGAAGACTTTTTGAACTCCTTGAGTTCCCAAACCTTGTATTTCACCCTTATTATTGCTTGCGACTAGTGATCGCATCCACCACAGTCTACAGCAAGGGGGTTTCCTTTTATGACGTGAGACGTTTTTTCTCACCACCAGGGTTGGCTTTCACTTCCTTTCTATTTTTTGTTTGTGCTTGTTTACGGTGTCTTTTTTTGTTGCGCTCCACGAAACACTGTTGTGGTCTCCTCTTTTGTGCGTTATTACGCTAATTGCAAGACGAGTTACCAAGTGTTTCAAACCGCATGCACGGACCCGATTGTAATCAATGCACTAAACTATAAAGTGTCGAAAGCAAGGGGTTGTTATTGTCTTGGGTGGTTGTGTTTCTTTTCTGCATTTCTTTATTTTTATCTCATTATGGATGCACTTTCAATTCCTTTGTTTATGTCGTTCAACTTTTTCGAATGGAGATCGAAAATAATAATGAAACTAAGGGGTAAAGGGTTATTCCGCATCACCATGGGAACTGAGACTGAACCAGACGACGAACCTGAAAAATCTAAGTAGTTAAACCATAGTGATGAAACTTTAGGTCTTCTTTACATGTCTGTTTCTCCTAACTTGCTCTTCCATATTGAGGCGTCCGAAACACCTAAATCTGCGTGGAAAACGCTGGATGCGATGTTTGGACAACTAAATGACATGAGAGCACATGAGTTGGAAAACGAACTACTAGGGTTAAATCCTAGTGACTTTGAAAACCTACAATCTTTCTTCTCAAAATTTGTCCACATTAGATTATTGTTAAAAGGATGTCAAGTAGAAAAGAAAGATTCTCAACTGATCTTGTCAATTCGCTCTAAGCTAGGTCCCAAATATTATGTCTTCGTGTCAACTTTCTACGCTACAAAAGCTGCTTTGGGCGATACTTGGACTATACCCTCCTTTGACTGTTTTTCGTTCCAACTCATTTGAGAATAGGACAAACTCATTCAAATGGGGTCTCTCAAGTCCAAGTCACATGCCCTTGTAGCAAGTACTAGCAAGGGAAATAAGACTGAAAAGAAGAAAGAAACAAAGGATCAACCTAAGAAAGAAATCAAGACCAGACCTAAAAATGACACAAACACTTCGACTTCTGAGCCTAAGGCACAGAAAAGCAAGTATTTGTGTTCCTATTGCAAGAAGTTTGGTCACGACGAGTAACAATGTTTTAAGAAACAGATTGATCACTTATCTCATTTACTTGAGAAGAATAAAATAAGTGTTCCTGAATCCATAAAACAAAGTGCTCCGAAGGCCGAGTCTTCTGCTGCAAAAGGTGCTAAAAATGATAAGAAGAAAGGAAAGGCCCTTGTAGCCAGAGTTGCTTCTTCATCGACATGGATTATAGATTCCGGTGCCTCGCACCACGTGGGTTCTTCGCATGTTGAGTTTTCCAACATCGAACCTTGTGGTATGTCCTAAATCACGATGGGTAATGACACAACAGTGTTGGTTTCTGGTAGTGGATCGGTAGAGATGGATGGGGGAACATTTAACCAAGTGTTGCGCATTTTTATCTGTCTACCAATCTCCTATCGGTTTACCAAATTACTCACCTTGGTGAAGGAATGCGAGTGGAATTTGGTCCTAACTCGGTGATTATTCGTGAGCTTAACAATGACATTATAGTGGCTGAGGGAAAGGCAGATCACCGTGCACGGTTGTACACCTTCTCCCACTTTACTTCTGATTCTACGCCCACTGCCTTGCTCACTCATGCAAATGAGGTTAGTAAGCTATGGCATGAGCATTTCGGACATCTAAATTATCACTACCTTGAACAATTGAGCCAAAATGAAATGGTCAACGGGTTGCCTCGCGTCAAGTTTTCTAAGGGTCTTTGTGAGGGTTGTACCCTTGGAAAGCATCCTAAAAAAAACTTTGACAAAGGAAAAGCCTGAAGAGCCTGGTTTGGACGCAAGCCTGATGGATCCAAAGAGAGAAGCCTGATGTTGAGCACTTTCGAGTCTTTGGATCCAAGGCTATGGTTCGGATTCCCAAGAAGAAATGCAAGGCCTTGGAACCACAATCCAAACCTTGTATCTTTGTAGGGTATCCCGATGGCGTGAAGGGATATTGACTGATGAATCCTTCTTCTCATGAGTTGTATATTGAGAGAAGTGTTAAGTTCGATGAGTCTTCTTCGACTTCTACTTCTCCACCTATTGAAGTTCTTTAGCTCGCTAACTCGGATTCTGACTCATCAGATGATGATACTGTTGAGCGTGGTCCTCTTCCGGATCCTCCTGACCATGAGACCTTTGAGTCTTCTGATTCTGACAGTAGTGATGACGAGGACCATGTCTCTTCTCACTCAAGTGAAGAAGCTTCCGACTCTGAGCTTGATCCTCCTGGTCCTCTTTGGGCCAGGGAAACTTTGCAAAGTGCTGGAGATTTAGTTGGAGATACTTCGGATATGAAACATACTCGCTCAGATTTCGTTGGACCCCACTCTTTCTTCGCCTCTGCTTCTGATCCATAGTCTTTTCGGGAGGCTTCTGGTATTCCTGAGTGGGATTCTGCCATGGATGAGGAGTATTGCTCTCTCATGAAGAATGATACTTGGGATCTCACCACTCTTCCGAAAGGAAGAATAATCGTTCGGTGTTAGTGGGTGTTCCGAAAAAAGTATGGAGTAGATGGAGATGTCGAAAAGTTTAAAGTGTGATTAGTAGCTAAGGGTTTCTCCCAGATAGCTGGGTGTTGACTATACTGAAACCTTTGCTCCAATTGCAAAGATGACTTCTATTCGACTGACCCTAGCCATTGCCTCAGCGAACAAATGGAAAGTCCATCAAATGGACTTTAAGAGTGCCTTCCTTCATGGTGACCTAGAGGAAAAAATCTATATGGAACAACCTCCGGGTTATGTCAAGGATTCCTCCCTCGTTTGTAAGTTAAAGAAGTCTCTTTATGGCCTTAAACAAGCCCCTCGGGCTTAGTATGCCAAGATGGACTCCTTACTTACATCAGGGTTTACTAGGTGTCACTCTGATCCAAATATTTATATTCTAAGACAAGATTACTCCATACTCATTCTTGTTCTCTATGTTGATAACTTGTTGATCACAGGCAACTCTTCCTCTATTATTGATTATGTGAAGATCGCCTTAGCCAACAAGTTTTCCATGATTGACTTAAGACTGCTTCATTACTTCCTTGGGATCCAAATTTCACAATCTAACTCGGGAATCTTGATTTCGCAACCTAAGTATGCTCTTGATTTGCTAGATCGTTTTCAGATGTTCGATTGCAAGTATTCTCTTACTCCTTTTCTTTCCGGGGTGAAGTTGGTTTTCAGATTGCTCTACTCCCTTGGTTGATGGTACTCTTTATTGACAGTTGGTGGGAAGCTTGATTTACTTGACTCACACTCAACCGGATTTATCATATGCTGTTGGGATCGTGTCCAGATTCATGTAGGAGCCACATGAGCTGCATTGGGAAAGCAGCTAAACGGATCCTTCATTATGTTTATGTTTTCTGTTGAGCAAGTTCTTCCATTAATAATCAATTTTTCCGTTGCTATCCGCTGGAGCTATCACAATTCTGTTGGAGTGCAACTACTTCGTGGTGCCTCGTTTCCGATTCGATTCTCTCAAACTCTTTTCAAAACCCTCCTGATTCATTCGTAAGTGATGATGAAGATGTCATTGATCCCTCATATGATGCAGTTGCTTTTACCCCGTTGCCTCGAATTGACTGGACTAAAAGAAATGAATTTTCTCTTGATAGTAAGAATCAACCAATTCTTGAAGAAGCATATCTTGGTATGACAGAGAACTTGCCAAGTTACAATCAATTCAAGATCATGCTTCAGGATCACAAAAATTGCCAACACGAGGAGGCCTTCATTCAACCAAAGCCTCTTTTCGATCAACCTCTATACCATCCAATCATACACTATAAGCAAGAAAGGAGTGGTTGTCAAAATCCACTTTGCCAAGTAACGTGTCACGAGGAGAAAAATATAAAGATCCTAACCCCGAAGAAGGAAGAGAGCGTGTATCGGGATTTTCTACCTTGAGTAGAGATTCTTCTACCCACATTATTAATAGTGCTCAGAAGTTCGTGGCAAACGATCCTCATCCATGCTTCGAACAAGCGTCCCACTCAGGTGCAGGTAGTTCAAATATCAAACACTTCGGAGCATGTAGTTCATGAAGGGATTTACAAAATCTCCCGAATAATCAGCAGGTGGATATTGAGGTTATTTCTCCTCAAATCGAGGTCATATATAGGGTTTAAGCAAGATCTCATGATGTCGAGAACAACGAGAATATTGATTTGAGCTCTAGGATTTTGTATGCGGAAATAGTGCATGATACTCCTTCCTGGGTTGATTACGAGGTTAAGAAAAGGAAGAGGGTTGTCAAGGCAATTGACATTGATTTTGATGCCCTTTTCAAACTTTCAAATGACATCATTCCAAAGAAGCCTAAGGTGCTTTCTCGAATAATGGTGGATAATGACGGAAATAGATTTGCAGATCTCACCATCCCACAAGTTGATAAGGAGTGTGATGCCATGACACCTGCTGATTATGAAGTTTCCAGACTTGGACTTAGGAGGTCCACATTAGAAAGTGACATAGCGATGGCTTGAGATTCAATTGATATCGTGCTAAAGAGACTTGAGAAATATAAGTCTCAGAACTCTCAGCTCAAGGCCGAAAAAAATCAATTGGTTGGAATATGTTCAACATTTAATAAATCTCATATCATCCACTTTCCCAGTACCTGATGCAATGGCTTCCCCTGATGAAGAAACTCTCAATTTGTCAAAATAAATAAACACATTAGGCCATGTCACTAAAACTTGGCTTTCAAAGATTCTCGTTTTAGGCCAAGGGACGATCAAGACCGCGGTTAAGCTTCATGAAGATGTCAATGCGTATCTTTATCCAATTCTTTCTTTAAAAGAAAACTTTTGTTTCTAATATATCAAATTTGGATGAGATATTGCCCAGTTTGCAGGAGATGACAAGTATGGAAATCTTCAGTTTTAGCTATTGAAAGAATTCTCGAATTTGAACATCGAGGGACACGTTTTCTTTGGTGTCTACATCTCAAATCAAGAAAGATGCTTCTCGAGGATTCTATGATCCATTATGAGAGCATATGCAATGAAGCCTTCACTTCACTCTCCTTGATTCAAGAATTCATAGCTGAGATTCCTTGCAACCTCGTAAATGAGCATAATCAAAGATGTTCATCGGAGCAAGTGGAAGACCAATTTTTACAATTGTTTAAGGACATGTACACTCCCGCCAACAATTTATCGTCAATTTCAATGGAGCGGTGCATGAAATTAAAGAACTTATTTGAGAACGCTCAATCCAAAATTGTTAATTTAAATGATATGCCAAGTAGAATTCTTGAATTTCAGGTATTTTGTAAGGCTATTCTTCGACCAAATAAACCTCTAGAAGAAGAAAAGATGTTTGAAACTTTGCGAAAGGTTTAGATCCTTTCAACTGGCAAAAGCGGCAGATCATAATTTCATCGGCGGTTTAGGGAGTTAATTTTCTTGGTATCTAACGAAGTGGGAGAGTCTATTTCTCATACACTTGAGATAGGCGGACCTCATTTCAATGGATAAGGCACTAGTTATTATTGTATATTTTAAAAAGTGCATTTTTAAGAAAAGCATGTTGTTATTTGTTTTCGGAAATTATGGGTAACATAAGTGATTTCCATTTTTGGTTGTCTTTTAATAAAGTTTGTTAGAAAAAGTCAAAGGTCACTTAGGTGCCTTATTTAATGATCATGTTAAACCCTAACTATTTTGTAACCAACTTTTGGGTTATAAAAAGAGGTGAGGGGCTCATTTGTAAAGGGTGACTTTGAGAGAGGAGAAGAAAATACTTTTGTATGCAAGCTTTACTTCGAAGAAAGAAAAATTGTGTTCTTTTGAGAAGACATTTCAAAGTTAATGAAATATGATCTTTGTGTCCCATTCATTGTCTCTTATAGCATTTGATGTTCTTATGTTCATTAGATGTTAGTGTTTGAATCTTGCATGTAAATATTGTCTTTGATCTTATTGTCAACGTTATTAATCTGTTGTTCTAGTTCCCAGTGATCAAAATTTGATTATCTATTTGTTCACATGTGTTCCCTTTTACACATTCATGTTTAGTTAACTCAAACTCCGTTTTACTTGTGTTAGTTAATCATCTTTCCTCTTCATGCAATATTAGGCTCTGTTTTTACCTAACTCTTGCATGTTCTTTCAATTCATTCCATTCCACTCCTTTCCTTCATTCTATTCCATCCCCCTCATTCACTTTTATTTCCATTGATGTTCCAAAACACCCCCCACATACAATTTTGAATGTATAAATGTAAATATAGTTTTGGTTTTCAATAAAGGCAACCTCACCTTCATTTGAGGAGGGACTTCGTTCCCACACTGTTGCATGTCATTTTGCATGTGTGCAAATCCATTTGCTAACACCAGAGAAAGGTGAAATTTGAAGATTGGTCTTACAAAAGCCTAGAAGGTAGAAGTTGGAAGATGAACTCATTTTCTATATAATTGCAAGTTTGCATTGAGTGAGTCATTTATACCATTTTCTTCAAATTTGTTTTTAAATTGTAATTTAAAATTTTATTTTAATATTGTCATAAACTTTAATGATGTTTATGGATTTTTTAGTGCAACATGATTTTTTGAGGAAAAAATGAATATGTGAAAAACTATGAAATTGATTAGTACAATCTATTATACATAATTAAATAAAAGTCACATAACTATGCTTGAATACTACAAAGAACACCAACATCCATATAAAATCTAATTTAATTTATGTATTTTGTAATAGTTATTATAAAAACAAATTTGACATGCATATTAAATTTTAAACGTCAAATGATAGCCATATAATTTTCTAGATTCCCAAACAATTTTACTATGGCAGGGTAACATTGAACACCAAAATCTTGCACTGTTCTCCATACAAAAATATCGTCCTAATATAGCATACCATAATGTGATTGGTATGCCCATTTCCCATCATTATTTGTTTTTACATTTTTCAATCATACTATAATATGATCGGTATGTCATATTTCCCCATCATCATTCGTTGGTATATTTTCTAACAAATTGGGAGTGAACGTGCCATATGACATCATAGCCCTCACGTCAATAGGCAAACTCTTTTCGTGACCCCACATGCCACGTGATGGCATTCCACCACGTAAATACATATTTTGAAAAATGCATTTTCAAATCTCCTTCCCGCATTTTAGATCACTATTTAGATTATTTGAAACAAAGTTCCATTGTTTGAAATGGACCCCCTATCAAAAGTCTCACTATTATCGAACCAAATATTCAACAAACCATACATGCAGGCTATTTATGTTCAAAGTAAAGTTTGAATGGTAAGACTATGGCCTTGAACAATGAAGACGTCATGATTTTGTTTATGTGACACCATAAGTACATTTTTAAACTTAATTTTTGAATTCCGACTTCCTTTCGAACGCCCTTTCAGACACCACCATCATAGGCATCTATGTTACAACAAAGGGACTTACAGATGTGGTTTGCATTTTTATAAAGGGTATTGTATGTTCTCTAAAATGTGGGTATGCATTGTATAAGTAATCACTTGAAGTTGTAAGAAACCACTTGTTGAATTATTGGTAATTGTTTGACCAAATGTTCCTTGTTGCTATACTGTAAATTACTTACTATTTGACAAAATATAATGATTGGCTCCCATTTTGACACAGGATGGGAGGATGTAGCCGTTCCAGTGGTATATGGCTTTACACTTGTCAATTAGATCTTTATGAAGTTCCCCTGGTCATTTCAACAAACTTGTTCTTTTTAAATTCTAACAACCATGGCTTTTGTCCACAAGGAAAGGACGGCTTGACAACATAAGGCATTTTGTGGAGAAGTTCACATGCCTTGTGTTTGCTTCACATTTTTCATAGATATACCACATCACTTTCAATTATATCTAAAAAATCTATTTATAATAACTTCCTATTTTATCTCAAGGCAAGAGAATGTTGGAGGAGATTAAGGCATCTCGCCAAAATCATCTTGATCCTCTCACAAGCATGGATCTAAAACATCTACCTGAAGTCTCAATTTCATTAAGTAATGAATTGGATAAACGTCAATAAATGCCCATGACCTGTTAACATTGAACTCCAACAACGCTCTTCACATTTTCTCTATACAGGTACTATTGAATTCACCACAACCCAACATGGCATTGACCATTCTATGTGTGGGTATACCCCTCATATACAATAGTTATGTGTGTATGCATTGTTCAATTATGGGATTCTCTTTCTAATCCATGTCCTTTGCTCTCACCTAACTACAAGAACGTAGTGACTTATTCCGTTGTTAAAGATAAAGCTTGGTGATCATGGCCATCCCTGCATACTCAACATATATGTATGCTCATTTCCTTTGTGGATAAAGTATGTGGGCATGGTTTGTGAAGCACTTTGATTTGTAAATACCATAAAAATTCAAAACCACTCTTATTTTCAACTACCATAGAGCATAAGAGGGCCAAAATAATTAAAGAAATTGCTAATATTGTTAACCTTAAATCTTTTACCATATTCCTTTGTACAATACATAAATTTAGAAAAATCACCAATTACAGAAAATGTCAACCAGTATGAATCCAAATAGTGTGTGTTAGACAACATGGTTTGACTCACGGGAATTATTATTCCCATCCTCAATCAAATCCCATGTTGTTGTTGTACTAGAGTTTTTGTAGGTCCCTCATTCAACCTACATCAACAAAAATAATTTACTAACACTAGTGCAAATAATTAGGTTTATTAAATCTTAGCAGTAGGAATGTATAATAAAGAGCCATTATCATATCCTTTATGTCCAATCCTGATAAATCCATAAAACAATACAAGTAAAATGCAAGTTTCTACAAAGTGAAGTTGTGGGATAAGTACTATTCGAGTCAATTTTACCATAAGGGAAACCCTAGGTTAGTTATTTGATCTAATGTGATTTCACCAAAAAGGAAAACTTAAAGGTTGAGTAGTCAAACAATGTCGGTTCACCAAATACCCTAGGTTGGGTAGTTAAATGTAATTTAGATTCATCAAAAAGTAAACCCTAAATATTGAGCGTTCATTAAATACGTGTTCACTAAAATATAAATGTGGGAAAAGGTTTGGCACTAATAATTATACTCCAATAACCATATCTAGAGTGCTAATTAGATTCAATTAAGATAAACCATAAATCAAATGTAATTAGCAAGAATAAATGGCTATAGCAAATATAGAATAATTCAACAAATAAGTGAAATAATTACACAGAGGTTGTGTATTAATTGAAAAAACTTTTTATTTGCCGACTAATATTTAATGGTTAAAATAATTTATTGTCATGCCGACTCAATTTTAATTAATAAAATATATATATGATCATGTATTTATACATGACAATGAAAATGTAAGCTATTTTAAAGTGTGAATGATAACAAATGTGGATTGGTAAATAACTGTGAGCAAATATTACTTAGATAATTAGCACAGGGACATTACTTTTTATTAATTATTGCAAGTAAATAATAAGTGTGAATGGGTAAATATAATATTATTATATAATCTAAATTATTTTTAGCTTTTAGTTTTTTACTTTTATTTTTAGATTTATTTTTATTGTTTTAATGTATTTTTTAGTATTTTTATTTGTATTTTTTATATTACTTTTATTTTTAGATTTATTTTTATTGTATGTTAGTCTTATTTTAGTTTTTACATTTAGATGTGTTTTATAAGAATATGTTTTATATTTGTAATTAAAATTTACTAAATACAATTCTATATTTTAAAACTAGCATAGATATCTTAAATACATCTTTCTAAAATACACCGAGAGAAAAATTGAGTGAAAAGATAATAAGAGTCAAGATTTCTAGGATACTACTTGATTATGCACAAATGTGGATATAATTGTCAATGCAAAGTGGTAGAAAATAGGTCTAATAAAGGAATTTCAACCCTAGAAGGCATAGGTTATATGGCCCACACTGACCATTCCTAAAATGGTTACAGAAATGGGCAGCTACTTTTGAAAAGAGTATATAAGTGGTCTTCTTTGAAAAATGTGAAACTAAGTCTACTAATGAGATCACGTGGCTTTGGTTTTATGGAAACCTTGCTGACTATTCTCGATTTTATTTCAAATCAATGACAAGCCACTCTTCTTATTCAAAACTCTAAACTGGTCTCAACACTTTGCAAGTTCCATAAAACCAAGATGTTAATAGGGACATGTGCCAGCCCTCCATCAGTTATGAGGCCCCTTGTGTCTTCAATAAATTTGCAATTTACACTCAACTCATATGAATAAGAAATCTAAAGTATGTAAGTGTTCCAACTCTTATCCCTCCATGCATGAACACAAGCATTGAATGTTCTCTAAATGCTTTGAATTATAATTTTGGAATGGGGATGCTCTTAAAATCAATAAATTCTACTCTCATAGCTTCAATTATAATTCTTACAACATGTTTAGATTCAATCCTATTTATTTGATAATCACGTTGTACTTTGTGGTCCCTTTAGTATACAATTCAGCAGTAAACAAAACCATCAAAACTTAATTAAAAATTACATCAATGTTGCACTGAAACCCAAAAAAATTATAGCAATTAATAGAAAGATAGGAATTTATAAAATATTATATAAAAAGGTGTTAGAATCTAGCTGGAAAAAAAACATTTAGGCAACAGTGAGGCCAAGTTAGAATTCTACCTAGTAAAGCATAAGTGCATACGCAATGGAAACCATATAAATTAGATGACAAAAATGTCTCATGTAAATTGTGTGACAAAATACCTCATGAAAATTGTATGACAAAATGTTTCAAAGATATGTGGTAGTTGACTTGTTTTTAAAGTTATTATATTGCCGAAGGCAGGTATTATAGCTTTCAATCAAGCAAATATTTTGAACCCGACAAACCAATAACATATCTCCACCTGTGATTTGTTATATTTAAGCCAATGTTTTTTAAATATTAATATTTATATCATTTTTTGAAATAATTTATTTCTTCAATTTTTGTTGGATAAAATATTTTTGTAGTGATATTTTAGATTTTACAATTAATTTAAATGGCTATTTTATCTTCCAGTCAATCTCCCAGAGACATCAACAGAAATATTTTTTATTTCTATGTTAAAACATAACAAAATTATGTGACAAGTCATAAATAATCCTTGGCATTTTCTGTATACAACACATCATGTACTTGTGCGGATTGATTATTCAATTAATTATATTTTACATCGACAGGATGAAGCAATTAATATTACAACTTTATTGTGTCGATAGGATGAAGCAATTAATATTAATACAAATTAGAAAATAAGGATAAACATTCAACGAGCAAATAAGGATGTAATATATCGACTAGAGATATAATTTATTGTACTGTCCCTGTAAATTAATCCATTGAATATTTTTGGCTAATATTGTGAGGTGGGAACCAGGGCACTGGGATGTTCCAACTCAAGCATCCATGGAAACAATATCTGAAAGTAGGAAGTATGCTTTTTAAAATGGCTTGAATTTAATCGATGAAACCATTGGTAGTTCTGCACACGAGTGGTGAAGCAAGAAATTTTATTTGGATTCATGACAGTAAATGGAACCTCGTCTGGTCGGAACCCCGCGATCAATGTCATCTGTATGGCGCTTGCGGGAAGTACGGTTCATGCAACAACAACAATATACAATTCTGCAGTTGTCTTGAGGGTTCTCAGGCAAAAAAACAACACTCTCTAAGAATCCCAGGAGTGGTGGTCTAGTGGTTGCATCAGGGGTAACCCATTGTAATGCTCTGTCACAAAGAGGCAATGGCACCACCAACGGTTTCATGGAAGTGACAGAGCAAATCTTTATTGGATGGAAAATTCATTTCATTTCCCAAAGTGGAAACAATACAGGGATGTCCAGACTGTGTGTCTCAACAATTGCTCTTGCTCTGCCTTTACAATCGTGAATTCTACTTGTCGGTTGTGCTATGGAGATTTGTTAAACCTCCAAGATTCATCTCATGGTCAACCATTCTTCATTAGGTTGGCTTATTTTGATTTAAAAGCAGGGTCTTTGCTTTGCATGGCTCTCTCTGGTCAAAAGATCAAGTATAACGGTAAATTCAATCCAGGATTATAACAAAGTTTTTCCTTTAAAAAATATTAAAATGTTTACTCTTACTTTAACAATGCAGGCACCCGAGAGGCCCCCAACATGGATAGATTGGTCATTCAATAAATCTTCCTGGCTCATAACGTGGGTATGGAAATAGCAAAACTGCAAAACTGTAACTTGCTCGACACATCAATGTTGTTTCTTCAACAATCGATGCATAAGTGGCCTGCACCTATGCATTTTTTGGGTTGCGCAAAATGTTAATTGGTGGACAGTCAACGCCGACGCACCAACATGTTACGGTTAATGAGAAAAACTACTCCATGAATTAGTTGAGAGCGTAAAATGCATGAGGCAATGTTCTCCTCAAAAATCCATCGTGAAGAGCTTGCATGATGTCTGTCGATGAGCTATTTACATTGTTATGCTTCCATGGAATTATCTATAAGTTGCACGAAGCCATCTGTGGTAGCTATGTGCCATTCGTAGTAGCAGAGCACAACTGCTTGACGACCACACACGAACACAACCTCTTGGGTTCATTAATTGTATAACGACATCGATTATTCTTGTAACTTCATATCAGGAAATACTCATTTAATAAAGGAAAATCTTAAAAAATATTTTAAGCTTAGCTTCACACTTTATTTAGCTTGTAGTGAGTGCATTTTGGATATTTCCAAATTTTGTTCATCTCATGGCTGTATAAATTATTATTCACCATAATCGACATTGGCATCAAAATTATTCATGGTCAATGTAATGGCGATGTTGGTGTGTGTTATAATACTATGCATGCCACTTTTAATCCGTGGAGAAGATTGTAGAAGCAGCGATAGAGTGAAAGGCAGTGACCCAAATTTTAATACGAAGTATCCCGGCCGAAGGACCCCTTGAATGTTGTATTTCGATACAACATATCCTGTAATGGGTTATGCCGAACACAACTACTTGAAAACCACACACGGTGGTCTGAGGGCCAGAAACCTTGCAGACAGTTACAAAGATTGACTATTGTTTTTGGCCTTGCAGCACTTCGTAAGATCTAGATACACCATAGGCGTTGTTGTGGCGCCGGAACCCAAACTAGGGTCCATAATCTGCTCTTTTCAAAGAAGTACAACTAACAAGTCACCATTTCGCTAATAACTTCCCGCACCAACGTCACTTGAGGGTTTGGAGGCAATGTATGTTTCACATAAATGGAGTGAGGGAGAAACCTAGATTTGTGTGTTTTGATTGTAGATAACTTGGTTCACATATGTCCTTCGTTACTCTTACTTAAAATTCATAGCATTTTTTATGAAACTTACTTGTCGTGTTTTTTTTATCAATGTTATGTCTTATGCAATCTCGTAATGATCACTACAAAATTGTCCATTCTTTTCAAATATGTTTCAATCTTTATGATAATGTATTAGCAAAGGCAAATTGTTCACATTGTACACCTGGCAGGGTATATTTGGTAAAAACACTATCAGTGCTTCAGGAGGTTACTCATGTTTCTATTTGTTACAATTATGATACTCCATGAGATGACATGTCATGTCATTCATTTTAGTTAAACACTTGACAATAATTTAATAAACATTTACATTTATTATTCGCTACATATGAATAACTTTACATTTGCTTCGGCAATACTATGTCATTCTTGGCCTTATTTTTATATATGATTCATATTGACCTTAATAAAGTTGTGTGAGAATTAAAAAGTAATGGGTGTAAATGGCTAGTAAGATTTATAATAATATGTAATAAACCGATTTGTTGGAAAATGTATTGTGTTTTTCAGCGAATTTTGTTCTTCGAGTGTCTAGGTGGAGTTATATATTCCTTACAAGCATTTGTATTAAAGCTTTTAGGGATTTGGGTCTTATAGTGTTTGTAAAAAACTAAAGAGTACGCACATTGCTTGGTGGAAAAGCACAACTAGTTAAAAAACACCTTGGGTGTCTCTCAGCCAATTTTATTTTTTAGTGTTTTTTTGTTCAAAGTTAGATATTCCTACAATATTTTAGTAGGGTTTAGGATCTAATAGGCATTGCAATATTTGTAGGAGTCAATAACAAAAATTGTGAGTTGATAAACATGGTTCACAAATGTATATGGTTGAAAGTTGAAACGTATATTGTGTTTTTCATCCAACTTAGTTTTTGAACCATGTTGTTTATATTAACGTTTTTTAATGTTATTCTTTATATCACCTATACTGACCTTACATATAGTCGGTCAAGAATTGAAAAGTAACATCAATAAAGGCTTGTAAGAATCATAACAATAACTAATAAAACTTTCTCATTAAAAAACACATTGTATTTTTCAACCAATGTTTTTCTTCAAGTGTTCGTTGAAGTCAGATATTCCTTGAAGCATTTAGGGATTTAAGTCTTAAAGGGTTTGTAATATTTTGAAGAGTAAGTAGTAAAATTGGTGAGGTACTCAAGTTGGTGCAACTTTTCTTAGTTCCTATTATTTGATCCTAAAATCTTGCTTTTATTTCAAAAATTATGTAAAAAACAAAGATTTTGCTCAAACCCTTCTTATCAATTCTTATATTAAAAATGATTTAACAATTAAATCTAATGTTTACTATTTTATGTCTAATTTACCCATATAAACCCACTTCACCAAAACAACAAATATTAAAGAATAACTTCATTACCAAAACTGTTACTCAAAACCAAAAAATATTTAAGAAAACAAATAACCAAAATAACAGAGGTAAAATATGGCAACAGTGTGTGAAAAATAAATGGTACAGTTCAGTTACCTTAGTAGTTAGCCATTTCAAGGCATCCACTCTGAGAGCTTTGCATTAATGAATTCACAAACTAGAACACGGTAACCTAGTTCGGACAAGCGGCGCAAAGCAGGAGCAAAACCTCGGTTAGCACAAATCACGAGGGCCGGGAAATCGGTATTCCGTCGCAAAGAGTTGCAAAGCAATACGAAACTGTATTTGAAACTTTCGTCATCGTCACAGTTACCAACAGAAACGCCACACGAGAATAAATCGTCCTGAACAGGCTTGGGGATCATACCAGAATTTCCATATGCTTCAAATCGGGATATAGGTTGGTTTAATCCGCGCATAGGCAGATATTCTTGTTCGATGTGGTAAACAATATTGCGGGCAGGGACTCCGTGAGGCACATTGGCGCTGTCTAAATCCCAGACTATTTTCAAACGAACTCTAGAATCATATTTATCGGATTCTCCCTCCGCCCTATAACTAAAATCGAAACCTTTGATGCGGCTCCGGATGAGACTCGAACCCTTTTCATCTGCATCCCTTTCGTTTAAACTGAAACCCTTGATGAGTCTGGCATTCAGACTGAAACCCTTGATCATGCTTCGGATGAGACTCGAACCCTTGCCATCTGCATCCCTTCCGTTCAAACTGAAACCCTTGATGACTCGGGCATTCAGACAGAAACCCTTAATATTTCCTTCGTTCATCTTCAAACGGAATCCTTTCGTATCCCTGGCGCTCAAACTGAAACCCTTGATATCTCTGGTGTTCGACTTTAAACGGAATGGATTTTTCCCCTGTGATGTTAGGCATGATACTGTCGGTATCATTTGCAACATGCCCTGCTCAATCGTCTACCTTAAGAGGGAACGAATAAATATAGCCGGTGCTCGAACTGCAGAGCAACCCTAGAACGGAGGGAATTCAATACATTCTTTCAAGTGCACATACAAAACCTTTTATAGTGGAAGTTCCTTTCATTCATCTACAAATTTAAAAACTTGCCATAAGACCCACTCCACATACATAACAATAGGGCACCGGTTATTCTCCGAACAAAAATATCATCCTAACATACCATACCACTAGCAATCGCATGTGTACAATGCAATGTGAACGCTGAACAGTATATGTTGGTTGATTTAGAGCATTTCGTTAAACAATTATCATGCAACCTCTACCCCTGTCTCTGATATATGTGCCCGACAACAATCATAATTATCGTCACCTCTACATACCCAACAATATAGTTTTCCCTATCCAGCTGGGAGTTGCTTGGATGGAATGCAACTTTTTTGGACAACATTATTATTGTGATTTTTGAATTATTCGACACCACAAGGAGTATCATATCATCCAGCGAAAAGTAAAAACCCAATAGGAGCACCTCTGCAAGGCTATGCAGACCCTAAACATATTAGAATACAACAGAAGCATTAGCCACCGTAACATGATTTTTTATTCTTGGACACAATCAAATACAAAATGTCTTCTTAAAGTATTGTGAATGTTAATTCCATTTCAACACCAACATTTATGTTTGAAAGTAAACAGTGATATACAATGTAGACACGAGAATAGCAGTACAAGAAATATCAAAAAGGGCTTTCAAATTTTCCATCCTATATAATGAAATTGTCTTTCTCGTCCATGTATAGACAAACACTTCTTAGACTTCAATCATCCCTCTTCACAAACAAGAAAAGCTATGAAATTTTGCGGGAATTGAAATAAACAATTTTTTTGTTAGTTTCTATGAGCTCATGTCTGACAATTTAGGAGAAGAAAAATATGCATAATCAAAATTACTACAAGCCTGTTATATCCTGACACAAAGTTTAAAAGCATAATAGAGAAGTTGTAAATATGAGCTCCAAATGGGATGCATATAATTAAACAGCTTCAATGAATAAACAATAGGAAATCCTTAGCATATGACATCATTCTGAACCCCACTTCTGGATCAAGTTAGCTTTTGCAGAACCAGGTGCAGCATCTACACCTTTTAAGCTAGATTCATTGCCAGAGTTTGGTGTGGATGCCATTTTGAATTCACCAGAAACAATGGACCTAAAACCATCTCTAGGTGCTCGCAAGAGAAACAATATGCAGTTCAATGCAACCGAGATTATTGCTTCTCCTTTGACAAGCAGAAGATACAATCCAAAGAAACAGATCACAGGTCATTGAAAGAGAAATGAGCAGTAGCAAATAGCAGGTCATAGTTCCATCACAAGAATTCATCATCGGGATATAGAAAATAAGTATCATGTTAAATAAAGATATGCAGGTGGTGCTACAATAGTCACTCAAGGGAATTATGTGTGACAAGTACTTACTATTTTGACAAAATATAATGATTGGCTCCCATTTTGACACAGGATGGGAGGATGTAGCCGATCCAGTGGTATATGGCTTTACACTTGTCAATTAGATCTTTATGAAGTTCCCCTGGTCATTTCAACAAACTCGTTCTTTTTAAATTCTACAACCATGGCTTTGTCCACAAGGAAAGGACGGCTTGACAACATAACTTAAGGCATTTTGTGGAGAAGTTCACATGCCTTGTGTTTGCTTCACATTTTTCATAGATATACCACATCACTTTCAATTATATCTGAAAAATCTATTTCTGATAACTTCCTATTTTATCTCAAGGCAAGAGAATGTTGGAGGAGATTAAGGCATCTCGCCAAAATCATCTTGATCCTCTCACAAGCATGGATCTAAAACATCTAACTGAAGTCTCATTTTCATTAAGTAATAAATTGGATAAACGTCAATAAATGCCCATGACCTGTTAACATTGAACTCCAACAGCCTCTTCACATTTCTCTATACAGGTACTATTGAATTCACCACAACCCAACATGGCACTGACCATTCTATGTGTGGGTATACCCCTCATATACAATAGTTATGTGTGTATGCATTGTTCAATTATGGGATTCTCTTTCTAATCCATGTCCTTTGCTCTCACCTAACTACAAGAACGTAGTGACTTATTCCGTTGTCAAAGATAAAGCTTGGTGATCATGGCCATCCCTGCATACTCAACATATATGTATGTCATTTCTTTGTGGATAAAGTATGTGGGCATGGTTTGTGAAGCACTTTGATTTGTAAATACCATACAATTTCAAAACCACTCTTATTTTCAACTGCCATAGAATATAAGAGGGCCAAAATAATTAAAGAAATTGCTAATATTGTTAACCTTAAATCTTTACCATATTCCTTTGTACAATACATAAATTTAGAAAAATCACCAATTACAGAAAATGTCAACCAGTATGAAACCAAATAGTGTGTGTTAGACAACATGGTTTGACTCACGGGAATTATTATTCCCATCCTCAATCAAATCCCATGTTGTTGTTGCACTAGAGTTTTTGTAGGTTCCTCATTCAACCTACATCAACAAAAATAATTTACTAACACTAGTGCAAATAATTAGGTTTATTAAGTATTAGTAGTAGGAATGTATAATAAAGAGTCATTATCATATCCTTTGTCCAATACTGATAAATCCATAAAACAATACAAGTAAAATGCAAGTTTCTACAAAGTGAAGTTGTGGGATAAGTACTATTCGAGTCAATTTTACCATAAGGGAAACCCTAGGTTAGTTATTTGATCTAATGCGATTTCACCAAAAAGGAAAACTTAAAGGTTGAGTAGTCAAACAATGTCGGTTCACCAAATACCCTAGGTTGGGTAGTTAAATGTAATTTAGATTCATCAAAAAGTAAACCCTAAATGTTGAGTGTTCATTCAATACGTGTTCACTCAAATATACATGTGGGAAACAGTTTGGCACTAATAATTATACTCCAATAATCATATCTAGAGTGTTAATTAGATTCAATTAAGATAAACCATAAATCAAATGTAATTAGCAAGAATAAATGGCTATTTCAAATATAGAATAATTCAACAAATGTGAAATAATTACACAAAGGTTGTGCATTAATTGAAAATACTTTTTATTTGCCAACAAATATTTAATAGTTAAAATAATTTATTGTCATGCCGACTCAATTTTAATAAATAAAATAAATATATGATTATGTATTTATACATGACAATGAAAATGTAAGTTATTTTAAAAGTGTGAATGATAACAAATGTGAATTGGTAAATAACTGTGAGCAAATATTACTTAGATAATTAGCGCGGGGACATTACTTTTTATTAATTATTGCAAGTAAATAATAAGTGTGAATGGGTAAATATAATATTATTATATAATCTAAATTATTTTTAGCTTTTAGTTTTTTACTTTTAAATGTATTTTTTATTTTTACATGTAAATAACTATATTTATTTTAAGTGGAAGATAATAAGTGTTATATTATTTTTTAATTTTTAAATGTATTTTTACTTTTAGATGTATTTTTACTTTTAGGTTAGTTTTATTTTAGTTTTTACTTTTAAATGCATTTTTATTTTTATATTAGTTTTATTTTTAGATTTATTTATATTGTATGTTAGTCTTATTTTAGTTTTTACATTTAGATGTGTTTTATAAGAAAATGTTTTATATTTCTAATTAAAATTTACTAAATACAATTCTATATTTTAAAACTAGCATAGATATCTTAAATACATCTATCTAAAATATACCGAGAGAAAAATTGAGTGAAAAGATAATAAGAGTCAAGATTTCTAGGATACTACTTGATTATGCACAAATGTAGATATAATTGTCAATGCAAAGTGGTAGAAAATAGGTCTAATAAAGGAATTTCAACCATAGAAGGCATAGGTTATATGGCCACATTGACCATTTCTAAAATGGTTACAGAAATGGGCAGCTACTTTTGAAAAGAGTATATGAGTGGTCTTCTTTGAAAAATGTGAAACTAAGTCTACTAATGAGATCACTTGGCTTTCGTTTTATGGAAACCTTGCTGACTATTCTCGATTTTATTTCAAATCAATGACAAACCACTCTTCTTATTCAAAACTCTAAACTGGCCTTAACACTTTGCAAGTTCCATAAAACCAAGATGTTAATAGGGGCATGTGTTAGCCCTCCATCAGTTATGAGGCCCCTTGTGTCTTCAATAAATTTGCAATTTACACTCAATTCATATGAATAAGCAATCTAAAGTATGTAAGTGTTCCAACTCTTATCCCTCCATGCATGCAAACAAGCATTGAATGTTCTCTAAATGCTTTGAATTATAATTTTGGAATGGGGATGCTCTTAAAATCAATAAATTCTACTCTCATAGCTTCAATTAGAATTCTTACAACATGTTTAGATTCAATCCTATTTATTTGATAATCACATTGTACTTTGTGGTCCCTTTAGTATACAATTCAGCAGTAAACAAAACCATCAAAACTTAATTAAAAATTACATCAATGTTGCACTGAAACCCAAAAAAATTATAGTGATTAATAGAAAGAAAGGAATTTATAAAATATTATATAAAAAGGCGTTAGAATCTAGCTGGAAAAAAAACATTTAGGCAACAGTGAGGCCAAGTTAGAATTCTACCCAGTAAAGCATAAGTGCATACACAATGGAAACCATATAAATTATATGACAAAATGTCTCATGTAAATTGTGTGACAAAATACCTCATAAAAATTGTATGACAAAATGTTTCAAAGATATGTGGTTAGTTGACTTGTTTTTAAAGTTATTATATTGCCGAAGGCAGGTATTATAGCTTTCAATCAAGCAAATATTTTGAACCCGGCAAACCAATAACATATCTCCACCTGTGATTTGTTATATTTAAGCCAATGTTTTTTAAATATTAATATTTATATCATTTTTTGAAATAGTTTATTTTTTAATATTCATTGCACAAAATATTTTTGTAGTGATATTTTAGATTTTACAATTAATTTAAATGGCTATTTTTTTTCTAGCCAATCTCCAAAATACATCAAAGAAATATTTGTTATTTCTATGTTTAAACATAACAAAATTATGTGACAAGTGAAAAATAATCATTGGCATTTTCTGTATACAACTCGCATGTACTTGTGTGGATTGATTATTCAATTAATTATATTATACGTTTACAATTTTTATTGCTTCTGCAAGATCAAACAATTAATATTAATACAAATTGAAAATAAGGATGAACATTTAGCGTGAAAATAAGGATGTAATATATAGATTGAGATATAATTTACCGTATTGTCTTATAAATTAACCCATTGAATTTTTTTGGCTAATTTTGTGAGCTGGGAACCAAGGCACTGGATGTTCTAACTTAGGCATCCATGGAAACACTATCTAAAAGTAGGAAGCATGCATCTTAAAATGGTTTGAATTTAATCGATGAAACCACTGGTAGTTTTGCACATGAGTCGCGAAGCAAGAAATTTTCTTTGGATTCATGACACTAAATGGAGCCTCGTCTGGTCAGAACCCCACGATCAATGTCATGTGTATGGCACTTGAGGGAAGTACAGTTCATGCAACAACAACAATATTCAATTTTGCAGCTGTCTTGAGGGATTCATGCCAAAAAGCAATACTCTCTAGGAATCCCAAGATTGATGGTCTAGTGGTTGCGTCAGGGGTAACCCATTGCAATACTCTGCCACAAAAGGCAGTGGCACCATCGACGGTTTCATGGAAGTGACAAGCAAATCTTTACCGGATGGACAAGTCATTTCATTTCCCAAAGTGGAAACAATGCAGGGATGTTAGACTGTGTGTCTCAACAACTAATCTTGCTCTGCGTTTGCAATCGTTAATTCTACTTGTCAGTTGTGGTATGGAGATCTGTTAAACCTCCAAGATTCATCTCATGGTCAACTATTCTTCATTAGTTTGGCTTCATATGATTTTAAGGTAGAGTCTTTGCTTTGTATTGCTCTCTATGGTCAGAAGATCAAGTATAACAGTAAATTCAATCCAGGGTTATAACAAATTTTTTTCCTTTAAAAATATTAAAATCTTTACTCTTACTTTTACAATGCAGGCGCCCATGAGGCGCCCAACATGGATCGATGGTCATTCAAGCAATCTTTGGCTCATAACGTGAGTATGGAGATAGCAAAATTGGAAAACCGTAACTTGTCAGCACGTCTATTGTTTTTTCAACTGTCGATGCATAAGTGGCCTGCACCTATGCATTTTTTGGGATGCGCAAAACGTTAACCAGTGGACAATCAACACCAACGCACTGACACGTTACTTTCAATGAGCAAAACTAGTCCATGAATTAGTTGAGAGCGTAAAATGCATGAGGTAATGTTCTCCTCCAAAATCCATCATGAAGAGCTTGCATGATGTTGTCGACCGAGCTATATACTTTGTTATGCTTTCATGGACTTATCTATAAGTTGCACGAAGCCATCTGTGGTAGCTGTGTCATTCGCAACAACAGAGCACAACCGCTTGACGACCACACACAAAAACAACCTCTTGGGTTCGTTAATTGTATAACGACGCCAATTATTCTCATCACTCCATATCAGGAAATACTCATTTAAGAAAGGGAAATCTTAAAAAATCTTTTAAGCTTAGCTTCACACTTTATTTAGCTTGTAGTGAGTGCATTTTGGAGATTTCCATATTTTGTTCATTTCATGGATGTATAAATTATTATTCACCATAATTGGCATTGGCGTCAAACTTATTTACGGTCAACGTAATGGCGATGTTGGTGTCTTATAATACGATGCATGCCACTTTTAATCTGTGGAGAAGATTGTAGAAGCAGCGATAGAGTGAAAGGCAGTGACCCAAATTTTAATACGAAGTATCCAGCCGAAGGATCCCTCGAATGTTGTATTTTGATACAACATATCCTGTAATGGGTTGTGCCGAACACAACTGCTTGAAAACCACACACGGTGGTCTGAGGGCCAGAAACCTTGCAAACAGTTACAAGATTGACTATTGTTTTCGGCCTTGCACACTTTGTAAGATCTGGATACACCATAGGTGTTGTTGTGGCGCGGACCAAACTAGGGTCCATAATCTGCTCTTTTCAAAGAAGTACACTAACAGGTCACCATTTCACTAATAACTTCCCGCACCAACGTCACTTGAGGGTTTGGAGGCAATGTATGTTTCACATAAATGGTTGAGGGAGAAACCTAGATTTATGTGTTTTGATTGTAGATAACTTGGTTCACATATGTCCTTCGTTACTTTACTTAAAATTCATAGCATTTTTTATGAAACTTACTTGTCGTGTTTTTTTATCAATGTTATGTCTTATGCAATCTCGTAATGATCACTACAAAATTGTCCATTCTTTTCAAATATGTTTCAATCTTTATGACAATGTATTAGCAATGGCAAATTGTTCACATTGTACACCTGGCAGGGTATATTTGGTAAAACACTATGCTTCAAGAGGTTACTCATGTTTCTATACGTTACAATTATGATACTCCATGAGATGACATGTCGCGCATTCATTTAGTTAAACACTTGACAATAATTTAATAAACATTTACATTTATTATTCCTACATATAATAACTTTACATTTGCTTTGGCAATATATGTCATTCTTGGCCTTGTTTTATATATGATTTATATTGACCTTACATAAAGTTGTGTGAGAATTAAAAAGTAATGGGTGTAAATGACTAGTAAGATTTATAATAGTAAGTAATAAACCGATTCGTTGGAAAATATATTGTGTTTTTCAGCCAATTTTGTTCTTTGAGTGTCTAGGTGGAGTTATATATTCCTTACAAGCATTTGTATTAAAGCTTTTAGGGATTTGGGTCTTATAGTGTTTGTAAAAAACTTAAAGAGTACGCACACTACTTGGTGGAAAAGCACAACTAGTTAAAAAACACCTTGGGTGTCTCTCAGCCAATTTTATTTTTTAGTGTTTTCTTGTTCAAAGTTAGATATTCCTACAATATTTTAGTAGGGTTTAGGTTCTAATAGGCATTGCAATATTTGTGGGAGTCAATAACAAAAATTGTGAGTTGATAAACATGGTTCACAAATGCATATGGTTGAAATGTATATTGTGTTTTTCATCCAACTTAGTTTTTGAACCATGTTGTTTATATTAACGTTTTTTAATGGTATTCTTTATATCACCTATACTGACCTTACATATAGTCGGTCCAGAATTGAAAAGTAACATGCATAAAGGCTTGCAAGAATCATAACAATAACTAATAAAACTTTCTCATTAAAAAACATATTGTATTTTTCAACCAATGTTTTTCTTTGAGTGTTCGTTGAAGTTAGATATTCCTTCAAGCATTTAGGGATTTAAGTCTTAAAGGGTTTGTAATATTTTGAAGAGTAAGTAGTAAAATTGGTAAGGAGGTACTCAAGTTTGTGCAACTTCTCTTAATTCCTATTATTTGATCCTAAAATCTTGTTTTTATTTCAAAAATTATGTAAAAAACAAAGATTTTGCTCATACCCTTCTTATCAATTCTTATATTAAAAATAAGTTAACAATTAAATCTAATGTTTACTATTTTATGTCTAATTTACCCATATAAACCCACTTCACCAAAACAACAAATATTAAAGAACAACAAATATTAAAGAATAACTTCATACATGAAGGGACCAAAACTATTACTCAAAACCAAAAAATATTTAAGAAAACAATTAACCAAAATAACAGAGGTAAAGTATGGCAATAGTATGTGAAAAATAAATGGTACAGTTCAGTTACCTTAGTAGTTAGCCATTTCAAGGCAGCCACTCGGAGAGCTTGGCATTAATGAATTCACAAACTAGAACACGGTAACCTAGTTCGGACAAGCGGCGTAAAGCAGGAGCAAAACCTCGGTTAGCACAAATCACGAGAGCCGGGAAATCGCGATTCCGTCGCAAAAAGATGCAAAGCAATACGAAACTGTATTTGAAACTTTCGTCATCGTCACAGTTACCAACAGAAACGCCACACGAGAATAAATCGTCCTGAACAGGCTTGGGGATCATACCAGATTTTCCAGATGCTTCAAATCGGGATATAGGTTGGTTTAATCCGTGCATAGGCAGATATTCTTGTTCGATGTGGTAAACAATATTGCGGGCAGGGACTCCGTGAGGCACATTGGCGCTGTCTAAATCCCAGACTATTTTCAAACGAACTCTAGAATCATATTTATCGGATTCTCCCTCCGCCCTATAACTAAAATCGAAACCTTTGATGCGGCTCCGTATGAGACTCGAACCCTTTTCATCTGCATCCCTTTCGTTTAAACTGAAACCCTTGATGAGTCTGGCATTCAGACTGAAACCCTTGATCATGCTTCGGATGAGACTCGAACCCTTGCCATCTGCATCTCTTCCGTTCAAACTAAAACCCTTGATGACTCGGGCATTCAGACAGAAACCCTTAATATTTCCTGCGTTCATCTTCAAACGGAATCCTTTCGTATCCCTGGCGCTCAAACTGAAACCCTTGATATCTCTGGTGTTCGACTTTAAACGGAATGGTTTTTTCCCCTGTGATGTTAGGCATGATACTGTCGGTATCATTTGCAACATGCCCTGCTCAATCGTCTACCTTAAGAGGGAACGAATAAATATAGCCGGTGCTCGAACTGCAGAGCAACCCTAGAACGGAGGGAATTCAATACATTCTTTCAAGTACACATACAAAACCTTTTATAGTGGAAGTTCCTTTCATTCATCTACAAATTTAGAAACTTGCCATAAGACCTACTCCACATACATAACAAGAGGACACCGGTATTCTCCGAACAAAAATATCATCATAACATACCATAACACTAGCAATCGCATGTGTACAATGCAATGTGAATGCTGAACAGTATATGTTGGTTGATTTAGAGCATTTCGTTAAACAATTATCATGCAACCTCTACCCCTGTCTCTGATATATGTGCCCGGCAACAATCATAATTACCGCCACCTCTGTATACCCAACAATATACTTTTCCCTATCCAGTTGGGAGTTGCTCGGATGGAATGCAACTTTTTTGGACAACATTATTATGGTGATTTTTGAATTATTCGACACCACAAGGAGTATCATATCATCCAGCGAAAAGTAAAAACCCAATAGGAGCACCTCTGCAAGGCTATGCAGACCCTAAACATATTAGAATACAACAGAAGCATTAGCCACCGTAACATGATTTTTTATTCTTGGACACAATCAAATACAAAATGTCTTCTTAAAGTATTGTGAATGTTAATTCCATTTCAACACCAACATTTATGTTTGAAAGTAAACAGTGATATACAATGTAGACACGAGAATAGCAGTACAAGAAATATCAAAAAGGGCTTTCAAATTTTCCATCCTATATAATGAAATTGTCTTTCTCGTCCATGTATAGACAAACACTTCTTAGACTTCAATCATCCCTCTTCACAAACAAGAAAAGCTATGAAATTTTGCGGGAATTGAAATAAACAATTTTTTTGTTAGTTTCTATGAGCTCATGTCTGACAATTTAGGAGAAGAAAAATATGCATAATCAAAATTACTACAAGCCTGTTATATCCTGACACAAAGTTTAAAAGCATAATAGAGAAGTTGTAAATATGAGCTCCAAATGGGATGCATATAATTAAACAGCTTCAATGAATAAACAATAGGAAATCCTTAGCATATGACATCATTCTGAACCCCACTTCTGGATCAAGTTAGCTTTTGCAGAACCAGGTGCAGCATCTACACCTTTTAAGCTAGATTCATTGCCAGAGTTTGGTGTGGATGCCATTTTGAATTCACCAGAAACAATGGACCTAAAACCATCTCTAGGTGCTCGCAAGAGAAACAATATGCAGTTCAATGCAACTAAGATTATTGCTTCTCCTTTGACAAGCAGAAGATACAATCCAAAGAAACAGATCACTAGTCATTGAAAGAGAAATGAGCAGTAGCAAATAGCAGGTCATAGTTCCATCACAAGAATTCATCATCGGGATATAGAAAATAAGTATCATGTTAAATGAAGATATGTAGGTGGTGCTACAATAGTCACTCAAGGGAATTATGTGTGACAAATACTAAAAATAAATGTCACTAACCATAAGAGCCAACCCACCCACTGCATAGATTGCTTGCTGGATTTCCATCCTGGTATCCTCATTTCCAAAGTCACCAAACCAACCTCCGCCCCCAAACCACCCTCCACCGTGGATTCCACCTCTACCTCCAGATGCCTCCCTCTCTTTCCTCCTCTTTATCTCCTTGTCCCATCTATTAAATGCATCTTTCTTCCCTCCAAGGGCATTTTGTAGAGCTCTGAGGGTAGCATCCTGCATGCTAAAACAAATTAAGAAAGAACATATATGTTTGCTCTAAGGGGATGCCACTTGATGTTTCCTCTACTGAACTTTTGAATAGTGTAATGCACAGGCATAATTTATTAAAGTGATTTGGTTTTCTGAAACAGGAACATATTTCAGAATAATGGCTACATACAAAATTCGAAGGTTTTATTTCAAATATTCAAATTCAATCAAGACAAACAAACATCCATATATATTTGAAATATGATGCATTTGCAGCCCAAAGAATATGTTTTCTCTCAAAAAGGCCTGCAAATTTGTGTCGGGGTCATAGCCACAGTGCTTCTGCGATCAAATTAGGCACCACAGACATGATTTTATGTATTTTCTTATCAATGTGTGATATAAATTCTTAATGATTAGTTTTGAATTGGTTTGGGCTATCATTTTTTGTCATTGTTTGAGTATTTTTGGTTGGAAAAGTGTCGGCTGCAAAATCATGTCTAAACTCATGGCCATCTTCTAGTACACCTTTTGATCTGTCCTCAGCCTCTCTACCAGTGATAGAATGGTCCTAATATTCCAATAACTTCATGGTTAGAATGAAAGTGATTCTTGCCCTGACAACAAAAGAAGCAGCAACTATTCCTCTAGAGATCCAAAAATGTTTCTGGGTTAGCCATACAGAAACATAATTTACCAGTTCTAATGAAAATTATAAAAAAGAAGCAAAAACGAGATAACTTTCCATAGAAATTGCCTCCATTTTGAAAGAAGATATAAGGACTGTGCAATAATATTATTTTTCCTTACCCCTTTCATGCTTCTGTAGTACAAATTCATCTGGCTACTTTGCTTTTTCCTCTCTATAATTTAGAAATACCAGAAAAAATGCATGCCCACGAGTCCTCTCTATAATTTAGAAATACCAAAATGTGAATGGAGGTTTAGGGATTTACTACCTTGAAGAGATTGGCCCACTATAGTTTGCTTGAAAACTATGTATGCAGTCAGTTTTCCTCAGTTGCTCTGTTTTGGTTGCCTCTACGGAGCAAGGTCATTACCTGGAAGACCCAAATTCCCAATCATTGAAGTTTTTCATTAATAGACCTTCATTATTGTGTATAAAAAGTAAAATGAGCTTGGAATTCGATGAGAAAATCATACCTCTTTAGCTGAATAAGTATTATGCTGAGTGAGCCCTGCAAACACATTACCCTAGAACAAAAAAGCCCAAGATCAGTTCATCTAGGTCAACAAATGAAATGAAAGTGTTCACGCAAAAAGCTTGGGAAGGGCATATAACACACCAGTTTATCCTCTCTAAGAATAAGAGCCTTGCCAGGTGACAGGAGATCCTTCACAACTTCATTGTACACTTCAAGATAAGAAATCTAAAAAACATGATCGCCATTAAAACTCGGCTCTTCAAGCTTTGCATGCAAATCCTTCATTGCAATGACCATGACATCAGGACTCCCTACCAATCCAAGCATTGTGTAGGTTTTGCCTGCCCCTATTGCTTCATAGCACAACACAGAGGCAGTTCTTCCTTGCAGAACACCATCAACAAGCTCTGCAACGTTGTATAATATTCTTCCCAATCTTAAAAAAATTACTACATGTACATATTATCCACTCTCTTTTGTGTGCACTCATTTACAATATTTTCTTCTGCATCCATTAATAGTTTGTGTTATTTGTCGTTACTACATGTTTTTTCTTATAATAAGAGTGTGTAATACCTTGTTTGCATCTTGGGCTCCAAATCATTGGCAACTTCCTACTAATTTATCTAAGTACTACAGTAGAAACCATGGAAAATTCATAGAAGTCATCATATTGGGTTACGCCAATCTTTTCTTTTGGATCAGATACGGTTTGGGTACAAATGTATAGAAATAAATTTGAGGATTGCATTGAAAACAGTCAAAGGAAATTAGGGAGAAATTGGTGGAATAAATCAAAGGAGTTTTAAATACCTGGTGTCAAAACCAGACAATTGTTCTGATTCCGTTGGCACACAAATAGCCCCCAAGGCATGCTTTGGCGATTTGCAGCAATCATTCGCCCTAAAGAGGTGAGATATTTTGGGACTGCAAACATCAATGACAAATTTTAAATCATCAAAATATCAAACTTTTACCCAAAAGAAAACCCCTAAAGGTTTGAGTAGGCGCATCCCCTATTTATTTATTTTTTTGAATCCTGAAACGGTGACTAATGACCAAATACAACAGCTAACAACAGGACTTTGCAATCGCTGCCAGACCAGAACAGCTGATCATCCATGGTGGGGAATGCAGACAGCTGTATATCAGACGAACCCAAATCTAAAGGCGGCCACAAATACTCCAAAAAAATCGTTGGAATGGCTAAAAATAGAAAAACATTCGCATGTAACTAACTGCCTGTCAAAAATGTCCAAACGGATGTCAAATTTAACATAATCACAAAAATGTCCGGAAGGGCCTTTCCCATAGGGGGAACGCCTTCAGCGTAATAATATGATTGGTATGCTCCATTCCTCATCATTATTTATTTTTTATATTTTTCAACCACACCATAATATGATTGGTATGCTCCATTCCCATCATCATTAGTTTTTATATTTTGTGATTATTGGGAGTGAACGCGTCATATGACCTTATAGTCTTCACATTAATAGACAAACTCTTTTTCATGACCCCACATGTTACGTGATGGCATTCCATCACGTCAACGTATATTTTGAAAAACGCATTTCAAATCTCCCTCCCACATTTTGGTTCATTCTTTCTATTATTTGAAACAAAGCAACATTATTTGAAACAGACCCCATGTCAAAAGTCACCCTATTGTCCAACCAATATTCAACAAACCATCCGTGTAGGCTATTTGTGTGTAAAGTAAAGTCTGAAAGGTAAGACTTTAGCCCTGAACAATGAAGACGTCTTGATTTTGTTTATGTGATAGCATAAGTACATTTTTTAATTTATTTTTTTGAATTCCAACTTCCATTTGAATGCCCTTTCAAACACCATCATAGGAAACTATTTTACAACAAAGGGACTTGCAGACATGGTTTGCATTTTTATAAAGGGTTTTGTATGATTTCTAAGATGTGGGTATGCAGTGTATAAGTAATCACTTCAAGTTGTAAGAAACTGCTTGTTGAATTCTTGGTTCCTATTTGACAAAATGTTCCTTGTCCCTATATCGTAAATTACTTATTATTTGCAAAATATAATGATTGGCTCCCATTTTGACACGTGATGGGAACATTTGTCCAAACTAGTGGTATATGGTTTTACACTTGTCAATTGCACCTGTATGATATTTTGCTCTGATCATTTCAACAAACTCATTCTTTTTAAATAATGCAACCATGGCTTTGTCCATAAGGAAACCATGCCTTGACAACATGACTTAAGGCGTTTTGTGGAGAAGTTCACATGCCTTGTGTTTTCTTCACATATTTCATAGATATACCACATCACTTTCACTTATATATGATAAAAAAAATTATGATAACTCTTAGGTACATTCTCTAAATCTTATTTCGAATCTCATATTTTAGCTCAAGGCAGGAGAATGTTTGAGGAAATTAAGGCACCTCGCCAAAATCATGTTGATCCTCTCAAAAGTGTGGGGCCAAAACATATAACTAAAGTCTCATTTTCATTAAGTAATAAATTGGACAAACACCAAATGTTAAATGCCCATGACCTATCATCATTGAACTCTAACAACCTCTTCATGTTTTCTCTATACTTATATACTGAATTCACCATAACCCAATATTGCGCTGACCATTCTATATGTGGGCATACCCCCTACTATATCATAGCTATGTGTGTATGCATTGTTCAATTATGGGATTCTCTTCCTAATACATGTCATTTGCTCTCACCTAACTACATGAACATAGTGAGTTATTCCATTGTTAAAGATAAAGCTTAGTGATCATAGCCATCCTTGCATACTCAACATAGAAGTATGCCATTTCTTTGTGAATATAGTATTTGGGCCTGGTTTGTGAAGCAATTTGATTTGTAAATACCATACAATATCAAATCCACACTTATTTTCAATTACCATAGAATATGACAGGGCCAAAATATTTAAATAAACAATTAATATTGTTAACACTAGATATTTGTACTATATTCCTTCATACAATAATAAATTTAGAAAAATCACTAATTACAGAAAATATCAACCAGTATGAAATCAAATAATGTGTGTTAAATGTCATAGTTTTCTCATGGTTTGACCCACATAAATTGGTATTCCCATCCTCAATCAAATATCATGTCGTTGTTGTAGTTTTTTGTAGGTTTTTAATTCAACCTGCATCAACAAAAATAAATTGCTAACACTAGTGCAAACAATTTTGTTTATTAAGTATTAGTAGTAGGAATATTTAATAGAGAGCTATATCATATCCTTTATGTCCAATACTAATAAATCCATAAAACAATACAAGCAATGTGGGTTTATAAAAAGTGAAAGTTGTGAGATAAGTAATATTCGAGACGGATTTACCATAAAGGAAACCCTAGGTTGTTTATTTGATCTAACGTGATTTCACCAAAAAAGAGAACTTAAATGTTGGGTGGTCAATCAATGCAGGTTCGCCAAATACCCTAGGTTGGGTACTTTAATGTAATTTAGATTCATAAAAAAGGAAACTCTAAATGTTGAGAGGTCAATCAATACAAGTTCACCAAAATGTAGAGGTGGGAAATGGTTTTGCACTAACAATTATACTACAATATCCATATCTAGAGTGCTAATTAGATTCAATTAAGATAAATAATAAATCAAATGTAATTAGAAAGAATAAATGGCTATTTCAAATGTAGAATAATTCAACGAATAATTGAAATAATTAAATTGCATGAAAAGATAATAGAATCAAGATTTGTAGGATAATACTTGATTAGGCACAGATGTAGATATAATGGTCAATGCAAAGTGGTAGAAATATGTCTAACAAAAGAATATTTACCCTATAAGGCATATGTTATGTAGCCATACCGACCATTTCTAAAATGGGTATGAAAATGGTCAACCACTTTTGAAAAGAGTATATGAGTGGCCTTCTTCAAAAAATGTGAAACTAAGTCTACAAATGAGATCACTTGGCTTTGGTTTTTGGAAACCTTGCTCACTTTTCTCAATTTTATTGCAAATCAATGACAAACCACTTTTCTTATTCAGAACTCTAAACTGGGCTCAACACATTACAAGATCTATAAAAATCAAGATGTTAATGGGGACATGTGTTAGCCCCCCATCATTTATGAGGCCCCTTGTGTCTTCAATAAAATTTCAATCTACACTCAGTGTAGATGAATAAGCAATCTAAAGTATGCAAGTATCCCAACCCTTATCCCTCAATGCATGCAAATAAACAATTAATGCTCTCTAAATACTTTGAATTCTACTTTGGGATGGGGATGCTCTTAAAATCAATAAATTCTACTCACGACTTTAATTATAATTTTTACAACATTTATATCACAATCACTTTGTGGTCCTTTTAGTATACAATTCAATAGTAAAAATACCATAAAAACTTGATCAAAAATTACGTGAATGTTGTACTGAAACCAAAAAAAAAATAGTGATTAATAGAAAGAAAGAAATTTATAAAATATTATATAAGAAGTGGTGTGAAATCTATTTGAAAACAAAACATTTAGGCAGTGGTGAGGCCAAGTTAGAATTCTACTTGGTAAATCATAAGTTCATACGCAAGGGAAACCATGTAAACTGTATGACAAAATACCTCATGAAAACAATATGACAAAATGTCTCAAAGATATGTGGTTAGTTGCCTTGTTTTTAATGTTATTTTATATATGACTTATATTGACCTTACATAAAGTTGTTTAAGAATTGAAAAGTAATGGGTGTAAAGGGCTAGTAAGATTTATAACAGTAAGTAACAATTTTACTCGTTGAAAAATACATTTTGTTTTTCAACCAATTTTATTCTTTGAGTGTTTTGGTAGAGTTATATATTCCTTGCAAGCGTTTATATTGAAGCTTTTAGAGATTTGGGTCTTATAGTGCTTATAAAAATTTTAAGAGTAAGTTACAACACAATTTGGTGGAAAAGCACAACTGGTTAAAAAACATAATATGTCTCTCAACCAGTTTCTTTTTTAAATTTTTTCTTATTCAAAGTTAGATATTCCTATGATATTTTAGTAGGGTTTAGAGTCTAATATGGGTTGTAATATTTGTAGGATTCAATAAAAAAAATTGATTTGATAAACATGGTTCACATTTATGCATATGGTTGAAACATGCATTGTGTATTTCATCCAACTTAGTTTTGTTGACATGTGGTCCTATAGGTGTTGTCATTGATGCAAAACTATATTAGTGACTTGAAGTGGATGATGGATTAGGGTCAAATGATGTTGTGGATTATGTTTACATGATGATTCATACGAGTTCATGTTGATTCAGGGAGATTCAATGAGGATAACTTACTTTTACAAGCCCATTCAGGTGCCTAGGTGATGTTGCATGGAGATATGACCTTATTGGTTACCTGAGAAACATGTTGGCATGATGGATAGAAGGATTGGAAAGTGATTGGGAACTCACATTAGTTGCATGATGCAGTCATAGGTGATTGGCTATGTTTTAGGTACTCATTTAGAGCAGGTGTGGATGCTAGGAGATATGAGGATAAGATTTGGAGCTATATGAGCTCATGGATGCATGTATTCATGTGTATTATGGTGTACCAGACATGTTTAGGTCATTTTGAGTGATTTCATGATGAGTTATAGCATTCTTTCAGTTGACCCTAACTTCTACGGTGTAAAACTCTAAGGGGTAACTATGCAAGTCTTAATGCCTAGAGAATTTGAGATATCGTGATGAAATTATGATGATTGGAGATGTTATTGCGATGTTTCATGGTTCTTTGAGAAAAATTGCAGGTTGCTAGGATGTGAATTTTGCAAGATATGTCATTTTTGTGAGACAGGGTTAAGATCAAGGCTATTTCCAACTTGAAATTGAACTTCTGATGCTCACCCTGAATTGTGTGATTTGCACAAGACCTTATGGATTTTAGGGATGTTTCTACATTGAGTCCAGAAGGTTTCAAAAAAAATAATGGTGTCATTTCATCGTCACATTTTTATGAACGAATGTTAATAAGGTAAACAACTTTTTATGAGTTTGAAACCCTAGCTTGAGAGCGGTATGGAATAATTTCTTCCTAAATGGATAGAATTGTTTCTTATTGTATAGATGAAATTGAACTTCTGATGCTCACCCTGAATTGTGTGATTTGCACAGGACCTTATGGATTTCAGGGATGTTTCTACATTGAGTCCAAAAGGTTTCAAAAAAATAATGATGTCATTTCATCGTCACATTTTTATGAACGAATGTTAATAAGGTAAACAACTTTTTATGAGTTTGAAACCCTAGCTTGAGAGCGGTATGGAATAATTTCTTCCTAAATGGATAGAATTGTTTCCTATTGTATAGATGATTATTTTAAAATGTAGGGAATCCTTCATATTTCTAGAAAGGTATGGTATAATTCATGGTGATGAGTGGGTCCCACTCAAACACATCATTTTCTAAAGAAGAGTGTTTTTGGACAAGGTTGTCCAAAGGAGTTGTATGATAAATCGACATTGTGGAATGTATGTGAGTTTTTATTTATCTATAAAGAGGTTTCAAGACATGATGAAGCAGGTACATGGTCAAGTGGGATCCGTTTAGGTTAATTGGTCAAAGGGCAGTTTTGAGGCCATAAAACACAATCTTTAGTAAAATGGGCATAACAAGAGCTACATGTGGAATTTTGACATGATTAAAATTGTGTTTAAATGAGGATTATGATATATTTACATTGATATAATTTTTTATAATTATGATTATATTTTTCTATGGTTTCTAGGCCATTTTTTGAACAAGAAGATTCTTGTCAGTGCAGGACAAGACATGATTTGCGGAAAGTTTTGAGTTGCTTGAAGAATGAGATGGATTGGGTGATGTTTTCTATCACCTGAAATGTGAAGAGGGATGAATTTGGAATCCATTGAATCTATTTATATGTCTTTGTTTTTCCTAGAAATGCATAAACCAACTAATCTTTGAAAACATATTTTTGGGCAGTTTGATTTGGTGAAGACAAAAGTGGTTGTGGTTTGAGCATGCGATTGTTTCAAGGATTATAACTTGCTTAGAATTATCATAAAGGTATTTTAATTTACATAAAGTGGTTACATGGCATGGTTTGGATGTTTTGAATTCATCTAGTGGCAAAAATAAGTTTTTCAGGGTCCTTAAGGGTGTAGGAAACAATAATTTTGAGATGAACAAAGAGTAATGGGCCCATTAAATATAATAATATGATTGGTTGAGATAAATTACGACCAATTCTGATGTTTAAATTTTAATTTAAACATGTTTAGTGATTTATAGGTCATGAATAAGCATTGTTTTGATGTTAGGGTATTTTTCTCTTTGTGCCCATGGGGTTTTGAGCTTTTTTTATCATGAAATGATTTTTTTAGCTAGGCCGACCTACTTGGGTCACTTTTCACTATTATGATTTGAATTTTTTATGTTTTATGATGCATGGGATGATCCAAAAGAGGGATTTTTTTTTTTTAATTTGAAATGTGGAGGAGCTTATAAAAGCATTGTTTTGGGTGCTTTTGCGAGCTAGTTGTGTGTGTCCAAGAAGTGCGACCTAGGTGAGATATTTTTGCACATGTGTGAGAATTATTTAAGGTTAAATCAAGTGTTTCATAGGTATGGTAAGATTAGAAAGCATGTTTGCATGAGTTTAAATCTTAAGAAGTGAAGAAAGAGCTAGTTTGTGAAGGATTGAACACCTAGGGTTTAATTGAGGGTTTGAAGAAGTGCAAGATGAATATTTTGTCTCCATCAGTTATGGCATAAAAAATCATATATCACATCACATAAGGTGGCTTAGTGGGTGTTTTATCATCTTGGGGGGTTGTAGCCTCCTTGTGAAGTTGGTGCTTTATAAAATTAGGGGTAGGTGCTCCTTATAGGGTTGTAGCTCTACTAAACTAGGGGTTGGTGCTCATTGTGGGTTTGATGCATCACTAAAATTTGAAACATATCAATATAATATTGTGTTTCTGTGGATTTTATTCCCCTTGAGGGTTTCCCACTTATATCTTGTGTCTTGTGTTGATTATCTTGTTTATGGTTATTGCACATGTGATAGTTTGTTGTATGCACACATTAATGGATGATATAATTTTTGTGAGTTTTTTTTAATAATCATATCTGAAATATGAATTGAATTTTTTTATAAGGATCGATTCACCCCCCCTCTCAGTCCATTGTGTCTCCAACAATCGATATCAGAGCAGTTCCTTTAGGAGAAGCTTAACAACTTGAAGGAGATCTTCTGAAGCACAAATAGGTGGTAAGAAGAAGAACTCTTAGAAAGTGAAGAATTCATAAAATGATTGTTGTTCTACATCAAGTTAAGGTATCAATTTATTAGATTTTTTTTCTAAAGTTTACGCCCCCTTATGAGTTGTAACTTGTGAATTTGGAGAAGGATTTGTTGACTCAGATTCATATGGTGAAGAGTCACTTTGGGAAGTAGTAAAAAGGGAATTTTATCTTGCTAGAGATGAGAACCAAAGCTCATACAACATATTGATGAAATTATGAGAAACCATAAAAAAGATATTGATCTCCTTAAATTCAAGTTGAAGAATGAGGGTAAAGAACATGATGAGATCACAAAGCATTTAGAGGAATAGTTAGAAAAGTAGCACCCTGCCTTGAATCTAAGGAATATGTTTATGAGCATAGTCATGATTTCAGGTTTTGGAGTCACCAATGGAGGAGTATTCTAAAACCCTAAAGTTCAAATAAGAAAAATGTACACAGCTGAAAATACGGGTTACTCTACTCAATGATAGACTCAATTATAAGGAGGATGAGTGCATCAATTATGAAATAGGCATGAAATCCCTACATTCAAGACTTGATATAGTTTCAAGAAAACTGAAAATGTTTGAGAAAAGTGCAAATGATCTAGACAATCTTCTTAGCAATCAAATATCAACATGTGATAGGGTTGATTTGGGGTTTAACGATGACCTCAAGGGAAAGGATAAGATGCAAGATGATAGTTCTCTAAGCAAAAATGATAAATAATCATGAAAGAAGGATGAAAAGAAGGAGATTTCAAAAAACAAGGTGAAGCCAAAATACATTAGACAATCTAATGCCTCAAGGTATAAACGATCATTCAATGGTTATTGTTTCTCATGTCATTTTTTTGTCATAGAGCTAGATATTACATGAAAAGGTCTCTTAGGAATGGAGTAGGGTTCTTCCATGGTGAATATTATTAATTTTGTGAGTATGGTCATAGAGCCAAGGATTGTGGATGGAATCTAAGAGTGTTTGAGCCAAGAAAAAGTAAGAGGATGTTCATCAAGAGATCTGATCCTGAAGATACTAAGTCATGGGATGACAATATAAATGATCATGTTAAATATGTTATATATGCCACAATTGAAATAAGGTAGGCCATGTTGCTAGTGCTTATTTGAATATTACATCTAGTCATGTTGATGATTTAAAAAGGAGAAATACAGTGGTATGCTACATATGTAACAAAGTTGTTCATGTTGCACGGAATTTCTATCAATGTCTTTTAAGTCAAAACATGAGTTTTCAAGGTCCTAGTGTATAAGGAAGTGGTCTTCTAAGGCCTATAATACATGAAAATGGTCCAAGTACGAATTGGGAACCAAAAAGAGATCTTGATAATTTGATAAGAACTGGTGATGGTAGAAGGAAAGGTGTGATAACGAGCTCAGATCAAAAAAGAGAAGAAGAAAGAGTTGTTCAAGTACCCAATGGGGATTGGGACCTCTTTAAGACCTTCTTTTATGTCTTCTTGTTGATCATATATCTCTACTATGCTTCTTGGAGGTATATTAGTGTAAATGAAGCATTCAACTCAGTGGGAGTTGTCTTGGTCAATATATGTATCTCCTTCATGTGCATGAGGTATGTATTTCAGTATCTCTAAGGGTGTTCTCATGTCTCATTTTATTGTTCTTGAGTATGAAAATTCATAATCTCAATCTTGTGGTTAGTTGGTGTATGAGTTTGAGTTCTTTTGTATATGACTTGCATTATCATGATAAAGTTGTCTATCTAAGATGTTTTTAGTATGATAATATGTCTCATTATCTTGTTGATTAACTAAAATTGTAATCATTAAGTTAATCTAAACTATGAACAAAAATAAATGAAAGTGGTAAAATGGTGTAAGTAACAACTAAGTAAATATAAAAAAGTGACCCAAATAACTAAGAAAGTGGAAATGTAAAACCCTAGAGTGCAAAGAGAGTTAGAGAGAACTTAATTGATTTGACGAGCTTGTTATACTATGTCACAGAGATGATAGGATAAACATGAGGTGGGAACGACTGCGCCAAGGTATAGAAAAGCAAAAATCTAAGCAATCTGAGTGGACTAGGGTGCCTAGGAGAGGATCAAGGCACTTGTGGGCACCCTAGTCTTAGCAGGAGGTCCAAAAACCAAAATTATAGGTTTGGATGGTAATCCAAAGCCCTTCTTGTCTGTTGTGTGTAACTCATTGCTCTGTACCGAATGTTGCCAATGATGAAAGATAGACCTGTAAGAGACCACAAAAAGTGTCAAATCCATTAAAAAAGAAATATGTGTATGAATAGGTCAGATTGACCTCAGTTGCCACAACATTGGGCTTACTAATTGAGTGTTGCACTACATTTCAGACCCAAATTTAGTTCTGGTATGTGTGTGTAAATCATGTTCCCTTAGTGCTCTTTTGTCAGTCACACTTTGCGAAGTAACGAGCAATAACTAGATGTAAAAATGTATTATAATGGTGGATGGATTAGAATAAACTTCCCTCCCATACTTGTATGATGTAGATGAACCAACGTTGTCCCTTGTGATGGAGCTAAATGAATTCAAATGATCTCTAAATGCCTTTGATGGATGCAACTCTAGGTGGATGATAGTAGTGACTAGTGCTTGGTCCCTCACTATGGTCTCATAAATTTATATTTATATGGTTCTCTTTATAGAATTTAATAATGAACCTTGAAGTGGTCAAACACAAGAAAAATAAAATGTTGCAATGACTAGGAAGTACCCAAAATGTGGTGGGAGAGTGAGAAAATGATTGAGGTGCCTTGGGTGGGACCAGGGCACGCATGGGTGCCCTTGTAAAGTAGAGAATAATGCGGGTTGATGAAAATAACTTGGGAAAGTGTGTGGTTATGGTTGGGAATGACAAAAAATAAAGAAATGGCCAAGAGACATGGGTTAATTAGTACTTTCTTCACTTAAAAACCATATGAATAGTGGTATGAGACTGGGACTAAATATTACCCCAAAGTGCATGATTTATTGACGACATTTGCCCCCACTTTATGTTGGTGAGCAGAACGATTGGTAATATAAAGTAGATAGAGATGTGTACCTAATGTCCATGTAGAATGATGTAGAAGTCATGCCGACAGACTAGAAAAAGCATGGAATAAGAGAATATGTGGACCGTGGAAACTAATGATGTAAAAAGCGTAAAACAAAAGTGATGAGAGTGAAACCTAGGGTAGAAATGCGTATGTGTAGCTTCCGCATAGTGTAGTGTACCTGCATGAAAATGTGATGTGTGTGATGTAGTGTACTACCACAAAGTGTTCTTATTTTTGTTTCCCCCATTTGATTGCTTGTTTACCAAACGACCGGACCTACAAGGAGAAAATGATCAAGTAGTCAAATATGTATGTAAATATGTGTAAAAACACAATGTAAAATATGCTTGTTTATATATGTCAAAGCATGTAAATGTAAAGTATGTAAATGAAAAATGTAAATGGAACATGTGCACCTGATCCATGTTGAGAGAAAAGAGTTTAGAATGATATCCTATATTGTCAGGGTTTTTTGGGCGATCTGACGCCATAGGCCGAAGAAGTATAGGGAGAAATTTATGTTATTCTCAAACCTTTAACTTATTCCCTGAACATGCATGAAGAGATATCTATAATGCTTGGGTTTTTTGGGCAATCTGAGACCACTAGATTAAGTAGTGTAGGGAGGCATACCCAATGTAACCTCTAATACTCTAATTTCTCCCTAGAATGCTAAGGACATCATGTCTTATAAAAGCCTTTGTGTATGGGGTTTGTAGACTAGTCTAGATCCATTCATTGTATAATACCACAATGCCAAGGGTGTAAACTAAACTAAACTGTACTCACAATGCCAAGGGAGGAAAAATGAACTGAATTGTGCCCATAATGCCAAGGGCATACATCTGAATTGAACTATACCCACAAGGCCAAGGGCGTACAATTGAACTGACTATATCGGTATAGAGCTCTGCATAGTATGTAAACCTTAAATGATACCCCCCTCTTTGGGGGCACATGCGAAGTCGTTGATAGGAGGATGTGGCCCCGAAAAAAGGACAACCACTTGACCTATACCCTACAAATTACTTGGTAGAAACCAAAGCATGCACAAACAAGTGGCTAGCCAAAGACAAGTGTTAGTAGTAACAAGCATGCATGTAGAAAGCAAGTGTAAACCACAAAAATAGTGTACAAGAGAGAAATGTAAACATCTAAGAAGAAAAAGTATGTCGCATAACGTGGGTCATAAACATGGGACACCATTCACGATGTTGAAAGAAACTCAAAGGACATAGTGGCCGCATACAAACAAACAAGTGTGCACACCAAACATATGGTAAGGCCTGTAGACAAGAGAAAACAAGAAACAAGCAATAACAATCAAGAAAACAAATAGCCATGAGAATATGTAATCTTACAAAACAAGTGTTACACATGAAACACCCATTAACATGTTAGAAAGATACCCAATATGTAAAAAACGTGTATAATCAAGTAATGTAAAGTGTTAAGTAAAAAATGGAACAATAACACCTATGAGAGACACGTGTGGATGCCCCCAGTGACAAGGTAGGAGGTGAACATCCATGCTATGTGCAAGAGACATGTATATGTTATCACAACTAGAGAAAGGCATGAAAACACATGTGTGTGCGGTAAATATAATGACATATTAGCAATCAGGCTAACATGTGTGTATGGTAAATATAATGACATATAAGCAATCAGGCTAACATGTGTAGTAAAGTGAACATGTAAAAGCATTAGTAAATAAGAGTAAATGCCACTGGACAATGCAACATACTGTGGATGGATGGAATCAAAATGTAAAATGGATGGTAGGAGCCACGTGCCCCCTAAATGTATGGAAATGTATGCAATGAGGTTCATTTGGTTTTCCCCCTCAGCAATCAAGAATGAACTGTAAATGAGAGTGCATCATTGGAAATGGTCGTAAATATGTGTATATTGTCTAGCGTGCGGTGATGAGTGTATATGTGTATGTGACCTAGAGATGATATGTGTGTGAACCTTATATCCTAAGTGTATATCATGACATAATAAGTGTAAGATTGATGATCTAGCCTATGGCTTATATAGCTATATGATGATTGGAGTAAGTGATGATAATGTAAGTAAAAGGAGTGGTGATATAGCCTAAAGCATATACCACCACAAGATGAATGAATAGGTGACCATTTAGCCTATAATGTTTGTCACTAACCTAAGAATGTCGCATGATAAAAGGTGGAAGTATGAGGGACATATGAGTTTGATAAGGTCCATTTGATTAGTAAACCATCGGCAGTTGAGTATGGACGGAGGAACTAAAGGTGCATCATAGGGTAATGAGTGAAAATTGATATTAAACATAGTATTTCTTAAGATACATTACATTAAGTGGATTTTTAAGTGGCTTTCCTAGAAGAGTGGTGAGGTGATAAACTCCCCCACCAAGCTTGTCAGTGATAATATATGGTCCAAACTAATTTGGTTTGAATTTACCTTTGAGAGGGGCTTCGAAATTTGTATTCTTTTGGTTTTCTTTTAAGACTAAATCACCAATATTAAATCCACGAGAGAAATTTTTACGATTGTAAACGTGTACAATGCAGGATTGATACGTGTGGAGATTTTTATGTTCCTAGATGTGATGAGAGTCGATTTTCATGATACTCATTGTCTTTAAGGATGCCTTTTAGAGAGATCCATAAGGAAGGTATTTCCAGTTTAAGAGGAATAACAGCCTCAACACCATAAACCAAGGTAAATGGAGTATCATTGGTGGGGGTACAGACACTGGTATGGTATGCCCATAGTGCGTAGAATAGTTGGTTATGCCAATCGATACCACTAGCATCAACTGTCTTGCATAAGATCTTAACAATGGTTTTTTTGGTTGCCTCAGCTTGGCCATTACCTTGTGGATAATAAGGTGTAGAAAATGATTGTTTGATTTTGAATTTAGCATAGAAATTTTCAACATCCTTATTTTTGAAAGAAGACCCATTATCAACAATTATAGCAGAAGGTACACCGAAAGGTGTGATTGTATGCATGATGAGGAAACTGCAAATGTCAATAATAGTGACTGTTCGTAGTGGAGTGACATTGACCCATTTGGTAAAGTACTAAGTGGTAGTAATAATAAATTTGTTTCCATCAGAATTGATCATACTAATAAGGTTGAGTCCCCAAAGGGAGAAAGGCCATGTTGGCGCAATGGGTTGGAGGTCAAATGCGGGTGCATGGTGAAGAATACCATTTTCTGGAATATTTCACAACGTGTAGCATATTCAAATAAATTTGTTCTATTGTACTCAAGTAGTATCCCTGGCATAAAAGTTTTTGATCCATAGCTTTACCCAAAAAATGACCACCACACATGTTGTCATGGATCTGTGAGATGATAGTGGGAATATCCACGAGTGCTAGAAAACGTAAGAGATGACCATCAAGTGCCCATTTGAATAGTTATATCTCCACAACGACATAGCGGGTAGTCTCACGACGTAATGTTCGAGCATCATGAGGATGTAAAGTTTCAGGTATAGTCTGCTTATATAAATAATTATAGATAGATGTAAACCATTCAGAGTTAGCTTGACTACACGTTATAACGCAAGATGTAAGAGCTAATGCAGAGATATATGGATGTCATAAGTGTGTAATAATGAATGTAGCTTGTCCATTAGTGATGTGTTGCATGATAAGGGATGCAAAACTAGCCATAACATCCACATGACAATTATCCTTATGAGGGATTGTAGTAATAGATTAGGAGTTGAATGTGGCTAATATATCCTTTACAAGAGTGTTGTATGGGATAAAATGCTCTTTCTTTGTGTAATATGTATCGTTTACCTTATTTAAGACTATTTGTGAGTCACCTTGAATGCACAAATTACGAATGAGAAGATTTTGAGTGGTAAGGAGGCATAAAATAAGGGCTTCATATTCAACAATGTTGTTTTTACAAGAAAATCCCAAACAATATATGAAGGGGAGTGAGTCACCCTGTGGGGTGATGAAAATTATCCCGACACTTGTAACATTCCCATTTTAAGACTTTAGAAACAAGGATTTTTTTTTGCATGATTAATGTTCTCTGTTCTAAATACATAATTTAGAACACACATTTCATAACAACCATTCTTATAACAGGTAACCATATTCAGCTGTAATGACTCAATGAGCAACCGATCTATTCATTCCATGACTCGGTGAACTACCGATCTATTCATGTGTAACATCGAGTTTTGAGTATTCTTTTGAATACTTCGTATACTTGGTTCTCTTACCCTGTTATGGGTATGGAGTGATCTATCTAAGGAACCTAACTGAATATTTTCTACCAATATTCATCAGCATCACGATCCTTAGACTAGGTGACATGGGACAACACAATCAGCAGCTTGCGATACTTTGGCCAAAGATTTCTAATATACTATTCATATTACTTATTCCTTGACGAAATACTCGTCAATCCGGAATACGTCCTTCACCCCACTCTATTGTTATCTAGAATGTCTTATACTAACTTCTGTCAGTCCCCTTGCCCAAGCTTTAACTCTAGTTCAGGTTAACAACATAGGTCAAGATATGAAGAGGCTCACAAAGACTTAGGGTAAACTGGCATTATTGGGTCAACCTAAGTTAACCCCATGTGCCAAGGTACCCTAAGTCCTATAGGGATACTTCGTATCCTAACTATGTTACTATCCAGAGTTAGAGGGAAAAACTTGTTCAAGTTCCAAAAGAGTGTAGATCTTGATGATTAATGCAAAAGGGTGTTGCCACATGTTAACTACACTGTTGTATCATCGAGAAGATCCTAATCTTCTCAAAGGTACAACCCTGCAATTGACATGTGCCAACATCCTACGAAATAGTCTCATCAAGATGTACACACCTCTAAAAGGTTACTTATGTTATGTTAAATTTGGGTTAAAAGAAGACATATTTCGGCATTCCATCTAACCCTGATTCCAACACTCTTTAAGTTCTCTTAAATGTCAGATTTCAATTAATCCTAAGAACTTAATTAACTTAATATTTCTTCCAAATTCGTTAGTTTTTGGCTTAACAACCTATTATCCAAAAACAGGACAGCAACAACATAAGTTCCTTTCTTTTTAAAAGACTTAACCGCTTAAGGAAGCGTAACAACCTACTAGGCTGTAACTTAACATATTTATTATAATTAAGTTTGATGATTAGCAATCATATCTTTCTCTTTTATTTATATCTTTGTTAGATAGGATGAGTCTTCCTCATCATAGTTAAATTCTAGGGTTTAATACACCTTTTTGTTTTTAGTTCAATAGTTTTCATTATAGGATTATTACACATCACATCAATATAATGAATTGCTTAGGTAAGAATATTACATTCTGCCACTTATCTAACTGCAGCTTACTCAAGGAATTAATCTAAATTCCTTTTATAATACTCATCAAGAATACACATCCAATCATATATGTAATAAGAAGAATATCCTCACAACAAGATACCCTCCTAAAGACAAAAGTACAAGATACTTTACACAACCAATGCTAGACAATTCCCAACTTCCAATTCATAGTCAAACTTATACATTTACAAGATTTATGCAATTTAGACAAATGGTATAACAACAACCTTTCTTCAAAAGAATACAACTTTTTTGTTTAATATAATCAAGGTCAATCAGATTTCTTTACAAGAATCAAATTTTAAATAGCCAATGCATCATATGAGTTTGTGCCTTCTTTTATCACTTACGATGTCCATCTGCAAAAATTACTAGCATGGGTCAGTTCAAAGAACTGATTATGATAAGCACTAATCCTTAAAATGAAGTGCACTCAACTAATTGCTTCCATAAAACAACCCTGTTTTAAGGATCAATTAGTATATTATACAATGGGCATGAGTAATTTCAATTAGAAAATAAGAGCGTTAACATCCTAAAATCACTTCTAAGAGGGAAGAACATAATATGATATATACACTATCTATCTTATCATTTAACATATAATTTATTCCATTGGTTTTCTTTAACAACAACAAATCATACAATCACATTGCATTCCAAATCTCATCATGATAGTATATAATACTTAGTTATTTATCATAAGATGAAAATGTTTCTTACAACATGATTCAAAGTAAGATGATTCATCTAACATTATTTAAGATGTTCATCACAACTAGATAATGTAAAAATGCCCAATTAAGGGGAGAGGAAGAGTATCATCCAATCCACATTTTGCGTTCTCTTTTAAACAAACCAATCATCATTCAACTTCTTTTCTATTTCAGTCCCAAGATAAGTAAGAGAAGGTTAACCTACAATGATTAACTTTATCCTAAGAGCAGTCAATCATAAGTTCTTAGCAACTGATTTTATTCTAACTGTAATAGAAAAGGAGCATAACAACAGTAAATCTACTACAACAACATTTCTTTCGCTTTCGTTGATAACAGTTCCTTCTTCAATCCAAATACAATTTTAAGAATGTATAAAATATTTCAAGGGAGAGATCCAAAGCTCTTTTTAAAGAAAGAAGGAGAACTTATGACCCTGTTTAAAAAAATGAGATCTCCTAGTCAAGCAAGTGATCAATTTCATATAATTCATTTAAAAACAGTGAAGGCTATACACAACCACAACATACAAAGAGTCATAAATAATTCTTTATAAGTTCTATATTAATTCAATGAACCCAATCAAGAAATGAAACCCGAGTAAGAACTCGTACTCACAATTTACCCAAAAGTTCAACCAAGATAGAATTAATTGCTTACATCTCAACTTAATACTCCTAGAGTAGAAGATGAAATTACTAACAAGAATGGTAACCACTAAACGAATTCCAGTCGACTTTCAATGTTACCAAACAATTAGCAAGTCTATCATTTCTAGTTTTCTCCAAACACATGCAAATATTCCTTAAACATGCAACTATTCCATAAACATGCAATTGTCTTATTACGAGTTCAGAGTTTACAAAAGTTCATCCAAAAATAGGCTAAATTCAAACGACAAGATCTAGCAATATTTTCACAAATACCTTTATGCTCAAGTCTCAAACTACAACCAGAGTGCCTTATTCAGCATGTGTTCTCACCAAACTGATTCATTCAACCGATTATCCAGTTCGGGTAATTATAACCCTTTAATGATTTACAATTTATACAAAGAAAACCAGACAACTTAACTGGACCGACACCTTGTCCAAATATCATTGCAATCATTATAAAAAAAAATTCTTTGAATGGCCTAGCAATGTATTACCCACAAAGAATCAATAAAAGCTTCCGCATCAGAGATCAAGATCTAGAGTAGTAAGTAATCCTCAAAACTATCTTAGTTAAGACAAAGTTTACACAATCACCTTTCAGTTCTTGGTTAGCAATAGGGACGATTTGAAAGATTAAAAATCAGAGTTCAACTATACTTCAATAATTATCAAAACCATTTTCATTAAGAACTCCCTATAAAAATTATAGGGTCACAATAAAATATTAACTCTAACCAAATACGGGCTCACATCAAACCCTTATATCCATGTTAGTACCACACAGTAGTTAGAGTTTATCAAGTTGGAAAACAAGAATAAACCAACTGCAACACAACACATATTTTTTACAACTACGAAACGAGTTACAAAGATCATAAAACCTGGACACCCTATCAACAGGTTCTGTATAATCAATAAGTTTCAACTAAGACTCATGTTGCCGACGAGAGTCCTTGAACAAAAACCATGGTTCCATCAAAATTTAAAACCACAAGACATTCATTTCAACAGAAACATGAGGAACCCAAGGTTATCCACCAAAAAATGAGCAAGGATAAGGTAGTATAAATTTAAACAAAAATATCAACGATTACCAGATTTCTTTATGCCAAGTAGAATCACAGAGTTCCCTTATACATGCATTCTCTTTGTGCTAACACTAACACAACACATATTCCAATCAAGACTATTCTTTGCAATGGCTTTCAAGCCAAGAAGAACAAGATATAATAAACCCAACAACAAATAACCAGACATCCATGCAATGTATTAACTAACAGAGCATAGTTGTTTTTATGAAATCACTTAGAAGAGATAAAAAAAAAAACAGTTAGAGCCTATCATGCCTGATAGTGTCTCGGTCGAATTGAAGGAGACCTCTAGCCGAGCTCACCCCTTCTCCTCTTTTCCAAAAAAAATAAAACAACTAGAAACCTCTTCCATAATGCCTCCTATAAATTCCATGAAACGAAAATAGATTTGAACCCTCAAAATTAGCCATGAAGTGTAGTTTAATCTGCTAGTTCGAAAAACTAGAGTTCATGCAGAGTGAAAATTGGAGTGCATGCAAAGTGAAAAAACCCAACAAATTTCCGTTGGCATGCTTGCCAAAGTGGTTTGGGCTCGAAAACCAAACACAATTAATTTTATTAATTCCAAATCTCCCGCTCAATCCTCCTTGCCATCGCTCACCAAGTCTAGCGAGTGCCAAGTCTAATTTAACAAAAATTTCAAATTTTAGTGATACTGCCACCTAAGCCTCTGCCAAACCAATTGGCTCCTACCAAAACTGGCAGTACCACAAGTCCTTTCAGAAATATCAACAACATTAATGCCTTAGGAACCTTCGCCCAATACTTGCGACCCCTTAGGTTCCCCTTCATGCCAATAACTTAGGATAGATTACTCACTTAGGTTAGATCTTAGGTAGAATTAAATTTTATACCTTAGGATATAACACTAACCACTAACCCCCAACATAGGTCCTTAGCAATTAGGTTAGATAATTCCACATAGGTAAGTAATAAAAAATACAATAGCTTTAATAACTAGGTTAGATCACCAAATAACCTTGTAGTATTAGGTTCTAGTTTTAATACCTGACAACCCTTCTAACTCCTTAGTACCAAGTTTAGGTTAGAATGAAAATTATATCGAGTAACATAGCTTAGGTAGGAAATAATTTCACCTAGCTTAGGATTCCAGTTCTCTCCAATGCCATGAATAGGCTGAAATCCCAATTACGCCAGTAATGACCTGCCAGGGTCGATTTCCAAAGATCCAAACGAAACTTTCCACTGAATGGAATTTATTTTCACACAAAAAGAGAATTAAAGAACTTACATCTACTAAGTTCAGTCCATATGCTTCATAATTCATGGAATGCCAATTCATCAGTTGTTCATTCTAAACAGATTTAAAACATTCCTTGGATCACTGAAATTGATCTAAGGATGAGTCATATAAATAGATAAGTTTACAATTTTCCTTAAATCAGTTTGTACTCATCTATGAGAAGTGAAAAATGAATCTAGGAAACATTCCAGTTCAATCAAAGATCTTAAGAGTAGAAAAGACTTAACCATATCAAGCATGATTTCCCATAATCAAAAGAACATATCCTCATAAGGAAAAATCACATGTCGACACTTGAAATGCAAAGGAGGAAAATATCAACTTTAAAGGGTGTTACATGCTTCCCTTCCTAAAAAGAATCATCGTCTTGATGATTATTTCTTTTTAACATTTGGCATTTAAGGAAAGTCAACTCATTCACTCCTCTTATTCAAAATAAACTATTTCAAACCTTATAGTTCCAGAAATCAGTATTATATAACTGTTTGCTCAAATTAAATAAATATCTGCCCAAACTTGGCTTACTTAATGTCATGAAAAGATAAAATCATAATTTTTTCAGTCAATAGATTCAATTCTGTTCAAAAAGATAGGGAAAAGCAGTTTTCATATCTTCTAGATTTTCCCAAGTTGCACTTTCTTTGTTAAACGGGTCCCACTGGACCTTACATTGTCTTATTTCACGATTTCTTAAATGCAACTGGCGAGTTTCCAGCACTCGAGTGGGTTTAACCATGATTATTCCTAGGTCTTGGACCTACAAGGAATTCCAATTTAACACATGTGATAAATCTGAAATGTATTTCTTAAGCAAAGAAATATGGAAAACATCATGCATTCATGACAAAGCAGGTGGTAGTGCTAATCGATAAGCTACAGGGTTGATTACTTCAACTATTTCAAAAGGTCCCACATAATGAGGTGATAACTTGGTAGCTTTGCCAAAAGTTATAGAACTCTTTTTCAGTTTAACATGAAGAAAAACCTTCTCACCAAGTTCAAATTTCTTGTCAACCCACTTTAAATCAGCATAACTCTTTTGCCTATCTGCTTCTTCTTTCAAGCATTCACGAATCATTTTAACTTGTTGTTCCATTTCCGTAAGGATTTCAGGTCCTATTACTTCTCTATCCTCAATGCTATCCCAACTAACAGGGGTTCTGCATTTTCTTCCATAAAGTGCCTCGAAAGGTGCCATCTTAAGAGAAGCATGATATGTATTATTGTATGCAAATTCAACTAATGGAAGATACTCCTCCCACTTATACTATTGATCCATACAATACATCCGTAACATATCTTCTAAAACTTGATTTACTCTTTCAGTTTGTCCATCCGTTTCTAGATGATACGCAGAACTGAAATTCAGTTTAGTTCCAAGAGCTGCATTAAGCATTTGCCAAAACCTTGACGTCATTCTAGGGTCTCTATCAGATATGATTAATTCAGGTACTCCATGCAATCTAAAAATTTCATGTACAAATCTTTTAGCCAAAACAGGAGAATCATCCTTTAGATTTCCAGCAATAAAATGAGCTACTTTCGTTAGTTTGTCAACTACTACCAAAATAACATCATGTTTATTTCTTGACATAGGCAATCCTTGTACAAAATCCATGCTTATTACTTGCCATTTGTATTGCAGTATGCTATGGGGATATAGTAAACCAACTGGGTGCATATGTTCCGCTTTCACACACTGACATTCAAGACAATGAGTCACAAAATTAACAACATCCTTTTTCATTCCTTTCCAGAAATATTGTTGTTTTAAATCAGCAAGCATTTTTGTAATACCTGGGTGTCCTAGAAAAGGGTGAATTGTGAAAATTTTGCTAACAATTTCTTTCTCAAATCATTAAGCAAAGGTATGTATACTCACTTTTCATAATCGTAGAATTCCTTCATTATCAAAGTGAAAACCTTTATACCTTTCATCTTTTGGATCTGCAACAAGCGCTGTTTTTACTTACTGAAAGTATGAATAAGATTCCATAGCACTTTTTACTTCATCCTTAAATTAAGTTCTTAATGTTATAAGAGTAGAAATGTGCTTCCTATGACTTAGAGCATCAGCTACTCTATTCTCTTTTCCTCTTAATGTAACTTATGTCAAAATCATATTGAGACAAAAAATCTAACCACCTTCACTATCTTGCATTTAGATTTGGCTGCGTGAAAATGTACTTCAGCCCAAGATGATCAGTTTTCAACTCAAATGGTTTACCAAGAAAATAATGCCTCCAAACTTGAAGTGCATGAACTATGGCAGCAAGCTCTAAATCATGTGGAGCATAATTCAACTCATGTAACTTAAGTTTTCTACTTTCATAAGCTATGACATGATCATTTTGTAACAAAATACCTCCAAGACCTTCCCCAGATGCATCCATTACAACAGTAAAGTCTCCATTAGGATCAGGTACAGCTAAAATAGGTGCTGAAGTCAACTGAATTTTCAAAATTTTAAAATTAGATTCACATTTATCATTCCAAACAAATTTCTTATCCTTTTTTCTGCAATGAAGTTATTGGTGCAGCCACCTTAGAAAAATCCTTAACAAATTTTCTATAATAACCTAGCAAGGCCCATGAAGCTTCTAACTTCATGTACATTCTTTGGTGCAGGCCACTCTATTATAGCTACTATTTTAGAAGGATCTACAGTAATCCCATCCTTACTTATAACATGACCCAAATAGTGAACTTCGGTGTCAAAGAAAGAACATTTGGACAGCTTACCATACAACCGTCTCTTTCTCAAAATTTCCAAAACTATTTTCAAGTGTTCATGATGCTCCTCAATACTTTTAGAATATATGAGAATGTCATCCAAGAATACAAGCACAAACTTTTCCAAGTATTCTTGAAAGATATTATTCATTAAGTTCATAAAAGCTGCAGGTGCATTAGTTAATCCAAAGGGTAAAACTGTGAATTCATAATGTCCATACCTTGTTCTGAAAGCTGTTTTATGAATATCCCCATCCTTAATTCATAATTGATGATATCCAGATCGAAGATCTATTTTAGAATATACCGATGCTCCACACATCTGATCAAATAGATCATCAATTCTAGGAAGTGGGTATCTATTCTTGATTGTTTCTTTGTTTAACATCCTGTAATCAATGCACAATCTAAGTGTTCCATCTTTCTTTTTCACAAATATCACTAGTGCTCCCTAAGGTGAAACACTTGGTCTAATCAAACCCTTAGACAAAAGTTCTTGCAACTGAGCCTTAAGCTCAACTAATTTTGTGGTAGTCATTTGATAAGGTGCTTTAGAAATAGGTTCAGTACCTGGTTTGATTTCAATGGTGAAGTCAAACTCCCTTTTGGGTGGTAAACCCGGTAATTCTTCTAGAAATACATCACTGTAATTCCGTAACAGCGGGTAACGTTCCATGAAGTCACTATTTTCTTTAGCAGATTCTGATATTTTTACTGTGTATAAGGTACAACCCTTATTTTTGGCCTTTTTAAGTTACATAGCTGACAATTTCCTAACTGAAATTTCTCATTTTACACCTTGAATCTCTGCTATTTTCTCCAGATCATCTAAACAACTAATATGTTTTTCAAAACAGTCCACTTTTGCTTTATGCTCAACTAACCAATTAACGCCTATGACTATATCATAAGATCCCAAAGGTGCAACATAGAGATCAACTTCTGTGGAAAAGCTAGGTAAGTCAAGGACTGCCCCAAAAAGACACATACTAACTGTATGAATAAAATTATTACCATAATGTACAGTCCATGATTTATCCATTTTTCCAGCTTTTCTTTTAAGTTTAGAAGCAAGTTTACTAGAAATAAAACATTCAGTAGCTCCCGTATCAAAAAGAACAGTTACAGGTATGCCAAATAACTTACCAGGAACTTTAATGGGTGTAGCTTGCTTTTCAGCTTACTTGTCAGCTACTACAACATGTATCTTGTGTTGCTGATTATGATCATCCTTCTTCAAAGGACATTGATTTGTGTAATGATCTTTGCCACAATTATAACAACCTCCTACAGGTCCCTTTTTAGACTCAGAATTATTTCCAGCCTTAAAGTTGTCATTTTGACCTCCATAGGACTTCTGTCAGTTATTATTATTCTTGGCAAAATTGTTCCTTGCATTTCCAGTAGGCTTATTCATTGTTGTTTTCTTATTATTATCAGCTGAAAACTTACTTTTGTTACCAAACTTTTTCCATGGTCCCTTCTTAGGTGCAAGAGAAGCTAAAGAAGAGTTTGGAACTTTCTTCTGCACTTCCTCTTTATGAGCAGAAATAGTCTTTAATTTTTATTCTTGCCTTATGGATTTCTCAACAACCCCTTCCATAGTGGTTGGGCTGTGAACATCAACCTCTCCCCCAATAATGGGATTCAACCCCATGATAAATTTATGTATCCTGAACTTCTCATCAGTTTGATACTGAGGTACATACTTGAGGAGTTTCGTAAACTGCTCCCAATACTCAGTTACCGTTAGCTTTCCTTGAGCTAAGTTCAAAAATTCTGTCATTTTCTGATCATAATAAAGTTGTGGCAGCCATCGTTTCCTAAAATATCTTTTAAATTGTTCCCAAGTGATGTTAGTTTCATCAATATTTAACTCAGCCTTACGGTTGTCCCACCATGAAGATGCTTCATGGGAAAGCTGATATGCTCCCCAAATGGATTTAGTTTCCTCTAAGAAGTTTCTTATTGCAAAGTACTTCTCTATTTCAATGAGCCAATTCTTAGCTCCATCTCCTAATGTGGTGTCATCAAACTTAGGTGGACTTATCTTTTTTATATCATTAGTGAGTTCAGCTGCCAACCTTGCCTTTTTATTTTCTGGTTGGATAGGTTCATTAACATTGTCATTATCAACACCCAAATTGGGGTTGTCCTTAGGAGGTGGCTGATTGTTATTACCAGCTTCTTCTTCCTCCTCATTTCCCATTACTTGTTGTTCAAGTACAGCCAAATGATCTCTTGTGTCAAACAGGGCAATAAGGATCTCATCAAGTTTTTGGGTTGTTGCTGCTCCTTCATCAGGTGGAGCATTATTTGCAATGTTTCCCCTTGTTCTAACCATTTTCTATTACAAGAAAATTCAAGTTTTTATCAGATTATGGACACAATAGGTCCAAGAGCTACAACCTTCAGCTCTGATACCAAGATGTAACATTCCCATTTTAAGACTTTAGAAACAAGGAATTTTTTTTTACATGATTAATGTTCTCTATTCTAAATACATAATTTAGAACACACATTTCATAACAACCATTCTTATAATAGGTAACCATATGTAGCTGTAATGACTCGGTGAGCAACCGATCTATTCATTCCATGACTCGGTGAACTACCGATCTATTCATGTGTAACATCGAGTTATGAGTATTCTTCTTAATACTTCATATACTTGGTTCTCTTACCTTGTTTTGGGTATTGAGTGATCTGTCTAAGGAACCTAACTGAATATTTGCTACCAATATTCATCGGCATCACGATCCTTAGACTAGGTGACATGGGACAACGCAATCAACAGCTTGTAATACTTTGGCCAAAGATTTCTAACATACTGTTCGTATTACTTATTCCTTGATGGCATACTCGTCAATCTGGAATACGTCCTTCACCACACTCTATTGTTATCTACAATGTCTTATACCAACTTCATGTCAATCCCCTTGCCCAAGGTTTAACCCTAGTTCAGGTTAACAACATAGGTTATGATATGAAGAGGCTCACAAAGACTTAGCATAAATTGGCATTACTGGGTCAACCTAGCTTAATCCCTTGTGCCAAGGTACCATGAGTCCTACAGCTACTTCATATCCTAACTATGTTACTATCCAGAGTTAGAGGGAAAGCTTGTTCAAGTTCCAAAAGTGTGTAGATCTTGACTATCAATGTAGAAGGGTGTTGCCACATGTTAACTGCACTGTTATATCCTCGAGAAGATCCTAATCTTCTTGAAGGTATAACCATGCAGTTGACATGTGCCAACATCCTACGAGAATAGCCTCATCAAGATGTACATACCTCCAAAAGGTTACTTATGTTACGTTAAATTTGGGTTAAAAGAAGACATATTTCGGCATCCCATATAACCCTGAGTCCAACACTCTTTAAGTTCTCTTAAATGTTCAGATTTCAATTAATCTTAAGAACTAAATTAACTTAATATTGCTTCCAGATTCGTTAGTTTTTGTCTTAACAACATGTAATCCAAAAAAAGGAAAACAACAACATAAGTTCCTTTCTTTTTAAAATACTTAACTGCTTAAGGAAGTGTAACAACCTACTAGGCTATAACTTAACAGATTTATTATAATTAAGTCTAATGATTAGCAATCATATCTTCCTATTTTATTTATATCCTTGTTAGAGGAGAAGGGTCTTCCTCATCATAGTTAAATTGTAGGTTTTAACACACCCTTTCATGTCTTTTTTAGTTTCAATAGTTTTCATTATAGGATTATTACACATCACATCAATATAATGAATTGCTTAGATAAGAAAATTTCATTCTACCACTTATCTAACTAGCAGCTTACTTAGGGAATTAATCTAAATTCCTCTTATAATACTCATCAAGAATACACACCAATCATATATATAATAAGAAGAATATCCTCATGACGAGATACCCTCCTAAAGAAAAAAGTACAAGATAATTTAAACAACCAATGCCAGAAGTAATTCCCAACTTTCAATTCATAGTCAAACTTATACATTTACAAACTTATGCATTTTAGGACACACGGCATAACAACATCCTTTCTTCAAAAGAATACAACTTTTCTGTTCAATACAATCAAGGTCAATCAGATTTTAAACAACCAATGCATCATATGAGTTTGTGCCTTCTTTTATCACTTACGATGTCCATCTGCAAAAATTACCAGCACGGGTCAGTTTAAAGAATTGAGCATGATAAGCACTAATCCTTAAAACAAAGTGCACTCAACTAATTGCTTCCATAAAACAACCATATTTTAAGGATCAATTAGTATATCATACAATAGGCATAAGTAATTACAATCAGAAAAGAAGAGCATTAACATCCTAAAATCACTTCTAAGAAAAGAGCAGATATGATATATATATATCTATCTTACCTATATATATATTATATATATATATATATATATATATTATCTATTTTAACATTTAACATAAAATTTATTCCATTGGTTTTCTTTAACAACAAAAATCATACAATCACATCTGTATTCCAAACCTAACAAAATAATATACGATACTTAGTTATTTATCATAAGATGAAATGGTTTCTTACAACATGATTCAAATTAAGATGATTCATCTAACATTATTTAATATGTTCATCACAACTAGATAGTATAAAAATACCCAATTAAGGAGAGATTCAAAAAGAATATCACGCAACCCACAGTTTGCGTTCTCTTTTCAACAAACCAATCATCATTCACCTTCTTTTCTATTTCAGTCCAAAGATAAGTAAGAGAAGGTTAACCTGCAATGATTAACTTTATCCAATAAGAGTAGTCAATCGTAAGTTCTTAGCAACTGATTTTATTCTAACTATAATAGAAAAGAAGTCATAACAACGGTGAACCTAATACAGAAAACATTTCTTTCACTTTCGTTAATAATAGTTCCTTTTTCAATCCAAATAAAATTTTAAGAATGTATAAAAGATTTCAAGGAAGATATCCAAATCTCTTTTTAAAGAGAGAAGGAGAACTTATGAACCTATTTAAAAACAAGATCTCCCAGTCAAGCAGGTCATCCATTTCATATAATTCATTTAAAACAGTGAAGGCTATACACATCCATAACATACGAAGAGTCATAAATAATTCTTTATAAGATCTATTTTAATTCAATGAACCCAATCAAGAAATGAAACCCGAGTAAGAACTCATACTCACAATTTACCCAAGAGTTCAGCCAAGACAAATTAATTGCTTACTTCTCAACTTAATACTCCTAGAGTAGAGGATGGAATTCCTAACAAGAATGGCAACCACTAAACGAATTCCAATTGACTGTCAATGTTACCAAACATTAGCAAGTCTACCATTTCAAGTTTTCTCCAAACACATGCAATTATTCCTTGAATATGCAACTGCCTCATTATGAGTTCAAAGTTTACAAAATTTCATCCAAAAATAGGGTGAATTATAAACAACAAGATCTAGTAATATTTTCAACAAATACCTTTATGCTCAAGTCTCGAAATACAACCGGAGTGCCTTGTACAGCATGTGTTCTCACCAAATCAAATCATTTAATAATTATCTAGTTTGGGTAATTATAACCCTTTAATGATTTACAATTTATACAAAGAAAACTGAGAATAGATTCTTAACTGGACCAACACCTTGTCCAAATATCATTGCAATCATTATAAAACAAATTCTTTGAATTACCTTGCAACGTATTACCCAAAAAGAATGAATAAAAGCTTCTGCATCATAGATCAAGATCTAAAGTAGTAAGTAATCCTCAAAACTATCTTAGTTACAGAAAAAGTTTACATAATCACCTTTCAGTACTTGGTTATCAAAAGGGACAATTTGAAAGATTAAAAGTTATAGTTCAAACTATACTCTAATAATTATCAAAACTATTTTCATTAAGAACTCCCTATAAAACTTATAGGGTCACAATCAAATATTAACTCCAACCAAATACGGGCTCACATCAAACCCTTATAACCATGTTAATACCACACAGTAGTAAGAGTTTATCAAGTTGGAAAACAAGAATAACCCAACTGCAACACAACACGTTTTATTTTACAACTACAAAACGAGTTACAAAAATCATAAAATCTAGACACCCTATCAATAGATCCCGTATAATCAACAAGTTTCAACTAAGACTCCTGTTGCCGATGAGAGTCCTTAAAAAAAACACGGTTCCATCCAGATTTAAACCACTAGACATTCATTTCAATAGAAACAGGAGGAACCCAAGGTTCTCCACCAAAACTCAGTAAGGATAAGGTAGTATAAATTTAAACAAAACCAATACCAATGATTACCAGATTTCTTTATGCCAACCAGAATCACAGAGTTCCCTTATACATGCATTCTCTTTGTGCTAACACTAACACAATGCATATTCCAATCAAGACTATTCTTTGTAATGGCTTTCAAGCCAAGAAGAACAAGATTTAATAAACCCAAACACAAATAACTAGACATCCATGCAATGTATTAACTAACAGAGAAAAGTTTTTTTTATGAAATCACTTAGAAGAGAGGAAAATATTTTAACAGTTACAGCCAATCATGCCTGATAGTGTCTCAGTCGAATTGAAGATGACCTCCAGCCGAGCTCACCACTTCTCCTCTTTTCCACGAAAGATCAAACAACCAGATACCTCTTCCATAATGCCTCATATAAATTTAATAAAACGAAAATAGATTCAAACCCTCAAAAATAGCCATGAAGTGCATTTTAATCTGTTGGTTCAAAAAACCAGAGTTCATGCAGAGTGAAAATTAGAGTGCATGCAAAGTGAAACAACCCAACAAAATTCCACTGGCATGCCTACCATGGTGACTTGGGCTCAAAAACCAAATGCAATTAATTTTATTAATTCCAAATCTCCTACTCAATCCTCCTTGCCACCGCCTGCCAAGTCTGACGAGTGCCAAGTCTAAATTAACAAATATTTCAAATTTTAGTGATATTGCCACCTAAGCCTCCGCCAAACCAACTAGCTGCTACCAAAACTGGCAGTACTGCAGGTCCTTTCATCCTTATCAACAACATTAATTCCTTAGGAACCATCGCTAAATACTTGTGACCCTTAGGTTCCCCTCCATGCCATTAACTTAGGATAGATTACTGGCTTAGGTTAGATCTTAGGTAGAATTAAAGTTTATACCTTAGGATATAACACTAACCACTATCCCCCAACATAGGTCCTTAACAATTAGGTTAGATAATTCCACATAGGTGAGTAATCAAAAATAAAATAGCTTTAAGAACTAGGTTAGATCACCAAATAACCTTGTAGTATTATGTTCTACTTTTGATACCTAGCAACCCTTCTAACTCCTTAGTACCGAGTTTAGGTTAGAATCAAAATTATATCAAGTAACATAGCTTAGGTAGGAAATACTTTCACCTAGCTTATGATTCCGGTTCTCTCCAATTCCATGAATAGGTTGAAATCCCAATTATGCCAGTAATGACTTGCTAGGGTCGATTTCCAAAGATCCAAACGAAAATTTCCACTTAATGGAAATATTTTCACATAAAAAGAGAATTAAAGAACTCACATCTACTAAGTTCAGTCCATATGATTCATAATTCATGGAATTCCAATTCATCAGTTGTTCATTCTGAACAGATTTAAAGCATTCCTTGGATCACTAAAATTGATCCAAGGATGAGTCATATAAATAGATAAGTTTACAATTTTTCTTAAATCAGTTTGCACTCATCTATGAGAAGTGAAAAATGAATCTAGGAAACATTCCACTTCAATCAAATATCTTAAGAGCAGAACAAGACTTAACCATATCAAGGATGATTTCCCATAATCAAAAGAACATATCCTCATAAGGAAAATCACATGTCGACACTTGAAATGCAAAGGAGAAAATATCAACTTTAAAGGGTGTTAATTAAACTCAGTAAGAAACATGATCCATCACGTCAAGAATCCCAATTGTGTGTGCGAGATAATAAATAACATAAATGATCAACTTTAGTAATGATATGCACTTCATTATTTAGGAGATAATGTCACAATTTATCCTCAACAAAGACTAGGCCAAGACATAGCTTTTCGATTTAGCTATAGTTACATTCATAAGAGAGTATAATATGAATAATATAACATATCACTTGTTCATGTTGAGAATCATCATGTTGGGCTAGTAGTATGCCTAAGGTATGAAACGTAATGAAAATATATAATAAAAAGGATCGATCAACTAAGGGAGGGACTAAGACATGCAAGTTTAACAAGTAGGATTTTATATCATCAAATTCTTGTTGACATTGTTCATCCAAAAAAAAAATAGTATCTTTCTTCATAAGGCGTGTAAATAGTTGAGTCTTATCAGCGAGTAATGCAATGAATCACCGAATTGCTTTAATTTTTCCTTATAATGATCATAATTGATATAAATTTTTGGGTGGAGGCATATCAATAATGGATTTAATTTTGTTAGGATCAATCTTGATGCCATGTTGGGAGATAATATATCTAAGGAGATTACCTTTTGTGACCCAAAAAAACACTTTTTGGGATTTAAACACACATGATATTGTCATAGTCATTCAAATAGTATTCGTAGATGTGTTGCATGGGAAGAACATTGTCTAGACTTGGCCAAGATGTCATCTACATAATATTCGATGATCTTGTGAATATAATCATGGAATATATGTGTCATTGCTCATTGATAAATAAATCTGACATTTTAAAGGCCAAATGACATAACAATATAACAAAATTTTCCCCATGGTGTCATGAAAGAGGTCTTTTCTTGTTCAACGGGGTTGATTTTAATTTGATTGTATCCTACAAATCCATCCATGAAAGAGGGAATATCGTATCCGGTAGTAGAATCAACAATAGCATCAATGTGTAACAAAGGAAAACTATCTTTGGGAAATGCTATTTTTAAATCATGAAAATGAGTAAAAATATGAACATGACCATCTGGTTTCATTACAAGGATGATATTAGATACCCATTTAGGATAGTCAACAACGCGAATAAAACCAGTGTCTAGGATTTTTTGAATTCTTTCTTTTACTAAGAGTGCTACTTTAGGATACATCTTAAAAAGTTTCTGTTGAATGGGCTTGGTACCTGGGTTGAGAAAAATATTATGCATTACAACTAATGGATCGATGTCGAGCATGACACTATAATCCCATGCAAACATATCATAAAAATCGTGGAGGACTTACTTGATGTCTTTTTGTTCGACGGGTGTGAGAGAAGAAGCTAGAAAAATTACGTGAAGATTTTTAGGTGTTCCTAAATTGTATTGTTTCTTTATTGAGAAGGGCTTAAAAATATTCAACATATGGATCGACAAGAATATTATTAGATGAATCAACATTTTCAAAGGGTATAACACACTCACCAAGGAAAGCGAAATTTTTGAGAGATGATAGGGACTGTCGCTTATTGTTAAAAGAAGGAAAATGATCATAGACACTCATATGTTATAATAGGGCATCGTTATTAGGGAAGGTATTTAAACTATCCCAAGTAGTAGGTGCATCATTATTGATGAGTTCAGGATAAACTACAGGGAGTAAGGAAGCATGCCAAACAGTAAAAGCATCTGTAGAGAGTGAAAAGGGAGGTTGATATCCTAGTCCATGTTTATATGTCTATGTAGGAAGATCCCAAAGGGATGTGACTTTATTGTATTGTGTAATAGTATCAAAAAATCCATGATGTTGTAAATATTCATTATCTAACCCATACTTAGAAAAATATTAGCATTCGTTGGCAAGAGTATCACTAGATTGCTCAATTGAGTTACAATATTCAAAAGGAGATGGATCAGCCGGAACATCATAGATGATGGCTTGATGAAAAAAATTAAGTCATGCATGTAGTGTAAAGGGGACCGCATGCATGGCATGGATCCATGTTTGCCTAATAAGAATGTTATAATTAAGATGATTAGGCATGGCATGATATGGAATGGTAACTATACATGGACCAATAGTGATAGGTAAACTAGCAATACCTAATACTCGTTTGGGAATGTTATCAAAATCATGAATAGAGGTGGATGAAGGAGATAGAGATGATTATGACATACCTAAATGATGAATAAAAGTGATGTTACAAATGTTAAGTCCAGATCCATTGTCAACTAATGCACACTTGACCCCGACGTTATTAATACAAACTTGAATATACAAAGGAGGGACATGTTGTAATATTTCTTGAGAAGGTAAGACATCTATGGTGAAAGTTATTTGATCCTCATCAAGGGATAAAGTAGAGGTAAAATTATAGTATACATACTCAGGTGATGTATGAGGAGGAATGTATTTGCTAGCTACGTAATTGTTAAGCTTATTGATATAATCAAGATGATTTTGTAGAAAAGTGCGGATATAAATATTCATGATGTGAAGATCCTAAGACAATGTAGACCCTAGAAGGTATGATAATCAAAGGACGGGTTCACCAAAATTATTAACTAAAATTGGAATTATTAAGTTAATCTAAGCTAGGAATAACAACAAATGACATTGGTAAAATGACGTAAGTAACAAATAAGTAAATATAAAAAGTGACCCAAGAAACTAAGAAAGTGGAAATGTAAAACTATAGATTGTAAAGAGAGTTAGAGAGAAATCAAGTAATTTGACAAGCTTTCTGGACTGTGTCGCTGAGATGACTAGAGAAACATGAGGAGGAAACAACTGCGCCGGGGTCCAGAAAAGCGTAGATCTTAGAAATATGAGTGGACTGAGGTGCTTAGGAGAGGATCAGGGTACTTATGGGCACCCTAGTTTGAGTTCTAGGTGTCAGGGTTTGTATAGGAGGTTCAGAAACCAAACTTGTAAGGTTGGATGATGATGTGAAGCCCTTTCTATATGTTGCGTGTAACTCATTTCTATGTGTCAAATCTTGCCAATTATCAATGATGGAAGATAGACCTATAAGAGATCACAAGAAGTATCAAAACCCTATAAAAAATAAAGATGCATATGAATAGGTTCGATTGACCTCGACTGCCATAACAGTGGGCTTACTAATTGAGCGTTGCACTACATTTCAGACCCAAATGTAGTTTTGGTGTGTGTGTAAATCATGTTCCCTAGGTTGTCTAGTGTCAGTCATACTTTGTGAAGTAGAGAACAATAACTAGATGTAAAAATTTAGTAGAATAGTGGACGGAATAGAATAAACTTCCCTCTTATGATTGTGTGATGCAGATGAACTAGCCTTGTCCCTTGTGATGGAGCTAAAACCTCAATTTTGGTGTAACAGTTGTGATACATGTGAAAGTTTTTCTGAATGGATCTAATAACCCCTTTTCTTAGGGAATTACTAATATATATGTTCATCTATTTTATTTGTATTGCAACCCATTGGCATAACCCAAAAACTATAATGTCCCTAATGTAACGAACCATTACACCAAAACTTAAGGCATTAGTGAAATCTACACATGAGGATCATAATATCCCATTACTTTTTCATAGAGCTTGACCTCAGGCTAGGTTTACACCTACACTCCCATACGTATAAGCCCCACTTCACTGACATTTAGGTGCCCCACAGGCCCCGTTTACACGGCGTAACCAGCCAAGTGGGATTCGAACATGGGTGGTGGATCTGATACCAAATGTAATGAACCATTACACCAAAACCTCGAGGCTTACAATACCCTTGAAAATACAAGAGTTCCTTTGTGGATGAACTTAGAGACGCATAATCTTGTTGAAAATTCTCAAAATGGTCATCATGATGAGTTGGCTTATCCTTGGTGATGGATCTTGCTTGGATCTAAGGTATCCTTCATCATGGCTGCCATATTATTCTGAAGTTCTTTTAAGCTTGCTTTGATTACATCCTCCAAGAGCTTCTTCATTTTCTTTTCCCCATCTATTTCCTACATACAAAAACCCTCACATGTGCAAAGGATTGTGGCTCTGATACCACTGTAATGACCCAAAACTATAATTTTAGGACAAAAATGGATCATTTGAGAGATCCATTAATTTTTCAACTTCAATAACAATATGACTTCAAGGTAACAATATTAAATCTTCCACAATCTTCAAAAACTCTTCTAAATGTTTTGAAATGAGAGAAAGAACCTTGAATAGCTCCACTTGACGATTGGATCAAGAATTTTTCCTTGAACACAACTAAGGTTTGGATATAATAAGGCCTTAGTACATTAAAGAAAAAATCAATAAATACAAGAGATGGGTTTAATGGATCCTATTTGACTCAATAAACCTAAGGGAGGGTTTAATGGCCTTTATCACTTTAAATAATTCTTAAAAATAAGATCTTTCAGCTGAACATAAGATCAACCACTTTGAGGAAGTAAACACCCTTCAAAATATTTATTGAAATCTTTAGTCTAGTCACTAAACTTGGGCAAAAATAAATAATAAATTTCAGATCTTTAACCAACACTCAAACAGCCACAAAAAATGAGTATTAGCCTTCGAAAAACACTTGCAAATATGTTAGGAACACATAGAGATTTATTGTGCACCAAATAGATCAAATTGGAGGAAAAAAACCTCACCAAAACACAATCATGAACCCCATAACTAGTTGCTATAATAAAACTCATGAAATCACACCCAAATACAAATCTATATCTCCTAGAGCATATGAATATTTTAAATCTTGGAAATATATTCTTCAACATGCAGATTGTTGCCTTCAAACAGTCATACAACACAAGAGAATAATTACAAAATGAAATCATTTCCTTAGGGCACAAACATCACATTGAAATCTGGCTTTTTTACACAGAAATATTTCACCATTAAATTCACAGCTCAAGAGATCATCCAATGGCATACAAACATGTGTAAAACCACTCAACATAGTTTGCTATAATGTCCTATAGTGTTTTGAGCTCAACAACACATAAAAAAGCAGTAGATTTGCTACAATGTTGCTACAGTGATGCTACAGTGTTTTGAGCACAAAAATACATAAAACTACAAGTTGTCAGCAAGAGATCAATACAACATCACACAATAATATAATTGTAATAGAGAGTCTTCAATATCTTCAACAATGAAAGAGAGAGAAATCAACAATTTAGGGCATACATCCCTTTTCTCCAAGCATGGATTAAATTAAAATGACTAATTAACATACCCACTAAAGGTCACACAACTTCCTTTTATAGAATTAAGGGGTGCAACATTCAATGACCAACCTTTCCCTTTTGGAGGGAAAACTAATAAAAATGACATTAAAACATAATTAAAACATTTAATACTGAGACTATATGCACTTTATTTTATTTTCCTAATTTAATATTAGGAAATTATTGACCTATGTGCACATTAACTACTAAGGAAACTAACCCTCCTTATAGTACAAGGTGTACCAAGAAGGTTATAATGCAAAATAGAGTAGACAATAGGTATCTTAGTAGTGTCCCGAAAAAGGGGACATTATAGTCCTCCCCTCTCGAAGATTGTTTTCCCTCAAGTAATATCAAACTCATGCATTCATGTACCAAGTCCCAAAGATAAGATGTGTGGTGGTGCCTTCAATGTCTTGAACCGGTGTCGGTCAAATGGTGAAGTATTGGGAAGAACTTGTTTCCTGCCCTTATTCCAATCTAAGTGGGTGTGTCATCAACTCCACAATATGTTCTCCAAGTGATGTAGTCCTCATCATGGGATGTGGAGCCAAAAATAAGGTGATATTTACTAAGCTCCAATGATGCCCACTTAAAAATTTCTCCATGGAGTGTGTAGGACAACAACCTTTCTTCACATGTTTTTAGTCTTGCACATGAAGCAAACACATTAGGAAAATTATAAGTGTTGAGAAACAATTTTTCAGTTTCCTCTTCGTGTCTCCAAGGCACAAGCAATGGGTTATTCCAAAGTAACAATGCCAAGGAGTTATAATGCAAATAAAAGATACCCTAGTTTTGTTGTAATGTCCCCTTTTTGGACAAATAGGAATTTTAACAAACTTCCACACTAATCAAATCGAGAAGGATTAGATCCTTTTGATTCAACCTCAAAAAACCCAAAGTTAGCTAATTACAATACAAAATGGGGTTGGAAGTAGCCAAGGTGATGGGTGAGAAGGGAGAATCAATTGGAATTCACACCTTTTCTAGATCTGATTTTTATAGCAGCACTATTAATTTAGAATAGCTTGCAAACAGATGAAAACTTCTAAAATTCATAACTCTCTTGATACTCAATTTTTTTGCATTAAACAAAGTGCACAATAAACTTAAAATTTTCCCCTTTCCAATGAAATTTAGATCAGAATTTTTTGAGCACTAAAACCCCTTCAAAATAGCACTTAAAATTCCAGATCTGGGTAGGGTTAGAAGAAATTAATAAAATATTTCTTGCACTTTTCCTAGCCTCCAAACACACCAAAAAGTACCTCCCTTTCTCAGAAATAAAAGATAAACAAATCATATTTGCATATCTTATTTTATGATCACCAAAAACGTGCCAAATAATTATGGAAATTAATTAAGAACTCTGTCTGCAGCATAACTTCAAAAATTCATATCTTTTCCTAGAGAAGTCCAAATGAGCTGAAATTTTGGATCTTCGGCCACAAAAGTATGAAAAATAATATTCCAAAATTATTTTTCACACAAAAAACATGAAAGCCTAATTTTTCCCTAAAAACTAGGTTGCCCAACACATTTAGGGCATCAAATCATCTCCAAAAATTATGAAATTAATTACAAAACACAACAGATCTAGAATTCACTTGTTTAACCATCAAAACATGTAAAAAATATCAGATTTCCTTCAACAATTGATTCACTAGGGTTAAGAATTATTTCCCAAGAAATTCACCACATAATAGATGCAACATACACACAAATGGACCCATCTTAAAATTAGCTTCACTTCAATTCTAAGTTGAATGAGAGAGAGACCACAATGAAGAGCTATGGCATACATCCCTTTTCTCTAAGAATGGAGTGATATCAAATGATCAAATCAACATACCAAATTATGGCCATGTAACCTCCTTTTATAAGATAAGGGGTGAAACATTCAAATGGCCGACCTTTTCCCTTTTGGAGGGAAAACTAATAAAACTTCATTAAAGTATTAAAACACTAACTTTATGAGCACTTTATTATTTTCTAATTAAATAATAGAAAGTAACTAGCCTATGTGCACTTTTTAAACTAACTAAAGAATCCCCCTTATAGTGCAAGGCATGCCAAGGGGCTATAATGTAGACAATAGACACCTTAGAATAATCCTTAAGCTTTATCCTCAAACCCATGGGGAGAGAAAATGGGTTGAGGGTCTTCAGTTCTTCACTTCTAAAAAATTCCCAAAAAGGGGACATCACAATGTTCCTTTCCCAAGATTGCTTGCCCTCAAGAAATAGCAAGCTCGTAGATCCATGTATCATACCTAAAAGAGAATATGTGGGGTGGTGCATCTAATGTCTTGATCTGGTGACTGTCAAGTGACAAAGTGTTGGAAAGAACATGTTTACTTCCCTCATGTCAACCCAAAAATATGGGTCCTCAGTTTGGTAATCGGTGCTCCAAGTAATGGTATCCTTAACATGGCATGGGGAGTCATCAAAGGGATGAGCTTTTCTAAGCTCCTAGGCTTCCCACTCAATAATTCCCTCATGAAGTGAGTAGGACATTGGTCTTTCTTCACATATCTTCAATCCTGCACATAAAGCAAACACATTAGAAAAATAAGTGTTGAGAAACACTTTTCCTTCTTTTCCTTCGTGTCTCCAAGGCATGGATGGATCACAACTCATCCTAATACTTGGGTTGTTCCCAAAATATATCATGTTACCCCAAATGTTGATGTGGTCATGCATGTTCTTCCCAAAAATCAGAACTAAAGTGGTTGGTATCCACCCCAAAGTAACCATGCATAAGTCAACAATGATCACCAAGAACAAGTCCATCAACTTCATGGCTGAAAATCAATTATAAAAGTGATAAGGGCGATGGAACTAATGATGACAACCATGAAAATGATAGGGCAAAAACTATCATACTTAAAAAATATTACGGCAACATGAAAGGAAAACAAACTAGTGGAGGAAAATGACTTCAATATGATTGAAATTTCACCCCCAACTTTAGCCAACTGAAAAAAACTCAAATACACAGCTGCAAGTGAGTACCAAGCATCATACTTAGGATGGTAAATGAAAAATACATCAGATATCCATGTGCCAACAACCTTCATAAATTCTAAATGGATATAAAAAATTACATGAGGTACTTTCCCATCTGGGTGAGTGTGAATCATGTAATGAGGGATAACCAATTTGAAACACAACTTGCTCTTGCCCATGCCAAATGCACTATCAAATCATTGAATGAAAAAATCCACAGTGGCTACCCTATAAAGTTTTTTAAACTGAAAGTCATCATTATCACTTAGAAAATTACCTTTCCCATTGATTTCTGGATCCACCAAGGTTAGGACATACTTTCCAACACTTTTGTTTACCATATTCAATTATGAAAAATCACTTGACCACATGAAATCAGATGTAAAAATCAGAAAATCAGATCTGATATTCTTTGCAAAAATACATGGTTCCCATACCTTGGAGTGCCCAACATGGTGGTTTTGAACTGGGAAATCTCCTTGCTCAAAAAATTCATTTATTTTTCTTGTAGATCTCTCATAATGATGAATAAACTTCATACTTGGAGGATGAATTTATGAGACATCATTATGATCCTCTTCAAGGCCTTGCATGACCCAAAACTGAAACTCATCATGATATAAGAACAATAGAATATTTACCTTGATCATGTCACAAGTGCATGGAAGTAGCAATACAAATAATTGGAAGTTGTTTCTTACTTCTTCATACCATGAGGTAGCATGTGCATGATGATACCCAATTGTTTATATTCCATCATTCATCTAAGAAAAGGGAAAATCAGAAATATAACTCATGCAAGGAATCTTTTACCATTCATTATGCTAATGGATTTCCTTTATGAAAGGAAGTAATACATATGAAACAAAATGATTAGGTTTGCCTATCAAACCTTTGTGCGATGGAAAAACTCATACTCCTTAGAATTTTCAACCCAAACATCACCTTATACCTTGGAATCATGCAGTCTTATTTGTGATTTGTGGGGGGCTTCCTTAAACTTCATTTTTGAGTGAATGAAGTCATTTATTTGCTCTTTAATGATTATTGTTATGCTCAAACCAGCCAGCTGAGAATGGTATAAAGTACCTAGAAATGCGTCTTCTCCATGGGTATAAATTCTGCCTATGTCATCCTCATGTTCCCTCTTCAAATATGATTTCCCCCTTCTTTAGTGATGTCCTTGTCCATGCTTTCTTCTTACCCCTCAAAGCACTCACGAAGTTGTTAAACAAATTCCCTCAAATACATTTTTTTGTTTTGTTGATTCCTTCATAGGAATCCTCATGGAGAACTATCCTCTCTTTGTCTTCTATCACATGATTTTTTCCCATCATTATTCCTTCATCATGCATGCAACCATTAGATGCCAAAAAGTCATCATCAATTACTAATAATTTCATACCTTGTAGATCTGATCCTATCTGTCTTCAATTCATCCCTTGTATCATGGATGGATTTCTTTAAGGCCTGCCTTTTATGAGGTGGGACATAGGGCTGACTTGCCTATTTTTGTGGCTCATTGGGTGATGCCCTTGGCTGACCACTTTGTGCTTTTGGATGTCCATGAATTTTAGACCTTGGATGCTCCACATTTCCTTCTTTGGATAGTAAGTGAGTGGCTTCAACCATCAAACTTTCATCACCCTTTTTGAAATCCCTCCTTTCCTCTTCCTTCATTTCATATTTCCTTTTCTCCCGTGGAGGAACCACAAAAACACCAACTTGCCCTTCTGTCAGATTTAATTTTTCCTTACAATCACCAAGTTTCATGCAAGCATTAGATATAAAAAATTTATCATCAAATACCAAAGGACTCATACCTTGGAGAGTTGATTCTTCCTGCTTCATAGGAGACCTTACTAACTTATATGCCTTCACCTTGCTTGAACATTGATCCAAAACACCTTTGGCTAAAGTATGAGAAATACATGACTCCTCTTGTCTCAAACCTTCCTCAAGTATAGACAAAAAATGTTGAGGAGGGGCCTCATGTTCATTCAAAACCAAAGACATGATAGTTTGCATAGTATCCATTACATTTTCTAAATGACTATCATTTATGACAACAAAGAATACATCAAACATGTGTAGAATGAGATCATCACAATCAAGATCTAACATTGGTATACAAGTTCTTACCTTTTCCATGTTCTCCAAGATCTTAACCCTCTTATCAAAGTAAGGGTTTTTGGTATCCTAAAGCTTTTGAAAGCTTCCGATCATGAGATTGAATACCTATTCCATGGTGGTGTCATTGTATGGAAAATTTTGGCTGTTATCCTTATCACCTAGCTAATGCCAAATGATGACCATGAGTCTCACTTCCACCTTATCATACCTCAATAGTTAGGATTTAGAAGATTGAGTCACTAATGAATCCATCACTGAAAACATGGAGCCATAATCTGATTGTTCTATCCTAACCAAAAAACTTGCAGCTTCCTCTAAAATGCTAAGCAACACATCTCTCAAAAGGTGTGGAGGATCAAGCCATCTCCCCAATCTTAAAAACTACATTTTCATTTCTCCTTCAGTTGTTAACCCCATGATTCATGTACTATGTATCTAGATATGCAAACACAAACCCCTTAAGAGTAGAGGAAAGATGCTATGATACCATTGTAATGTCCCCTTTTTGGACAAATGAGAATTTTAACAAACTTCCACACCAATCAATTCAAGAAGGATTAGATCCTTTTGATTCAACCTCAAAAAACCCAATGTTGGATATTTACAACCCAAAATGGGGTTGGAAGTAGCCAAGGTGATGGGTGAGATGGGAGAATAAATTAGAATTCACACCTTTCCAAATCTGATTTTTATAACAACACTATTAATTTAAAATAGCTTGGAGACAACTGAAAACTTTTAAAATTCATAACTCAATCAATATTCCTTATTTTCATATGAAACAAAGTGCATAATAAACTTGATATTTTTCCCTTTTCAATAAATTAAGGATCACATTTTTCTGAGCACTAAAACCCCTTCAAAATAGCACTTAAAATTCTAGATATGGGCACTAGGGTTAGCAAAAATTATTGAATAAATAACCAGCACTTTCATCAACCGTTTTCACTCTTCAAAAGCTTGTTTTGATGTACAAAAATTCCAAGAATAGATCTGAACTGAAATCAAATTTTTTTAGCATCAAAATGTGTCCCAAACAATTAATAAACCAACCCCAGAACGATACAACTTCTAAAATAATTTCCTGCTTAACCAACCAAGAAAAAATCTTGAAACTTTGGATTTTGGGCCACAAAAATATGAAGAATAATATTCCAAAATTAGTTTTTACACAAAAAAAACATAAACCCTAATTTTTCCCTTATAAGACTCCCACTTTATTGGCAAGAAAAATTTTCGGGGTACAAATTTGTGGGTTTCTTTCCAATGCTCTAGGAATCTAAGTCCCTCTACTTAACCGATGAAACTTTCGTATATGTATGCGCGAGTAAAGGTGGATTTTCCTGGTGGCCTTGGGGTTGAGGATCCAACAAGGGCACTCTACTGACCCTGCGGAAAAGCTAGAAATTTCTTGCTAGAGAGGACTTTGTCAAGAGAGTAGGAAAGGGAGTGAGAATATAAAGATAAGAGAACTCATGCTGCAAGTAGAAAATCAGAGTCTTGCATACATCAGTTAGAAGATTCATCACATGCATTAAAATTAAGAAGAAAACAACCCTGCAAATTCAACAAGATGAGTTAAGATTGAGAACTCAAAGTTTCTAAAATATCCTCATCAAAAGAAAGGCATGAAACTCCTTCTTGTATTAATTCTCAAACAAAAGTTGTACATAGTATGAAAATGGAAGAAAATGGCTATCTCATTTTTTCTCTCTAAGTACAATTCACTCTTGAGTTTACAAAATCAATCACCAACAACCCTTTTAAATGGAAATGGATTTACAATTTATAGGAAGAAAGATGAATCTTCACATACTCCCTAACGACTCTTCGTATGTCTCGACATGACTTAAGACTCTTTGCCTTCCTAGGAAAACATTAAGTCCCTTTTTATAACCTAAAGGTGACTTATTACATTAGAAACATTAAGACATTTGAAAAAATGTAACCACGATGTGAAATTAGAATATTGAAAAGTGAGAGAAAGTTGGGGGAAGAGGAGAGAGAAAGAGAGAGAGAGAGAGTAGAAAGAAGAAGAAGGAAGAATCATGCCGATGACGAAGAATATGCCTCTGAAAAAGTTTGTTGATCCTTCCAGATGACTCAATGGAATAATCCAATGTGATGAATTATGAATCCTTGAACCATTTTCACCCTGAAAAACTCTTTCAGATGATTCACAGACCCTTTCCAAATTGAATGAAAATTTCTTCCTATGAACGTAATTTCCACCCTGCGTGTGATATACCTGTGACCCGAACCATGTAGTGAGTGTCGAAAGACACTGTCAGGTTCCTTAGGATGGATCTCGAATGCCCTATGAGAAATTACCATAGAGGATCTCGAATGATGATCCCCTTATGTTCTATTGTGCCAAAACTACCCTTTGAGTGTGATTTACCATTGATAGTAGGTGCCTATATGGGAGACTTACTATTTTTAGTAAGAGGTGATTTTGCACTAATAGTTTTGGTACGCCGGGTGGGACAAAGAAGTCTCCATATTTATTACAGTAATATTGATGTGCACTTGCTGTGATTCTAGCTTTTAAGAATCTTTTAAGAACTGCACATCTGGTGACTCCAAAAGGGACAAAAATCACTAGTTTCAGTAGTTCAAGTTTCCCAAGTTCATGAGAAGGATACAAACAAGGTCAAGAAAAAGAGAAGAAGGACAATTTTTACACCTACACTTGTCTCCAAATAGAAGGAGAAGAGGAAGAAGAGCCCAAAGGTCTCTATCTCCACCAAACAGAGCCTTATCAACACCTCCTCATAGTAGGCCATTCTTTCAATCAAGAAGGGTGATCAGGTCGATTAGGATGGCACAACCAAATCCTTATGTCAATTTCACTAGCAGCAGCCCACTCAATCTAAATGCACAAAATCTAGTCCTGGTGGTAACATTAAAGAGCATCCCATTTTTCATTGGAGAAAACCAGACTTCTCCTAGTGAGCATGTTCAAGACATTGTAAATGTCTGTACGATCCATGAGATCACTGAGATGGACATTCTGGTCAAGTTTCTAGCCTCTTCACTCAAGGGTAAAGCTTCACAATGGTTCAGGAGCCTAGCAACAGGCTCTATTCAAACTTGGGACCATCGGTGTAGAGCCCTTCACAACCAGTTTGGAGAAAAGGGAGATAACCTATCCTTGTTGGAGCAGATGACAACAATCAAGAGATCTCCAAATGAGCAGTTGACATATTTCAACCTCAGATTTCAACAAACTTGGGATAGGATTCCAGTGGCAGTAAAGCCCACTAAAGAAGGTGATTTCTTATACTTTCTTAGAGCTTTAAATTATGATATTGCTTTAATGATTCAGTTAATGGGGGGCACAACCTTACCTGTAGCCTATAGTCTTTCCATAGGAGCTGAGAATCATTTAATTCAGGCAGGAAAACTTTATCCTAGGCCTTCCATGCCTCTATACCCCAAATTAGGAAACCCAAGTACCAACCAAACACCCACATTAGCTCTTATACCTACTCCCAGGAGTCAAAGTTTAGTTGAGGCCTCCACCTCATCATCTAACACCTCAAAGGAGCTTTAGTAAGTTATGAAACAAATTCAAAACCGGTGGAATGAGTTAGTCACCATCAAAAGATAGTAGGCTCAAAGTTTTAGGCCATACCAGCCTCAAGCTCAGTATCAAGCTAGACTCCCGTATCAGCAAAATAGATCACCAGGTCAGGCTATAAATCATAGTCAACACCAAGGAAAACCTCAAGCTGATATACCTTTCAAGTCATATGATCCAAACACAGCTTCAACATCAGGGGCATTGGTTCCAACACAAAATAACATGGTACAAGAATATGATTGGTATTTCTCGTGCAATCAGCCACATAATCAATCAATGTGCTTCAATTGTTGCACTAAATCAGGATTTAATGTTGCAAACCGTTGGTGTGTCACAAGAACCTAGCTAAGAAGAAAATCAGCAGCAAGGATCTCAATAAGAGGGACCTCCAAGTGAAACTATGCTTGTCAATTGGCAAGCTAAAGACTTATGTGGAATGAATCAGGCTCCTTCTTAAGGTATAACTACCAATACATGGTCCAAGAAGAGAAATATTGGAGAAGGAAATTCACCAAACTTAGGTGATCCTCAATCCTTCATTACTCCATAGGGTATCGGCATTCAAAATACAACTCCCAATATGTAGAGCCAATCCAAGCCACCTTCCAAATCCACCCAGGCACTGGTTGTAACAACCCATGTGCAAGAGAAAAAATGTGCTAGGGAAGGGGTAGGAGAAGGATAACTCATTTAATATCATTGAGCAAATGAAGAAGAAAAGTGTGAACATTTCACTATGGGAGTCACTGGCCATTCCAAGGAAGAGGGATCTATTGAAGACTACTATGGCCAATTGGTCAAGCTCAAATCAACTCCCTAATCAGCAATAGAAAGTGCTTACCAATACAACTCAACCTAAGGGGAACCATCAAGAACAACAAGGTAAGAACCTAAGACCTCCTCCATTCTATGTTTCATTAATCATTAGGGACAAATTGGTGCATAATTACATGATTTATTCGGGGGCAAGTAGTTTTGTAATGCCCAAATAAATAGCTGATCAACTGGGTCTCCAGTATGAAGTCATCTCTAGAGGGGTAGTACAATTATATGGGACGACAGTGACAACTATTGGAATAATCAAGTATTTGAGCCTCACTCTGCATGCCTGCCCCAATGTGACTATATTGCAGAATGTATTAGTCATAGACTTGCCACCACATTTTGCATTGTGTTTGTCCAGTGACTTCACTGCTAAAATTGGAGGCTATTTATCTGCTGACTAGTCACATATTCTCTTTTGAACAAGGTATGGAGTGAAGGCCACAATCAGATCTGAGCCCATAGCGTATTATCACATTGAGTCTTATGTGCCTAGCCCAATCAATGCAAATTGTTCGGCTTTTGATCAAGAGGACCTCTTAAACACTTGTGAAGCAAATACTAAGGTGGGGTGTATCCCAGACCTCCTCGATGAATGGAAGGTCAAAAGACATGATTTTGATCCCTATAAGGAGATGGAAGAATATGAGTTAGGAGCCTACTGCCTGCATGAGGAAAATCATCCTCTTCTTGACATCATTAAGTTGAAACACAAAGATGACAATGAAGTATGGAAATTTTTCTTTAATGGCTCAAGAAGTAGACAAGGAGCTGGAGGAGGAGCTATGATTGTGTCACCCCAAGGTATAAAATACTACTCAACTTGTCGTTTCCAATTTTCCCATTCAAATAATATAATAGAATATGAGGCTTTGGTTCATGGATTGCATTGGGCTAGAAGACGAGGAATCAAGAACCTGTAAGTGTTTGGTGACAGTGAACTGGTTGCCAATCAAGTCAAAAGACAAAATTCTATCAAGAATGACCTGCTTAAAAGCTACAAGAATAGGGTATGGGATCTCATTGAGGATTTCAAAGCCTTCAACATTATGTCCATACCCAGGAAGGAGAACGAAGCTGCTGATAGGCTTGCAGCAATTGGAGAAACATTTGATGTGTTTGACAACATCAAGAGGGACAAAGGATAGCCACATATCCATTTGATTGTGTGATCAACAGTGCCAGATAACAACACATGCTGGAAAGTGTTTGAGGATGATCAACAGATCATTATTTTTTTACAAGAGGAAGCTGAATTCTCAGCTAGGAATCAAAACAAATTAGAGCAGCAATATGGTGATCAAGTAGTGTAGCTGTATACAAACAAGCTTCCTAAAGGTTTGGTGAGATTAGAATCTATCTTCAATCCTAATGATCAGTTCTGAAAAGAGAAGGGTAACATACAGGTCAAAGGAGAAGATTCAAAGTCAATTCTATTTGGAAAAGGCAAAACACTTCAAATTGGCAAGTGGCCATTGAGAAAGAAAGGTATGAATTCATGCAACTTTTCCAAGAGTTTCCAAATGTATTTTCTTGGAGTTATGAAGACCTAAGAGGGTTCAATCTTAAGTTAGAACAACATACAATTGAACTAGATCCAACTACTAAGCCCATCAGGAAAAAGCAGAGACCAGTCAATCCACACATTGAACCTCTGATGAAGAAAGACCTAAACAAGCTGATAGAGGCAAGTATCATATTTCCATTTGAACACTCAAGCTGGGTTGCAAACTTGGTCCTAGTTAGGAAGAATAATGGAGAGATTAGGTTGTGTGTAGACTTTCAAGACTTGAACAGAGCATCACTTAAGGACCATTACCCACTCCCCTCAATGGAGCAGCTCTTACAAGTGGTCTCTGGATCGGAGAGATTATCTCTCCTAGATGGCTACTTAGGGTACAACCAGATAATGGTGAAAGAAAATGATCAGTTCAAAATGACTTTCACCACCAAATCGAGCACCTATGCCTATAGAAAAATGTCATTTGGGTTGTCTTATGCCGGAGCTACTTTCCAAAGGGCAATGGATATGCCATTCAAAGGGATGATCAACAAAATAGTACTGATCTATCTAGATGACATTACTATGTTCTCCAAAAATATAGCAAACCACCTTTTTCACCTAAGATAGGTGTTTCAAAGGTGTAGGAGATTTGGGGTATCATTGAACCCTAAAAAATGCATATTCTTGGCCCACAAGGGCATGCTTCTAGGCCATATTGTGTCAAAGGAAGGTTTGGCAATTGACCCAGAGAGAGTTGAATCAATAAGAGTATTGCCATTGCCAAGCCATAAGAAATCTCTTCAAATATTCTTTAGGAAAAATCAGTTTTTTCCGCAGGTTTGTACCAAACTTTGCTACCCTTATCAAGCCAATAACATCGATGTTGAAGAAGATTTTGGTGTTTAGGTGGACATCTATGAAGGAAAAGTAAGTTTTGAGGTCATCAAAGAAGCTATATCACAAGCCCCAACTCTCGTGAATCTAGAGTTTTCTAAGGACTTCATACTATATGCCTTTGGAGGCAGTGACACAATTTATGAAATCCTAGTACAATAGAACAAAGAAGGATACATAACAACTAATTGCTTTCTTCAGCCAAGGGTCTGGAAGATTATGAAGTGAGATAATTCTTCATTGAAAAGCATGTCCTTGGCAGTGATAAGAGGATTAAATAAGTTTAAACATTTGGTTTCAAACAATAAAACCCAACTGTTAGTCTCCCATGTAGGAGTGAAAGACTTCCTTCTCAGTAAGGATCTGAATGAAAATCGTGTAGGATGGATCACTTGTGTCATGGAATACGACATTGAGATAAAGGTCACTAAGTTGGTATGTGGGAAGGTATTATGTGAACAAATGGCCTTGAGTCAACAAGACGAAGTAAATAGTGAAAAGGAAGATGTTTTTATCCGGCAGAATAATCAAGAGGAAGTAAATGAGGATGTGCCCACTCCTTGTTGGACTTAGAACATGGCGTGCTTCCTTCAAACATGCCTAGTGTCCTCCAGAAATGAGTAAAAAAAAAAGGAGAAATTTTAGACTTCAGGCCATCCCGTACGTGCTTATCGATGGCATCTTGTTTAAAAGGGATATCAATGGCGTCCTATTAAGATGCATTAGGACATATCAGATTGAGAGAGTGTTACAAGAGTTCCATGATGAAGCAGCTGGAGGCCATTTTACTCCATGGGTGACAGCACTCAAGATCATGAAAGTGGGTTATTATTAGCCCAGGGTGTTTAGTGACTGCTATGCATGGATCAAAAGGTGCAAAAAATGTGCATTCTTCAAAGGAAAAGAAAGTCTAGCAACACATCCATTGCACCCAATTTCATTTGACCATCCATTCATGTAATGGGGATTGGATATCATCGAAGTCATCAATCCAAATTCGAGCCAAGGCCACAAATGGATTCTGACGGTAACAAACTATTTCACTAAGTGGACCGAGGCAGTGGTACTCAAAGAAGCTAATGAGTCTAGCATACTAGATTTATATGAAGGGATAGTGACCAGGTTTGGAGTGCCAACCACCATTATATCAGAAAATGCATTGGTATTCATAGGTTCCAAAATCATAGAATGGGCCATTAGGAATGGTATTTACTTGAGCATTTCATCAAACTATTAACCTCAAGGTAAAAGCCAAGATGAGTCCACAAACAAGAACCTGTTAAATATTGTCAGAAGAACTCTGGATGAAAATCAGCAAACTTGGCACATGAAACTCAAATCATCCTTATGGGATGATAGGAAAACACCCAAGAGGTCTATAGGCAACTCTCTATTTAAACTTGTCTATGGGAAAGAGGTAGTGTTGCCTATATCACTTGAGTTTACAACATTGGAACTCATGAAGCATCTGGAGATGTATGAGTTTGAATCAATGGAGGCCAGGTATGCAGAACTGATGGAATTGGAAGAAACCAAAGAGCATGCACTTCAAACAATGGAGAAGGATCAGGTCTTAATCAAGAGATGCTTTAATAAGAAGGCAAGAATAAGGACCTTCCAATAAGGAGACCTAGTTTTGAAATGGGATGCAGATCGGGAAAAGCCAGGAAGGCACTCCAAGTTTGATGCCATTTGGAGTGGCCCTTACATGGTCACAAAATGTAAAAGTAGCAATTCTTTCCAATTGTCTACATTAGATGGTGAAGAGTTGCAGATTCCAGTGAATGGAATCTATCTTAAACACTGCTACTAGATGGAAATTTCTCACCTAGTACATAGTAGTTTAGTTTCTCACTCCTCTAAGTGCTTGTGCACATTGTCTTGTTGTATTTTAGGCTGATTTTCTCCTAAGTGCTTTTCACGCTCTCCATGTTCTACTTGGAGCATGTATGATTTCAAATTTTGTATATAGTTGTGGTGTTGTTTTTTTGCTCTTACATAACCCATTCAGAGATAGATGAAGCCCCAGGTCAAAGCATTTTTCTACTCTTAGAAACCATCATTTCAAGATTTCTTATGAAAATTGAGAGTGTAAACAGTCAGGGTTATGAATCATAGGCAAGATTAGTATCAGACCATCATTCTTGGCTCCATGCCCAACAAATATGACAAGGTAATTGGTCTTTTCATCTAGCAGGTAGATACCCCTGTGAGTCGTCAAATTGTTATCCATATTTTTCCCCTGGGAAAAGTATTGGATTAACCACAACCCCACATAGAAAGAACCAGAGAAAAAATGTTTAAATCTCACAAACAGTTCGCAGAAGGAATCAACAATGGAGCAATGGGGCCTGTGAAAGACTAAACAACCCTATGTAAGAAGAAAGAGAAGAAACGGCTCTGTCGAGTGAATCCGTGTCTAAAATATATTTAACAGGTTACAAGTGGGCTCAAAAATAGAATAACATGGTCAAAGAAGGAGGAGTAGTGTCATAGAGAAGCTAGGAGTAAGAAAGAGAAGAAACGATGAAGATCCAAATTATTCGGGCTCAAAACAGTTTAGAACGAGTCCAAAAATCGACTAAGTATGGAGGAGACAATGGAGAGAGCCACATGTTAGCATGACACTTCTCTAAAGTTGAATCCAAAAAGGGAAGCTCAAATGAGTGCTAGCCTTCCACGCGTCCAGAGCCCCAAAAAGTTGCACGACCGTTGAAAAAGTCTCTGACTCGACAGAAGGGGCCAAGTGTCGGCTCAACGTAATTCCAATATGGGAGCCCAAGGTGGAGACTCAAACTTGTGCCAACCCTCCATGTAGCAAATGGTCAACAGAGGTCAAATACGAATAAGATGGGCCTAAAAAAGGGCTAAGTATAGAAGTGTTGGTGGAGATTTCCATGTGTCAGCTTTGCGCACCTCCAAGGGTAAATCAAAAAGTGGAGACTCAAACGAGCACCAGGTCGCCATGTAGTCCAAGGTTTGAAAAGGTAAGAGGGAGGTCTTTGAAAATTCCAAAGACCAGTGGAGGCTTCCAAGTGTCAACCTGATGCTCCTTCAAAGGAAAATCTTGATTGAGCTTTTAAGCGAGCGCAGAGCCTCCACGCATTCAGTCTCAAAAAGGGGATAGAGTTGGGTTGAATAGTCAATGCATGGTAGCATGACAATGGAGAGTGCTAAGTGTCTAAATTGCAATAACTTGAGGGTCGAATAAAGAGAGGGTTTCCAAGTAAGCGCCAGACCTCCGCGTGTCCCCGATCAAGATATATGCCCTCACCAAAAAAAAGACTTGGCCAAAAACATAAAAAAATTGAGCAGGTCACTGAAGAAGCCATGTGTCAGCCCCATGCCACTCCAAGAGAAAAATATAAAGGCTGCCCTCAAGAAAGTGCCAACCCTCCACGTGTCCCATATTAAAAAGGGGGCCCATTTTTCAAACCGGGTTTCCCGCCTTTTGTACGGACCCGATGCAAATTTCGAAGGGGCATATCTTTCAACTCAGGCCTCAAAATCTAGAAAATATGACATCGTTGGAAAGATCTCGGCCTCATCTACGCCATGGAGATATGAAAATTTAAGTTTGGAGAGGTTAGGTGGGAGAAAAATGGAGAAATGTCTTCAGGGCCATTAATGTAGGATCTATTTTTCCCCAACAACCAGATCGGATTCGATCTGCTCCATTGTTTCCTCCTTCGAGGCGCTGAACCAAAAATTTATGTAGTCAAGACGGATTTGAGGGTATATTTTGTGGGAGGTATTAATAGTGGTGTTTTAGCTTGGAAATTTTTTTTCCCACTTCTCTCTCTTTCTCCCCTCTATGTTGAATCTATAAAAGCATGGTCGAAACTCATTGTAAAGGGTTGGACATTCTTTTGTTTTTACAGGATCCCCTTTCCTTCTGGAAAAGGAATTCATGGAGTTTAGACCTTCCATTTAAATTGCAATACGTTTCCTACCTTTTGGCCATTTGTAATGCATTATATCAATCTACAAAGCAATAAAACACATTTGTGATTGATTTTAAATCCTTTCTTGTCTCCTTTGCTCTCAGCTAGTCTTTCATAATAAATTTGGTTATCTGTGCTTGATTATTGTATGCATTTTGTTGGTTTGTGTCTATTAGCAAAACTAATGTTCATCATTCCTTTGGTGCATCACCTTGTAGCTTAGTTTTGATTTCTTGTATTCCTTTTATCCCTGTCTCCTTGGTAAAACTTATATTAGGGTTACGAATAGGTCCTCTGCAAGTTTCCATGCATGCATCTAAACAGAGGAATGGGAACCAACCTTTAATCTGGAGATTTTTCCCGTTTGCAAAGTCCCAAACTTTGGGGAAAACTCAATGTTATGCGAATCACACCAAATGAATCTGCTTAGAAAAGTAGATCTGACGACTCATTTAGGGGTGCTGTGATTTTTCACTAACACTTTCCTTAAGGAGTTTCACATCCATGAGTTCGAGTATAAGAGTATAAGCATGCTCAACGATATTAAAAAATGCACTACTGAGAGTGTTAGGGAAAATTATGCCCACTTCAAGACTTTGTTGTCCAAGCTTTCTTATGATATTCACGCAAGCCAGCGTGCACAATGGTTCGTTGGAGTTCCAATCACACCTTTTAGAAGGGTTCTATCACATAAGACATACACTTATCCGTGCAAAGAACTTGAAGCAACCTTACGTGCTGAGGTAGTTGGGAGTATAGAAACTAGGGTAAGCCCATTCTTGGAATCACATATTATAGCTATGGAAAAGCCGTTGGAGAAAATATCAAAAATTTAGCACATGAGACGCGCACGAGGATTTGGTGTATAGATTGTGAAGTGGAAGGGCACACTAAGGATAGTTATCCTTGTAGAATAGTACGTTCATTACTGCTAGACTATGAGATATGTCATTTGAACCATGATGCTAGCCAGTACCAATTATTGAATAATGTCTCTTGCTATTGTAAATTTTACAGGTCCATGACTCACGATACGGAATACTGCCGGTTGATTGGTCAGATCCATGATGCTATAGATATTGGTGTATGACAGACATGAATATCATATAATTCTAAGGGAAAGGGTGAGCATCAGGATCACAATCAAGTGCGCTCTGATCGGAATGAAGGACGTTATTAAGGAGGCTGTGGCAAAGGTAGAGTATACCGTGGTGGATTTGGAGGCTGAGGCCATGGTGGTGGATGAGGTGAGTTTCCTCACGGAACATGTTTTACATACGGATCTCTTGATCATTACAGGCGCGAATGTCCCCAAAATATTACATGTTCTTTCTGTGGGAAGAATCATAGTTATGAGGAATACTCAGACTTATATGAGCATCTTAGTAAGCCATATAAACATGAAAACAAAGGCGCAGGGATGGTTCGATACATCACGCTATGGAAATATAGTGGATGCCCAAGTTGACACCGAAACCTGAAGTATTACCTATAAATATTACTACACATGATGAAGTGGCACACACCAAAGAATCGTTACATCAGAATCCTACCATCACTAAGGAGGAGGTTCTCTATCCATGGTACCCAGATCCTACCTATCAGAAGGAGGTTTATCAAGAAACCATGGAGGTACTAAAAAATCTTTAGGGTGAAATACCGTTTTTAAAGGAGCAATCATGGAAGATAGAATAAAAGAATGCATCCAAGAATGTCCAATGTGATGTTGATGACTTGAAGGAGGTGTGTAAATTTTTGCACCAGGAGAATATAATTCCATTATTAGGGAATTGGCTAAAGAGAAACAATATGCGTGCAGGTATTGTGAATGGACGGTAGATCCTGCATGTAAATCTTCCTCCCCATAGCTTGGACTATGACAAGGAAATCACTCTGAATGTTTTTGTGGATGGATGGTTTTTGAGTAATATATTTATTGACACAGGAGTGGAAGTTAATGTACTTAATTTAGATGCATGGGTGCAAATGGGGAGACCGCCGTTACATCCATCTTCTAATGTGTTATTTATGGCTAATCGAACTAAGGCCACCCATATTGGAGTTTTAAAATATGCATCCATTACTATACAAGGGGTAAAGTTCACAGGGGACTTTGAGGTTTTGGCACTTACAGAAGCAGACAACTTCCCATCTCTACTTGGGCACCCTTGGTGCTATGCAAATAATGTTGATCTATGGTTCAACAAGGGATATATAAGTTTTGAGAACAAAGAGAAAAGGGTTATTATCCTGTTAATAGATGGAAAATATATGCCTTACGTTGAACCTTTAAGTGAAGAAGATTTGAACCGGATCTATGTGCACGCCATTCGAGATCCAGAGGTCCTTGAGCCATCTAAGGAGGTTATCCTTTAGTGGGAAGATGCATAGTCTCTTAGTGACACTACGAGTATTGCTTGTGATAATTGGGCCCATAGTACTTATGAACTAGTTGGGCACAAAGTAAGAACCACATTTACACAGATGAGCAAAACTCATTGTATCAGGAGGATAGGTAACCACATGGTACCTAGGTATGACTGGAGAAGGAGATCCTACGATATTTCTATGCGTCATGGAGGAACAGTGGACAGACCACGTGGACAAAAGAAATATGTCAGCATATACCCTATGCAGGACAACATGGTGATGGTGGGTGGTTCATAGAGATAATATTATAGAATGGGATGAAACCAGGATTGCTCTTTCTACTCAATTCTTTAGGAGTAATGCACCTACTCAAATCTTCTGTTATCATGGTATTCAACCTGTTCAGTACCATGTTCAGTAGTGTGAGAGACTTTGGACAGAGGGGTAAGAAGCTTTACCACCTTCACTCTGGGTGCAAAAATTATATTCCAATTTACAAGGTTGCATGTGTGTTTGTTATGTATATGTAGAACTACATAGAGAGACTGGAAATTGGTAGGATTTGATTGCATGAATGATCCAAACTTTTGACCACTTCTCTACTAAACCTCCAGATGAATAGGCATTAAAGGTTATAAAGCACTTGACTATGGGAGATAGTGCCCAGGCAGAAGAACTCATTCAGGAGTTATTTGGTGAGACCGAATCAAGAGTGCAATTTGCTGACGTAGAAGAGATAGATGTCATACTACTTAAATGTGCTTGTTTTGAGAAAGAAAAAGGAAAGATGGTCTACTTAGTGGATGATGAAGAAGTAGAAAATCTAGATGTAGATCACTAACAGGTAGGCGTGAGGTGTTGGACAATACAGATAAGACCACGCACACATATCATGAACCAATGAAGAAAAAGAAAGTGAATATTGGCTCGGATGTTGAACCCAAGGAGGCCATAATTGGGGATTATTGGTATGAATCTGAAGTGGCAAAAATCATTGAGTTACTACGACATTTTTAGGACTTATTTCCTAGGGGATACCATGAATTAAAAGGCGTGCATGAATCATTAGTAGAGATGAAGATCAAGCTTAAGGAAGGCGTACACCTAGTCAGAAAGAGACCCTACAAAATGAATCCTAACCTACGTGTAAAGGTTAAGGACGAGGTTGACAAGATGTTGAAATATGACATCATCAAGCCCTTAGAAAAATCAGAGTGGGTTAGTCCCATGGTTATCAATATAAAGAAATATGGTCAGATTCAGATTTGTGTGGATTACAAAGAATGAAATGCTACATGTGTAATTAATCCTTTCCCTACACCTTTCACAGAGGAAATATTAGAAGGAATTACAGGGCGTGAAATCTATTCTTTCATGGATGGATTCTCTAGGTATCACCAGGTTCGGATTGCACAGGAAGATCAAGAGAAAATGATTTTCACCACTGAATGGGGAAGCTTTAATTATACTATGATGCCTTTTGGTGTGAAAAATACACTTATTGTATTTTCACGCATAGTTGTCCAAGCGTTCAAAGACTTTATTCACAACATCTTGCAAGTTTATTTAGATTATTGGACGGTGTATGGAGTTGTTAAGGATCACTATAAAAATTTGCGCTTGATGTTTGAAAGATGGCGACATTTAAGGATCTCCTTGAACATTAATAAGTGTGTATTTGCTACACCATTTGGCACTTTGTTAGGGCAGTTTTATTGGTTGATCCAGCTAAGGTTGCAGTTATTATCAGCTTGGAAGAACGTGCTTGTCAAAGTGAGGTGCGCAGATTCTTAGGTCACACTGAGTATTATAGAAAATTTATTAAAGGGTATGCTAAGGTTGCCGCACCCTTGGAAGAGTTACTAAAAGGAAAATGGACATTTTATTTGGGGGGGGGGGGGGCGCAACAACACGCATTCAAGACATTGAAGGATAAACTTACCACAATGCCTATTTTTTGCTTTCCCTTGTGGGACAAACCATTTCATGTACATGTGGATGCTTCTGGCATGACCATTGGTGCGGTGTTAGGTCAGCCTGGAGAAGATATTATAGATCATCCTATTTGTTTCACTAGTAGAAAATTGACCCCTGCAGAGAAGAATTATACAACAATAGAGCGTGAGGCCTTGTCGATGATCTACGTGCTACATAAATTTAGATAGTACATGCTAGCGAAACCTTTTGTGTTCTATATGGATCACATGGCATTAAAGTATTTGGTAAACAAGCTCTTTTTACAGGGGCACATATGTCAATGGGTAATCTTATTCCAAGAATTTGATTTTATAGTTATGGTAAAACCAGGGAAAAGTAACTATGGGCTAGACCATTTATCAAGAATACAGTCAGGGGAAGATGAGCAGACAATTGAAGATACAATGTCAGATGCACAATTATACAGGTTACAATGCGCACCATCAGAATTAGAGGAAATTGTTGTCTTTCTATGTACATATATGACACCATAAGGAATGAAAACCTTAGAGAAGAAACAAATTTCCATTCGTGTAGCACTATTTATATTAATTAGTGGTGACCTATACAAGTTAGGTTGAGATAAAATATTGTGTCGATATGTCCTGGAGCATGAACACACATCTATCATGGAAGAGGCTCATGGTGGTATTGCATGTGGGCATTATGTAGGTGATGCCACTGCATGCAAGATTCTACTTGCTGGATTATGGTAGGAGACCCTATATAAGGATTGTAAGGTGTATTGCAAGGCGTGTGATCATTTTCAGTGCCTTGGAAAACCAAGGCAAAGAGATGAAATACCTTTACGACCAATTCCAAGTGTAGAACCATTTGAAAAATGGGCTATAGATTTCTGTGGGTCCTATTTCTCCAATGGCACATAGGACTAGATCGCATTACATCATCACTTGCACAGATTATTTGACAAGGTGGGCAGAAGCCGCACCTACAAAGGATTGTATTATAGTTATAGTAGCCAGGTTCTTATGGGAAAATATTATTACCAGGTATGGATTCCTACTAAGTTTGACAAGTGATAGGGGCACACACTTTTTGAATGAGACAATCAAGATATTATTGGATGAATTTATGATTGCACATCATAAGACTACCCCTTATCATCCTCAGGAAAATGGGACTACTGAGGCCTTCAATAAAATTTTGAGCCAGAAATTGAAAAAATCTCTGATGTTGGAAGGAAAGATTGGGATGATAAAGTTTCTACCGTACTTTGGGCGTATCGAACAACATATAAGCGGTTGAAAAAATCCACCTCATTTCAGTTAGTGTTTGGCATGGAAGTAGTTCTTCCTATGGAATTCATGTTACGTTCTTTGCGTATTGTGTGCACTGGAGGTCTAACAGATGAGAAAACATTAGAAGAACAAATTTTAATGTTGATAAAACTGGATGAGTGACAAGAAATAATACGTTGGAGTTAGAAGCGGGAAAAGGCCAAGAAGAAAGCATGGCATGATAGGCACATCTAGGATAAACAACTTGAGATTGGACAGATGGTGCTTCTTTATGACTCTAAGTTTCTGTGCCATCCAGGCAAACTTAAAGTACATTGGTTAGGACCATATGTTATCACTCACATACTTGAAACAAGTGCTTGTCAGTTAGAAATGATTGATGGAATACGGTTACCCCATTACTTCAATGGGAGTAGGCTTAATCCCTACTATAAATAAGTCTTCTTGGTGTTTGTTATAAGACAATGTTGCCATTTAGATTAGGTTTTCATTTCTATATTCCCTTAATGTATTTCCTTCTTTGTCGCTATGTTTTGTCAATTTAGTTGGTGTTTTGTGTAATAAGTGTGTTTACGCACCAGAAGCTAATTATCATTTGCAATATTTTTATGCACAGAGGAATACACATACCATTGGTGTGGGGTGGTTGTTTACAAATGGGTAAAAATCAAGGAATAAACTATTACATGTGTTATTTGAGTTTGGAAGGGAGTTTGTTAGAGGAGAGATTGCTTCTAAACGATGACCATAGATGGGGATAAATGAAGGAACAATATAACGCGAGGTAAGTTGAGGTTGTGGAGACTACCAGGAGAAGGCACAGTAGTGAGGTACTCAGGCACATGGAAGCACGCTAAAGATAAGTTTGTAGCCAGAAGGTAGGAAGGCATGCTAGAAGGTTATAGCTAGGGCGTGAATATGTACCATGCAGAAATTGTGAAAATGGTCAATTAATGAGAGAATTGTTGGTAGGTGAAGGAGCAATAAATGTACTAAATTTTTGAAAATCTAAATAAATACATGATGTGAGTTCATTTTTACCATTGTAATCGCAGGTATTTGAAAGAGATAAGTGCAATAGAGATGAGAAATGTATATTGAGGTGCAGAGAGTGCAAAACTAGATGTGGAGAGTAGATTTGTATGCAGAAGAAGATTACGTCCCCATTAGTGAAGGGTTTGAGTGAAGCAGACGCACTGTGAAAGAGTTAGGGCACGTGATTTCAACTAGGGCATGCAGATTCAATCTAGGGTTTGGACCTACTTACTACAGAAGATATAAAGCAAATCATTTGCACATTACAAAGGATAGAAAGTTGAGACTTTCAGATGACACCAATGAAAGCACCTGCTGCAGGAGCCAAATGAAAGAAGAAAGTGGAGGTAGAAGTCAAAGTTGCGCCTGAGATTAGCTTCTTAGAGATGCAGTACCCAAAAGGTTTTATATTTGGGAAATAATGGGATTCCCACATCCGTAAGTGTAAAATAAGTGATTACAACCACTGCACATCTGATAACAAGAAAGAGTTAGACACGTTGTTGAGTATAAAGACCAAAAAGTGCATAGTGGAGGACAAGCCAGTATATGATGATGTTAGAGAGAAGTTGTTAAAGAAGGTTGGATTCTATCAGTTATATGAGCTCCCATATTTTGGTAAGTATGAACCATCATACCAGTGGATAATGAGAAGATTCTATGAGGACTTCTTCTATTTTACTAGACAGAGGGTCAGAATCATAGCCGCTTTGATTGCAACACTGAAAAAATTAAAAGGCATAGATATATACCTTGTCAGTGATGTAACTGATAAAGCAACAATCATGGAAACATGAAAAAGAGTTAGGATATACAAAGGGTCTATGCGGGATGGAAATTGACAAGTTAAAGAAGTATCCAGTGGTTCAGGTAGCTACAGATCTGGTAACAAAGTTGATATGACCAAGAGAGGTGGTCACAAGTGAATAGAATGTGGCTATATATCGCAAGGAGAATGTCTAAGGGGGTGATCTATAATATAACAGGCTACATTGTAGAAACCATTATCGAGGAAGCACGCACAGGTGATAAAATTAGTTTTGGTGTTATTTTACTTTCTTTAGTATTTATGGAAATTGGAGTGCCTGATGGGCCAAAGAACAAGATCTGGGAGTATCCCATGGAGAACAAGTACCTTGTAGAAAGGTTTAACAAATATTTATGTGAAGGGTCAATGAGTGGGCCATTCAAGTACAGGGAAAAGATGTGGTATGAAAAACACCATGTGAAATTTGAAGAGGAGTGGCACATCCCTAAGGAGTTACCATCGGTGGTCGGCAAGGCAGTACAGTTTGTAGTGTACCAACACTTCTACATTACATGATTTTCTATGAGAGATGGGACATGGAGCCCATGGTGCAAGATACCATACGTATTTACATCGCACTACTTTCAGGCATCAATCCACCAATTTACTGATGCGCGCTGCCTAAGTTTTAATGCGGACAAGGTAGATTGTGACTACCATACTTTGATAAAGACATATGTATATCCAAGACGGACTGCCTACATTGAGAGGCTTATCCTAGATGTCATAAGTATGAAGCCTGTAAGCTTGGATGTTGGAGAAATTGGAGTAGCACTTATATACCTTCAACTCAAGTGCAAGCTAGAAAATAACAAGTATGTGGAGAATGAGTTTGCGCTCCTAGGGCCACTTAGGGTAAAACATACAGTGGAGAATGTACCAGCCCCAAATCCCATAGAAACTATAGAGTTAGATGATGAGGAGGAAGAACATGAGGACAATGGTGGCTTGGATCATAGGGGATAGAGGCAACCCATGGATAGGGTGGAAGATGAGCATGAAAGAAATCCACCTTAGGTGCAAAAAGGAGATGAAAACTTGGAAGTAGGAATAGTCCCTGAAGAATGCCGATTTAAGAGGGTATTCAGGAGAATGAGAACTGAAGGTGATGGAACTCCACAATCAGTATGAAGATCACCATGACTCTCTCTATATAAATATGCAATTGAGAAAAGGAGGAGAAAGCTAAAGCTAAATGAGGAAGCGAAGGAGTTTGCAGAAAGCACACCTGGAACTTCTGTATAGCCAAAGGATGTGGAGGAACCCAAGGACAAAGAAATGAAGGATGAAGAAGAAGGATTAAAGGAGGCAGGAGAAATAGAACAAGATATTGCTTAGAACATAGAAGATCTGATTCCAAACCTTGGTGCTCAAGTTCCTAAGGGGCCAAGAACAAAGAGGGCGAGTGGGGAGTATGCTACACTAATCATGGGCTATGATGAGGACACAAGTAAAATTGTCTGCACATGATTCCAGAGTATAGTAGGCCTCAAGAAGTTGTATGGATGGGAGTTAATGTACCCAAACATGGCTACTACATGTGTGAGGAAACAATTGTCATGGTCCATTCAAACTCACATGGATGAGCTTGATTTTGATGTATGTGAAGAGTCCTATGTGACAAGAAGAATGAAAAAGGAACCAAAAAATAGGAACATCACTATAGATCCCACTATTATATCTGATGAATAGGTAAGTAATGCCTTGGTGAAGGTATCTATAGAGGTGGTACAGAGGAATGTAGACAAGGCTGCCACTATTAGAGCGCTAAGGGAAGATATCAAAGCTAAAGCTGTAGAAATAGTGCGTCTGAAAGGGGAGAAGGACTTAGAGCAGAAGAATAATGAGCCCTTCATTAACATGGTAGAGGAGATAGGAGATCATGTCCTAAAATCAAGACCACACTTGGAGTCCAATGTACCTGAAATATTCCCTTCAGATATGCATTATGTGCGTACTTTAGTTGATTTGGTGCTTAAGGATGGACCCACTCGCATGCCAGTGCCAAGGAACCCAGAGTAGGAAGAAGAGAGAGCAAAGGCTTTAGTGGTTAGAAATATTTCATCATATGAAGCATTGCTATGAAATTTGCAGGAAGATTTAAAGAAAGCAGACCAAACATTGAAAATTTGTGTAGCTCTGGAAGCAGTCATTAGAATTAGAAAAATGGTAGAAGACAATGAAGTCCTAAAGGAAATGAAATATGAGACATTGGGACGCACAAAGAGATTAATATTGGTAAAGCAAAAGTGTGAGGCCCTTACAGTAGCCTAGGACCCCCATAAGGAAAGGTTGGATGAAATCGGAAAACTTATAGTGCCGAAGATGGATCTGTTGAAAGGAAGGATGTCTACTATGTCCAAAATTGTTTTGGTGTAACAAAATGAAAAGGAAGAAATTACCCAAGATGAGTTAGAGTCTATCACAACAGACATTCCAGAGAAGATAGAGGTCATGCTAACTGATTGGAAAACTTTGGAGGCTGATATCAAAGAAGAATATCCAGAATTAATTATTCTAGTTGAGATAGAGGATGTTGCAGAGTGAAAGTTCATTATTTGTACAAAAATTCTTTCAATTTCCATTCTTTATTATTTATATATCCAAAAGGCAACCATTTATTGGGTGAGAATGCCATTTAGTGTGGGGTAATGTTGAGCAGAGAAATTATGACACTCAGTAGAAGGCACATAAAAGGTTCATGCATGGGAACAAGGTGCATTCAAAGGCATGGAAGGATAGGGAAGGAAACGAGCATGAAGGATAAGGATAGATTCAGCACTTAGCCATTTTCAAGATTACGGGCTATTGTTGGAGATAGCATGTAGAGCACACAAACTAGATAAAGATTTGTGTGACACACATAAGCTATTTTTGGAAGAGCATCTACTAAGCGCTTCACATGGGTTTGAGTTATTAATAGAATTACTACCAATAGTTAACTATAAGAGATTTATTATTAACACACTTACATGTGTGACTATCATTGTAAAGGTGCTTGGCTATTTTCAGCATGCAACCTATTTGGGGATTAAGTAAGTGGTGAAGGGAAAGACCCCACCCCTATAAAGATATAGTAAGATGTGTGGTTGAGAGAGAGTGAGAAGTGAGCTATTATGGAGTTATGCTGTCGGAACTGATACACGCATGAGCTTATGATGTTAATTATTGTAAGAAGCTTATGTGTATTTACTGTGTTTAATATAATGGAGTATATTGGTTGAATCAAGGTGTCAAACATGATTGTAACTAGTTCTCATATGGTTTATTATTTAAATCCGTTACTCTTTAGATCTAGATCTAGAATATGCTCAATAGAATGTTTATGTTAATTATGGAATTGCATGCATTAACTCTTCATCAAGCTAACATCCTACACAAGAACCCCTAAAGAGGGCCCTAGTACCTTTGCACACTTCAAGTGAGCACTCATTATAGGCTAAGTGATGTGCCATTCCATTTTCAATTTCCCTTTTCACAAAGAGAGAAAGGGGACATTAGTTTGCACATTGCGCCTGCATGCGACACTTGTCATGATCTGGACAACTAAGGGGATGAGCTTCAACAAGCAACTGGAGGCTAACCTGACGATGCAGAGGGTTCCATGGTTGAAGAGAGGGAAAAATAGGGCTGGGTGTAATTTTATGTCCCTCATTTACCTTTGTTATAGGGATGAAAGGAACATCAAAATGTGTTAGGCTCCTGGAGGTGACATGTGTCCACTTCAAAAATTGACTAAGTATGAGACTTGAGAGCGAACTTGTGAAGGCCATAACTAGAGTTCCTGATGTATTTTCAAGGTAAAATTTTATATAATTTGACTGAAAATGGCCTTATGAATCCAATGGTTGGGGTTTTAACTCTTTATTCCTTCATTTAGGCGTTGAAAAAGTAGATTTTTGTTCTAACTCCATAGTTGAGTCTTAGAAAAACTGATTGGAGACCTATTACAAAAAGGTTTTGTAAAAAATCATATTTCACCATCTTGTAGGGATCTAAATTCCATTTCTGAAGGTGTATTGTTTATCTCCTAACTCCTTCTATAGCTCCCATAATCACTTCCCAAAGCTCAATATTCTTTTTGGCTTTGTGCACTACCTAGGCCTGTTAAAAAAACTTATTAAAGACACATTTTTCCAAGGTTTTGTGAAAAATATGATTTCACCATGTTGTATAGGATATTCTCATATTTCCAAAGGGTATTTTTTTTTCTCCTAACTCATTACGGAGATCCCATAATCGTCTGATGAAGATCAGGTACCTATTTTGACTACCTTCTCCTCACAAGGGCTGAGACTTGGTCATATTAGAAACCACATGGAAATGAGGGGGGAGGGTGAATTTTAATTTGCATTTCACCCCTTTGGAAAAAGGAATGAATCTTGCATCAATTTCCACTTCGTACCTCATCGCGACACTTGGCAATCATCTGTGTAGTGAGAGGAAAGGCTCCAACTAGCTCCCATGGGCTAAATTGACAATCCATGAGGTCTCGTTGGTGTTCTGGGTGCTAAAAAGGCCTGGGAGAAATTTTTTTGTCCCCTTTTTCCCTTTGCAAAAGGGACATAAGGGACATGAAAATGTGCCTTAACCATAGGTTTTCGCGTGTCCCATCAAAAATTTGACTAAGTGTCGAAGAGTGTGCCTTGAGAGCCGACTTATGAAGGCCATATCTTGAGCTCCCAGATGAGATTTTGGGTGATTATTTATATTATTATAACTGGAAAAGGTAATTTGGGAAGAATAGTGATGGTACTAAGGCTAAATTATGACTGAAACACCTCAAAATGGTTCTTTTTTTCTCGAGACCTCTAGTTTTGGATTGAAAGAATGAGCTACCTAGAAAAAGTATGGGGTTTCGAGGAGTCCCGTTTTTTCCATCATGAAAATAATTGAAAATAGTTTCCATAGGTAATTTTTTTGTCTTCAAAATCACTATTGAGCTCCCAAAATATTTCTTTGAAGTTAAAATCCTTTTTCACGGTGCATGTTCGTTCAGGCCCAAAAACTGCTTTCGCTAAATCAGCTCCAAAACCTCTGAAACTTCCCTAAATATTCCAAAATAAACTCCAAAACATTTTTAGCACTTGAATACTACTCTGTGGTGAGTTTTTTTTCCTTAGTTATTCTCTAGGGGGTGTACTAGTCTAAGGAAGGCCAATGGTAGCCCTTCCCAAAACTACCCAAAACTTGGCATTCTTCACAAATTCCTAAAATCACCTAGAGGGGACTGAATTTGCTTTCCTAAATCACCTAGGGGAATTAGATGGAAATTAAATTCAGTACCATTACATGGAATGAGTAAGGATTAGTGTTAAGGACGGGTAGACTTGGAGTGTCCTGGAAAGGTAAAATTTAAAAAAAATGACACAGGGGTATCGTTGTCATGCTTGAAAATTGGATATTTTCTTGTTACACATTTACATGCTAACTCACTTGTAGCGCTAGGAATGCCAAGGGGTTACAATGAAAATGAAATATATTAATAGATATATTAGTAATTCCTCATAAAATGGGACATTATAGTCCTCCCCTCTCAAAAAATTTCTTTCCCTCAAGCAATAACAAGCTCATACATCCATGTATCATGCACCCAAGTGAAGAGATGAAGTGATGCACCAGAGTCTTGCTTCGGTGCCATTATAGTGATGAAGCACTTGGAAGAACATGTGTGATTCATTTGTGGCAATCTAAATATGTGTGTGATCATCTTCACAGTAGGAACTCTTAAGTGGTAGTGCCTTCATCATAGGGAGATGAATAAAAATCCGCATGAGCTTTGATAAGATCCAAGGTTACCCACTCAATAATTCCCTCATGAAGTGAATAGAACAACAATATTTCTTCACATGTCTTCAATCTTGCACATGAAGAAAACACGTTAGATAAATCATAAGTATTGAGAAACAATTTTTAGCTTATTCTCCATGTCTCCAAGGCATGAATGGCTCACAACTCATCCTCATACATGGGTTGTTCCCAAAAATTTTCATGCTACCCCAAATGTTGTTGTAGTCATGCATTTTCTTCCTAAAAAGTAAAACTAAAGTGGTGGGTATCCACCCCAAAGTAACCATACATAAGTCAAAAAAGATCACCAACAACAAATCCCTCAACTTCATGGCTAAAAAATCAACTGTAGAAGTAATAAGAGGGCTGGAAATAATAATGAAAACCATGAAAATAATAGGACACCAACTATCATACTTCAAAAAATCTACCCCAACATGAAAGGAAAACAAATTAGTGGAGGAAAATGACTTCAATATGACTGAAATTTCATCCCCAACTTTAGCAAGATGAAAAATAATCAAATGAATGGTCCAATGGATAGAAAAAACACATCTTGGTGAGTGTGAATCATGCAATGAGGAGTAATGAATTTGAAACACATCTTGCCCTTGTCCATGTTAAGCATACCTTTATTGCCCTCATCATCAAAGCATGTAAAAGACTCTATTGTTTATTGAATGATAAGATCCTTAGTGCTTGCAATAACAAGTCTTTTAATCTGAAATTCATCATTAACATTCAGAAAAATTTACAAACCATTACACTAAATCCTCGAGGCGTTAGTGAAATCTGCACATGAGGGTCATAACATCCCACCACGCTTCCATAGAGCCTGACCTCGGGCTGGGTTTGTGCCCCCACTCCCATACATACGAGCCCTACTTCACCGATGTTTAGGAACCCCATGGGCCCCGGCTACATGGCCTAACCAATAGAGTATAATTTGAACACGGGTGGTTACTTTGATACCAAATGTAACGAATTGTTACGCCCAAACCTCGAGGCATTAGTAAAATCTACACATGATGATCATAACATCCCACCATGCTTTCATAAAGCCTGAACTTGAGCTGGGTTTGCGCCTATACTCCCATATGTACAAGCCTCACTTCACAGATATTTAGGCCCCACGGGCCCCAACTACATGGCGTAACCAACTGAGTGGGATTCAAACATGGGTGGTCACTCTCATACCAAATGTAATGAACCATTACACCAAATCCTCGAAGCATTAGTGAAATCTACACATGAGTATCATAGCATTTGTGATATCCCCAAATTGGGACAAACTAGAAAATTATCCAAACCTAAAAATAAATAGTTGAATCTTATATTTCAACCATAAACCCTCAACAAAAGCAGTGAAATATGGAACTTACTATTTATAGTTAGCTCATCAAAACCCTAGGATGAAATATTCAAAATTTCATAACTTTTGATTTACAACTCAGAATTGCATGAAACAAAAGGGAAATGATAAATATTAATTAGGATCAACTTTCCATGCAAGAAAACCAAAAAAATATGGAAAACATGATTTTTAAATCCTGAAATACAGCCGCAACATCAAACCCTCATAACTTGTAAAATACTTATCCGAAAATTAACAACCATAGCTCAAAATGAAGCATAAATTATAAGGAAAATTATGAGATCAATTTTAGAATTTTCCATCCATGAATGCCATGCTAAAAAGTCACTTGAAACTCCAAAATAATTTGTTGCCCTAATTTTAGGAAAACCAAATCCTTTCAGAATTCATATCTTGAGCAATACTTGGAGTTTTGACATGAAATTACCCATGTTGGAAAGCTTAGACAAAGAGATTTCCAATAAACATAAATTATTCAAATTCCAACTAATTGAATTTTCCATAAATGCAACAGAAGTTTCTAGAAAATTCGCTACTATCCAAAAAAGGCAAAAATAAATATCAAGTCTTCAAATCTTTAATGACAAAGTATTCAAAATCAAATCTACTTCAACTCCAAATCAAATGAGACAGAGAGAGAGCACAATAAATATGTAGGGCATACATCCCATTTCGCTAAGCATGGAGAGACATAAATGATCAAATCTAATATGCCCAATGATGGCCATGCAACCTCCTTTTATAACATAAAGGGTGCAACATTCAAATGGCCAAACTCTTCCGTTTTGGAGGGACAACATAAAACTTAATTAAAATATTTAAAAGACTCACTTAGTGTGCACTTTATTAGTTTCTAATAATAAAGAGTAACTAACCTATGTGCACATTTTTTTAACTAACTAGAGACTTCTACTTGTAGCACTAGGCATGCCAAGGGGTTACAATACAAATAAAAGAGATGAACAAATATATTAGTAATGCCCCGGAAAAGGGGAAATTAGCTCTATCAGAGAAAATTTCATTTGCATCACAACTGTTACACTAAAACCTCAAGGCATTAGTGAAATCTACACATGAGGATCATAGCATCCCACCACGCTTACGTAGCGCGGACCCCAAGCTAGATTTGCACTCATATAGCAAGACCACACCCTACCCTATACAAGCCCTAGGTGAACACTACAATGTATTCGTAGCCACCCATGTTGGGACTTGAACTTGGGTGGTTGCTTTGATACCAAATGTAATGAATCGTTACACCAAAACCTCAAGGCATTAGTGAAATCCGCACATGAGGATCATAACATCTGTAATACCCCCTTCTCAGGACATTTTTAAATGGAAGAACTGAAGACCCTCAACCCATTTTATCTCTTCATGGGTTCAAATATGGAGCTTGAAGATGGTCCTAAGGTGTCTGTTGTCTACATTGTAGCCCTTAGTATGCCTCGCACTACAAGGAATATTTAGTTAGTTTTAAAATGTGCACATAGGTTAGTTACTTTTATTATTTAATTAGAAAATATTAAAGTAAATATAGCCTTAACATATTAAATGTTTTAATTATGTTTTGAGAGGGAAACTAATGTAAAAGGGGCCACTTGGCTATCCAACTTGTAATTATAAATTTTAAAATTATATTTTCCCTCCAAGTGGGTCAATCCCTTTGGAAAGTCTATTTAAGGGATGTGAGGGGGTCATTTCACCTCGTGTTGATTTGATCATTTGATATCACTCCATGATTGGAGAAATGGGATGTATGCCCTAGATTTTCATTGTGATCTCTCTCTCATTCAATTTGGAATTGAAGTAAATATGATTTTTCTAAGGATCCATTTGTGTGTATGTTGCATCTATTGTGTGGTGAATTAATTGGGAAAGTGTTCATAACCCTAGCGAATTGATTGTTAAAGGAAATATGAGTTTGTTTGCATGTTTTGATGGTTAAACAAGTGAATATCAGATCTATTGTGTTTTGAAATTAATTTCATAATTTTTGGAAATTATTTGATGCCCTAAATGTTCTAGGTAACCTACTTTTTAGGGAAAAATTAGGGTTTCATGTTTTCTGTGTGAAAACTAATTTTGGGATATTATTCTTCATATTTTTGTGGTCCAAAATCCAACGTTTGAAGGATTTTTCTTCGTTGGTTAAGTGAGAAATAATTTTATAAGCTACACCATTCTGGGGTTGGATTATTAATTGTTTGGGGCACATTTTGATGCTTTAAAATTGTGATTTTAGTTCAGATTTGATCTTGACATTTTTGTGCATCAAAATAAGCTTTTGGAGGGTGAAAACAATTGAGAGAAGTGTTGGTTATTAATTTAATAATTTCTACTAACCCTAATGCCTAGATTTAGAAAATTGGATGCTATTTTTAAGGGGTTTTAGTACTCAAAAAAATATGACCCTTAGTTCATTGGAAAGGGAAAAATATCAAGTTTATCGTGCACTTTGTTTCATATGAAAATAAGGAATATTGATTGAGTTATGAATTTTTGAAGTTTTCAGCTGTTTGCAACTGTTTCAAATTAATTCACTGCTGTAATAAAAATCAGAATTGAGACGATTAAAAATTTGATTGTCTCCACCAATCTAGCTCACCACCTTGACCACTTCCACCCCCCATTTGGGTTGTAATTGGTAGACATTGGGCTATTTTAGGTTGATTTAAAAGGATCTAATTCTTCTTGTTTTGATTTTGGTTGAAGTTGTTGCAATTTTTTCTATTTTCCCCAAATAAGGGACATTATAATGGAATAGAATAAGCTTCCCTCTTATGCTTGTGTGATGCAGATGATCCAACCTTGTCACTTGTGATGGAGCTAAATGAATGCAAATGATCTCCCAATTCCTTTGATGGATGCAACTATAGGTGGATGATAGTAGTGACTAGTGTTTGGTCCCTCATTATGGTCTTATAACTTTATATTTATATGGTTCTCTTGATCTAATTTTGTAATTAACCCCAAAGAGGCCGAACAGAAGAAAAATCAAATGTTAGAATGACTAGAAAGTACCCAAAAAGTAGTGAGAAAGTGAGAAAAGGATTGGGGCACCCCACGTGGAACCAGGGCACCCATAAGCACCCCAGTACTGGCCTGGGTGCCCTAGTAAAGTGGAGAATAATGCAAGATGATGAAAATATCCTAGGAAAGTGTGTGGTTATGGTCGTGAATGACAACAAAAATTAAAAAAATGGCCAAGATACATTGGTTAATTAGTACTTTTTCACTCAAAAACCGTATGAATTGTAGTATGATACTAGGACTAAATATTACCCCAAAGTGCGTGATTTATTGAATACACTTGTCAAGTGATGTATGTAAGTATTATAAAACTCATGATATTTTTACTCATAGTATTTTTGTCCAAGTTTTGCAATGTTTGTTAATTCTATGTTTTGTGGGGTACATGGTGACAAATCTATGTCTTAATGGGGATAAGGCCAATCATGAGTTGTAAAGGCATGTGTCAAATGTGTCTATGGTCTATAAACCTCATGATTTTTGGTCTGTGTCAAGTGGTATTTCTTGAGTTGGAGAGGAAAATATCAATTTTGTCTAATTATTCATGATGTATGTGTAGATATGAATGTGTCTCAGATGTTGTTGAAGAATTTCAAGGGTTCTATGAAACTTATTCAAAGTGGTCTGGGATTATCCATTGCATTGAATGTCATTGGATCTTGTGTCACAAGCCTTAGAGGTTGTGAATAATTTACTGATAGATCAGTAAATTACTTTTAAAGGTGAACTGTGGCCAAGACATGGTTCTATGAATGATGAAATGATAGATTCTAAGGATAAAACACCAACCAAAGGTCTCATTAAAGTAACATTTGAATGATGAAATGATAGATTCTAAGGATAAAACTTTGAGCAATTTATCTAGACATGGTGGAATACAGGATTCATTTAGTTTTAGGTCTTAAATGTATCTACATTTATGATAATTAGTGATAGTATTCAAGTTGAGTGTTTTCGTGCTAAAATACCTAATTGCAAGATGAAAGGTATATGAGTTGGGTCAATTGTAGACTAAGATTCTTCATAACTGAGATGAATAAATAAATGCTTCAAGTGAAGGATAGTGTATGGATATATTATTATGCATACTTGTGTGTTGAATATATTATTAAAGGGGTAAAGAGATCTTAGTACAAGTCTTATGTCATTGGTAATGAGAATACATCAAGGTTTATAGTCTGTTTGACCCTTTATAAAGTTGCTTGATATGTTGTCTCAAAATCAATGTATACATTGATTTCAAATATTTCTCAAGTATATAACAAGTCTTTATGCAAAGGGGATTTCATGTCTTATTCCTTGAAGGTGTGCTTGGAGGTCTAATGTGCTAGAAAAATGTCTATCTTGACATTGTTGGAGCCTGTATTAGTGGAAATTTATAGCTTAAGGATGGTTATCAAATACTATGTGATATAAAATGTTGTTTCTACAGATGAGGGAGGTTGTGTATGTCTCAAATCAATCAGGGGGAACTAGTGTTTTTGCTTATAGATGGTGCTATAAAGTCCTAAAGGCAAATGAGGTATGTATAGTGTGTCATCTACAGTGAATTTTCAAGTTTTTTTTCTCTTGAATGCATTATATCATTCATATATGACTGATGAGGACTAAAGATAAGCTTTAGGACTGAGCATAAGTATTTGAAGTGTTTTCTAGCCAAGTAACCAAGGTAAGTTTCTTGTTCTTGAGCCTGCTTGCTAGATATAGTGCTCTTGATTCCAGGAGGAGTATTGTTTTGATGAGTCAAAGCATGCATGACATGTTGTAGCGTAACAAATTTGATTGAAAATGCATTGAGAATTTTGATTAGGGAAATAAGTTCTTGAGTTATTTTCAAGATAAAGAAAGTGCATTGTTATACTTGATCTATGCCTAGACAAGATGGTGAATGATCAATACTGAATGTATGATATCTTATCATGCTTATTTTTGACATTGTTGGCATGATCTCAAGCTGTATGGTTCAAATAGTATTTTGTTACAGTTGATTCATGAAGGCCAAAACAAGGATTAAGGAGAAAATAACTTATTTTGCATGCCTAGGAGGTTAAATATGGTGTTTTTGATCCAAAAAAAGGAATATGATTCTTTATTCATGGTTTATTGTTATGATAAGAGGTTGAAGATGTTTGGCCGAGGGGAGCATGGTGGTTGCATGTTTGCAAAGAAGGCAAAATCATGTTTTGTTAAGAATTTCAATGTTCTTGTCCTTTAATGAGACCTTTGGTTGATGTTTCCAACCAAAATAAGATGCTATGAAGATGAAGAAGGAGAAATTATATGCTAATACAAGTATGCCTTTTTCATTAATGTAAAAAGGGGGAGAAGTTCAGGTAGTTTTTCATCAAGGAAAAATGGGAGATTGTTGACATGTGGTCCTATAGGTGTTGTCATTGATGTAAAACCACATTAATGAAAAATTGGATGATGGATTAGGGTCAGATGATGCTATGGATATTTTTTACATGATGATTCATATGAGTTCATGTTGATTCAAGGAGATTCAGTGAATATTTTTTGCTCTTGCAAGCCCATTCAGGTGCCTAGGTGATGTTGCATGGAGATACAAGATTATTGGTTGCTTGAAAATCATGTTGGCATGATGGATAACAGGATTGGAGAGTGCTTGGGCAGTCACATCAGTTTCATGATGCAATCACATGTGATTGGCTATGTTTCAACTGCTCATTTGGAGCAAGTATCGATGATAGGAGATATGAGGATGAGATTTGGAGCTATATTATCTCATGGATGCATGTATTTAGATGTATTATGGTTTACCTAGTATGTTTAGGTCATTTTGAGTTATTTCATGATGATTTATAGCATACATTTAGTTGACCCTAGCTTCTACAGTGTAAAACCCTAAGGGGTAACTATGCAAGTATTAATGCCTAGAGAGTTTGATATATGATGATGAAATTATGTTGGATATGTTAGTGTGATGTTTCATGGTGCTTTGAGAAACATTTCAGGTTTTTAGGATGTGGATTTTGCAAGGTTTTTCATTTTTGTGAGAGGGTTAAGATCAAGGCCATTTCCAGCTCAAAATTGAAATTTTGATGCTCACCCTAAATTATGTACTTTGGATGGGACCTTGTGGATTTTATGGATTTTTATTACATTAATTATATAATTTTTTACAAAAATAATGAAGTTATTTGATTTTCAAAATTTTATGAATGAATGTTATGAAGGTGAACAATTTTTTATGAGTAATTTGAAACTCTAGCTTGAGAGTAGTATAGAAGAATTGATTCCTAAGTGGAAAAAATTGTTTCCTAGTTTATGGATGATGAGTAACATGTAGAGGACTCCTTCATATTTCCAAAAAGGTATGGTAGAGATCATGGTGATGAATGGGCACCACTCAAACATGTTAGTTTCTAAAGAAGAGTGTTCTGGGACAAGGTTGTCAGAAGGAGTGTCATGCTAAATTTACTGTGGAATGTATGTGATTTTTTCAAGATTTAAAACTAGTTTTTATGACATGATGACGCAGGTACATGGCCAAGTGGGCTCCATTAAAGCTGATTGGTAAAAGGGTAGTTTTGAGGCCATAAAAAGTAGTCTTCAGTAAAATGGGCATAACAAGAGGTACAAGTGGAATTTTGAGATGATTAAAATTGTATTGGAAATATGATTAATATATATTTATATTGATATAATGTTTGTATCATGATGATGATTTTTCTATGTTTTCCTGGTCAGCTTTTGAATAATAATATTCTTGCCAGTGCAGGACAAGACACGATTTGCTAAAAGTTTTGAGTTACTTGAAGCATGATATGGATTTGGTGATGCTTTATATCACCTTTGATGTGTAGAGGGATGAATTTTGTATCTAATTAATGTATTTATAGGTCTTTATTATTCCTATAAATGTGTAAACCAACTGATTCTTTAAAACAACATTCTGGGAAGTTTGATTTGGTGAAGACAAAAGTGGTTAGGGTTTGAGAAGGTGATTGTTTCAAGGATTATAATTTTATTATAAGTGTTCTAAAGGTATTTGAATTTCTATAAAGTGGTTACATTTCATGGTTTTTTATGTTTTTAATTCATCTATTTGTAGGGTCCTGAAGGGTGTAGGAAACATCAATTTTGAGATGAACAAAGAGTATTGGGCCCATTAAATGAAAAAATATGATTATTTGAGATAACTTTAAACCATTTATGATGTATAAATGTTAATTTTAACATGTGTGGTGATTTATGGGTCATGAATAATTGTGGTTTTGATGTTAGGGCATTTTTCTCTTTGTGCCCATGGGGTTTTGGGCTATTTTTGGATTATGAAATGATGTTTTTGGCTAGGCTGACATACTTGGGTAACTTGTGATTATTATGATTTGAATTAGGGATGTTTTTATGATGCATTGGTTGACACAAAGAAGGTAAAAGGTTTGTGTTTGAATTTGAAATGTGGAGGAGCTTATAAAAGCATTGTTTTTGGTGTTTTTGTGAGCTCATTGTGTGTGTGCAAGAAGTTTGACCTAGGTGAGAGATTTTTGCAGGCATGTGATCATTATTTGAGGTAAAATAAAGAATTTCATAGGTCTAGGAATATCAATAAGAATTTGTGCATGTATTTGAAACTTTAGAAGTGAAGAAGAATCTAGTTTGTGAAGGATTAGACACCTAGGCTTTGATTGAGGGTTTGAATAAGTGCGAGTTGAATATTTGGTTTCCATTAGTTGTGGCATAAAAAAATCAAATATCACATCACATAAGGTGGTTTGGGTGTTTGATCATATTATGGGGTTGTTTCCTCCTTGTGGAGTTGGTGCTCCTTGTGGGTTGTAGCTCTATTAAACTAGGGATTGGTGTTCCTTGTGGGTTTGGTGCCTCACTAAATTTTGAAACATATCAATATAAGATTGTGTTTTAGTGGATTTTATGCCCCTTTAGGGTTTCCCACATATATATTGTGTCTTATGTTGATTATCTTTCTTATTGTTTTTGCACATGTGATAATTTAACATTGTATGCACACATTAATAGATAGTAGAATGTTTGTGAGTTTTTTTTATTAAGAAAATCTAAAATATGAATTGAATTTTTTTGTAAGGATTGATTCACCCCCCCTCATTCCATTGTTCTTCCAATAATTTTTTAAACCATGTTGTTTATATTAGAATTTTAATACTATTCTTTATATCACCTATACTGACCTTACATACAGTCGGTCTAGAATTGAAAAGTAAGGGGTATAAAGGCTTGTAAGAATCATAAAAATAACTAATCAAACTTGTTAATTAAAAACACGTTGTTTTTTTCAACCATTTTTTTTCTTTGTGTGTTTGGCTAAAGTAAGATATTCCTTAAAAAAAAATTCTCAAATAATTTAGCGATTTGTGTCTTAAAGGGTTTGTAATATTTTGAAGAGTGATAATAAAATTGTTTGGCTGAAAAACAAAGCTGGTTGAAAAAACAATGTGTATTTAAACCAATTTTTGTTTCATTATTTGGGAATTTAGAAGTAATGAATGTAAAGTCCTTGCAATATTTGTAAGAGTAAGAATTAATTTATTACAAAAATAGTGGTGTTTGTTGGTTGATAAACACATTGTGTTTTTTAACCTGCATATGCATCTATTTGTTGAAGTTATAACACCATTCGATAGTAATTATATTGTTTTATTTTATTTCATTGTTATGAGTTATTGTAATATTGTTTATCATTTCATATCATTTTTTCCATAGGAACATTGACCAAATATATGTCTTGTGTTTATCTGTATTTTATAATATGATATTGAAGTTCTTCTCATACACATATATTATTCATAGTCCAAGAAAAGAAGTGGTGTCTTTTATGTTTATTACAATAAATGATGTAAACAAATATAATGCATCCTATTATGTATTACTGACAATATTTTCATTCTTGCGGAATGTTTTTAAAAAAAATTGGTGGTTGAAACTAATTCCAAATTAGTGTGGGACCAAATGTTTGGTAAAATTGTTGTAAGGAATGATAATTTGATTCCTCTTCATATGATATAAGTGACACATATGCGTCTCTTTTGTGATGTGAATATCAATTACATATAGAATGTTACCGATGTGAAAGCAAAGGAAAATTGGGATGACTTGAAGGATGACAACATTTTTCCCATTATAAATGGGATAATACTATCATGTCATGAGTTAGAATTCAAACCCCATCAACATCATAATATAACACCACCATCATCAACTCTAGGTAAATCGAGGGGTGTTCCTACTAATTTTCAAGTGAATACAAATCAGCAAGAGCATGTAGCACCATTGTCATTGGTACCATGACCATGAAATTTTATGTATGATGTCATATTGTATGTAGAATTCTCAAAATGTAACTCTATTGTAGATTTTAGGGGATCTAGGGAGGTATGTGTAGTAGAGTGTTAGAAGTATTTGTCCTTATATGTTATATTATCATTATATGTGTAATGCGTATATTGTTGGGGTATTTCTTGGGTATTGAGAAGGAGAAGAAAATGTGTGTATGATCAATGATTCAAGGTATCACTCTGATTAGAATATTAAAATTTTCCACTCATTATATTCCTAATGTTAGAAAGTATTTTTAGATTTGAAAATGTCCACATTCAAATTTAGTATAGTTTTCTACGTACGGATGCTTTTTTGTTAACATTGCTTAGGCACAAGATCTTGTACTCACTAGTTTTTCTTTTATTTTATAATTTTTAATATTGTTAGAACATATATCCTTTTTAATCACTCATTTTCTCCTTTATTTAGGTGGGTAATTTGTTTCCTTTAGTTCTTCTACTTGGTACATTATCTCGTGGGCATTCTATGCGAGATAAAAATAAAAAATAGTAATTATCTCATACCTTTTATATCAAATTAAAAATACATGCATGATAGAGGGATTCGATTTATATAAATTTAAACATGAGTTATGATGTCAATATTATATGAAATTATTCTCATATCAACATACAAGATTAATTTCACCGACCCATTGTCATATCTTAGCTCATTCAAAACATTGTCAATCACTCAATCTTACATATTTTATACTCAAACATCATTGAAATTGTCATTCCATCATGCTTACATTATTATTTTTTAAATGGGATAAGTATACACTATGCCTCTATGAAGCTTAATTTATTGATTGTATGCTTCTTACCTTTTAACTCATCAAGATTGATCACTAACACAAGAGTATTCATAGTGGGACCTTTTATAGAAATATTACGTTGAGTATCCTTTGTCTATTTAAAAACCTCCATTTGAAATCATTATTTAATATCCTTCACTAAGATTCTTATTCTTGTAGGAAATTAAAGACTTGATCCTTCATCTTCATCGTGTACAACTTTATTTCAAGAGCAAGAAGTCTGCAGCAAATTTCTGTCATGTATATATATTTTAAAACAAGGCCAATTTTTATAAAAAAATTGATAGATTTTATCAGTCCATACAAGGATCATATATTCCAATTTTCATCCATTTTCATTAAGACATTTGAAATTTATGATTTTTTCCTAGATAGACATTATATCAAACAATTTGCATGCATTCTCAAACCAGATAGGAAAATTCTTCATAACTTCAAAAAAACCATGAATTATTATAAAATATTAAAACCCCATCTGTAGAATGACCTCTTTCATCTATAAACCAAATTTTAGATTATTTGAAGTTGAAACTAAAAAATTATGATGACTGGTTTGAACCACTATTTTAAGGAAGCACTGAACAAACAACATAATACAAATTGTTTGGAAGTGTATCATGACAAACTAAACATTATTATTAAAAAATTAACTCATACCATTGAAAATTCTCCCATATAAACTTGAGGATATAATCAGAACACAAAATTCATGCATTCATAACATTTATCTTGTTATTTCTCTAAATTTTGTCATACAATCAATATTTTTCGTGGCTGTCTTGCTCTTCATTTTTCTAATCACACACTTATTCTACTAATTTTTGATCCTATCTGCTCATGGATACCTCAGCCTCTTTTTCATCATAATACACACCATTATTTCTGAAAAATATTTTTCATTCTAAATCAAAACATCATATCCTATTTGTTAGGAAATAATTATATTAGTGCTCCATTATATTAATGTGTGAGCAATGTTATTTGTATTACATTAGTTTTAGAGTTGTTACGAGTTGTTAAAACAACTTGTATAAATTAGGTGAGTAGTTTCCTATATTATAGGAAATATAATTCTTATATAATCATTTGTATGATGCGGATGTTTGAGATATAGAAAAGAAGATACAATATTATGATGTTATTTCTTGTGTAAATCTCAGACAACATTTTCATTTGGTATCGGAGCTTTGGTTTGTGTAATGGAATAATAAATTGTTTGCAGGGGTGGTGATATTGATCCTTATCATGTAAGAATGCTTGATCAGATCTGCATGTGTTACACCTTGGCGTGTTCGTAGTCCAAGCATGAGAGAGGAGATATATTGGCGCAACTGTTGAATAGATTAATAGCTATATTGAATATTTGTGCAGGCGTATTCTAGAGGCATTCATTATTAGCCCCGCGGATGATTCTGATTCAGATTAGTTTGTTTTTTAATTAATTCTGTGGTTTTTTGGACCTATATTCTTTGGCATTTTAATTCGGCTTCAACCTGCATGTGTTTCTTTCTGGTCTATTTTGAAGAGCGTGGAGGAGGATGTGTTGTGAAGGACACAGGCCATACTGCGCAGATCCATAGACCATCGACTCGATCAATCCACATGTGTAAAACTGATGGTGCCCAATACTAATGCGACCTCAGTTGGTATTTCGAACTGCCTCAACTCTGATCCGGTTTTTACTCCATGCGTGAAGATATTAATGTGAACAAGATGGATTGGCTCTGATGGAAGCCTCAGATCTGATTTACACTATCCATTCCATGCCATTTTCCAAAGGAAACTGAGACAGGTCATACAACCGTAATGTGAGTCTAGTCTTTATGTGTCTCATTTGTCTATAAAATTAAAGTTTGGTCAATTTCATAAAGTATCATTTTGAGTCATTGTGTCGAGTCCTCAATTTTTTTTTAAAATAGTGTTTGTATTGTCATTAAAAGTAATATTTAATTATTTTTGTAAGAATCGATTGTCTTTTTGTATGGTGTAGTGTAATTGCTAAATGTCTTCAATGTGTGTTGTCAAAATAAATATGTCAAATATCAAGAAGTTGTTGTTACAGGTTTATTAATATATTTTTCATCGTTGTATCGTCAAAATATGTTTAGGTGATTTTAGGATTTTTTTTTTATCGAAAGTAATCAAAATAATCAAGTTGTCATCATTTTTCAAGTTATTATTGTCTTGTCAAACGTCAAAAGTGTCGTTAGAATTTTTATTTATTTTTCCCATCTCACAATGGAAGTCCCTCTAGAAAAATTTAATGGGCTCAATTTTCATACTTGGAAAGTGAAGATCCAGATGCAATTGATGAATAAAAATCTCTGGCGGATAGTCGATGGAAAAGAACCAAAACCTACAGATCTGACAAAATTGGCGGAATGGGAAATGAGAGATGATAAAGCCAAAGCCATTATTGGTCTTGCTCTCTCAGATACTGAGCTACACTATGTTGATCTCGAGATATCGTCTCATGAAATGTGGGAAAACTTGAACAAAACCTTTGGTGCTAAAGCAGTGAACGTAAAATTTTCTCTCAAATTGCAGTTGTTCAAGTTAAAAATGGGTGAAGGAACTACAATGTCCAGTCATATTAATGATTTACAGTCTCTTCTCCGACAGCTAGCAGAAGTAAAAGCTCCTGTAGATGATGAAGATGCAAAAGCTATTTTGTTAAATAGTTTGCCTCCCAAATACAGTAATATTGTCTTCACACTTGGTCAGATGCCTTCCAACTCATTGGAAGATATGATATCAACTCTTCTAGATGAGGAAAAAAGGACTAAAGAAGGTGTAGAAGAAGAAACTGCATTGTACTTAAAAAAAGAAGTACAAGAATTTCTCCAAAAATAAGGAGGAAATTGAATGTTTTTACTGCAAGAGAAAGGGGCATAAAACTCCATTTTGTAAAAATCAAGCTCGTGATCTTCTAAATGGAACAATCAAAATGGAAGAAGCCAATATGGGCATAGACGATGAATCTGACTATGCGGAAGAACAAGTAAATGAAGACAGTGGCTTTGAAGACTTCTTGTTCTGAGCATGAAACCGGAGGCAGGAGGCATCGGAGGTTGGAGGTCATTCAGCGACCTCTCGTCAGTTGCCAACGACAGGGCCGCATATCACCTTTGGTGACATGTGTGTGTGCAGTTTGATTTTAGTGCTTCCAGTGTGGTGTTCCTCAGTTTGTAGTGATCCTGTTTTCAATAAGTGGAAATTTCACATTGAGGGGGGGAACATGATCCAATGTTCCATTTCCAGTATGTCATCTTTTTCTATGTATGTACGAGCAACAGATTTCAGTAGAATTTCCTATGTTATTCCCTGCAGTGAGATAGTGATGAGAGTTGTTGATACTACTGCATCATCATGATATCGTGGTTGTTAGTTATACATAAAAACTATCCAGAGGTTGTTGGTACTTTCCTCAAAAACCATCTCTTGTGTGGTTGTTGGTTAACCACTTGGAAAACCATCCAGAGGTTGTTGGTATGGTCCTTGAAACCATCTAGATCATGAGCATACTACGTAGCGGCACGTTGCAGTACAAAGGCAGGTTTTTCCCATGTTCGCACTAAGGGGGGGAATGTTAGGAAATAATTATATTAGTGCTCCATTATATTAATGTGTGAGCAATGTTATTTGTATTATATTAGTTTTAGAGTTGTTACGAGTTGTTAAAACAACTTGTATAAATTAGGTGAGTAGTTTCCTATATTATAGGAAATATAATTCCTATATAATCATTTGTATGATGCGGATGTTTGAGATATAGAAAAGAAGATACAATATTATGATGTTATTTCCTGTGTAAATCTCGGACAGCATTTTCACTATTCCTACTCCTTAGGATTAGACTAATCCTTTCTAGTTGAGATAATGTCTCAACTTACATATAAGAATAGATGGATCTCAGCCAAAACAACTATCATGATCTATCAATATCATATACAATCCTAACCCTCCTACTACGTATCATTAGGTGTGAGAAAAACTCATATCCACCTAAACAACTAAATTTTATTTTTTTACTCCAAAGATTAATTACATTACATGATTTAAATATTCAAATTATGACATTCTTGGAGGGAAAATTTTTCAAAATCCAAAAAGATGATATGTAAGCTTCTCAAGGATTATTCAAACTTGTTTTTGATTCTTCAAGCATCATAGGATTCTCTTACATCAGACTCCCTTAGAAGGAAAAATATTTGAACTCCAGTTCAAATGTAGTGTCTTCATCATTCTTCATTGCATGCCTAGATCCCATTGCATGCCTAGATCCCAAAGTCTTTCTTGAAGTATCAGTGCTTGGATTTCCTTGATATGTTATTTGTCTCTCATATTATTAGCTATCCATTTCTTCTTGTATAGTATCCTTCTTATCACTTTATTAGTTACAAAACTCCATGTCCATGCTTCATCATCATTCATGTCTTTTACGTCTTCAATCTCACCTTGGTTCAAGAGCTCTCTTATGGAGTTAAGTACTCCATTCATCCTCAAAAATTCTATACCTACACTCAAAACATGAAAATAAATTTTATATGAAAAAACATGAGGCCATGAAACCCCTTCAGTGTTTTCATACTTCTGGTCTTTTCCATTTTCATTTGTTTCTCCAAGCAATTTTCTCAAATTTGCCTTATTCCCCTCATCTTGTTCTTATATTAACTCATCTACAATCTTATCATTGATATTATTATTCTTATTTTAGTCTATATACATCCCCTTAGAAGTATTTATAAACTCTTCTCTCCTTTTCAACTCTTCCTCTAGTGTGGTGTCATCTATATCATCATTGTGTTCATCAAATTTAGCCTCTAATTCTCTATTTTATTCCTCTAAGCTCGTATTTACATCAGCACACTCTTTCACCACTTCCTCTTACCTTAAATTTTTTTCATTTTTTTCATTCAAGATGTATGAATATTCTTCATCCAATATATTCTTGACTTTTTTCATCACCTGATCATGACATTGATATTTATACGCTAATTTTGATCCTTCTCCCTGTTACATGTTAGTTATAATAGGAAGCCCACTCAAAATTTATTCACTTAAAATGATTTTAGATGATGATTCAAAAATATCATGATTAAAATCATCGCAATAAATATTTTTACCTTTCATTTCCCTTATGTACCTCTTATGCTCATTGATTGCTTCTTGCATGCTCTTCATTTCACTTTCATTCTCTTGCTTGCTTGGGTTTGCTTCAACTTACCTCCGAAGTATTATTGGTACTATCATCACTTTCTTATGCCCATCACTATCAGATCCATATTCTTGAGATGTATGTTCATCATTCCTTGTGTTCTTAGCCACCAACACTTGTGTTCTCACCTTAGAATTTGATTTCTTGAGCCACTTGGGAAACTTGAAACCATGTTCTTGTACCAGCTTTGATATTTCAACCTTATCTTTCCTTTCACCATGTTGTAAACCTACATATGCATTTGAAATATGACAAAAATCATATTTAAAAACAAATTTTTCTTTCTTGAGAACTTTCTAGTTTGAAGTATGCTTCTCCATGGCTTGGCTTCTTGATTTTTCCTTCTTGCATGCATAGTTGAAATCAACATCTCTTTTCCATTCTTCCCATAGGATTCTCTATGATGACATTTCTCTTCATGGATTCATTTTTCACAAGTATCTCATATAGATGCACTTACTTTACCTCTTCTACATAATATTCTAAGGCATCATGGAAATTTGAATATGATTCTTCTTCATGTGCTTGTTGTTGTGTTTCATCAGCTTCCTCTTCCCCTTCAAGTGCTTTAGAATGCACTTCTTGAACTATCAAAATTTCACTTATTTCTTCATCTCTCTAAATATGCTCTTTGTTTGACCCATTTCTTACTTATATCAAGGTCATGTCCTTGATCTTCTTAAGGCCACCTTTCACACATATATTTACAAATTGAAATATAGAGTTATATAAAATAACCAGAAATCAAAATATTTTCATGAGTGCCTCCATCATGGACACTCTCTTCTCCTTCATGCTTTCTTTCTTAAGTGTCTCTTTAGACGCATCTTTCTTCATGTTCTCCACAATGAGAACTATTTTTACCTCTTCACAAGGAAACTCATTCTTCTAGGCAATAAACTTTTTCCTCCTCCTCTTCTCTATGAGTATCTTGATTGGCCACTTCACCTTCTTTCTCATTTTCCATCCAACTTTTTAAATCTCTTCTTCCATCATGGTCTCTATCATAGACCCAAATTTCTCAATCCTCTCTCTTATTCTCATTTATCTCTTCTTCATAAAATAAGTCTTTCCTTCTTTTGTGGCATTTTCCTTATTTTAAGCCCTTTACTCTTATCAATTTCTCCATTTCACTAGATCTTCAACCAAGTATTTATCAATTTGTTCTATGTATCCTCTTAGTCCTCATCTAGGTATTTTGCACACTAGTCTCTTGGTCTTTCACTTGTCTCACCGAAGTTTGTTTCACCTTGGTCTTTTGACTCCTCCTTTAATTCAATGTTTTAGGGATTGTTCTTGCCACCTACCTTTCTTAAGCATTTCTAGGCCTTGACTACATGTAGTCTCTTCTCAATCACCTGTAACTACATTACATCATTCAACATTAAAAAAAATATGAATTTAAAAGAGGTTCTTCTCACTCTGATAACAAAATTATGCTAATATTAGCTCAGATTATTCTCATATCAACATGCAAGATTAATTTCACTAATCCACAGTCATATCTTGGCTCATTCCAAACCTTTTCAATCACTCAAACCTGCATATGTTATACTAAAAAATCATTAAAATTGTCCTTCCATCATGCTTACATTATTATTTTTTAAATGGTATAAGTGTGCACTATGCCTATATGAAGCTTAATTTACTCATTGCATGCATCTTACCTTCTAACTCATCAAGATTGATCACTAAGACAAAGGTATTCATAGTGGGGCCTTTTTTAGAAATCTCACCTTGAACTTAAGATTACCTTGACTATCATTTATCTATTTTCAAACCTCCATTTTAATTAATTATTTGATATGTTTCACTAATATTATTATTCTTGTATGAAAGTAAAGACTTGATCCTCCATCTTCAGCATCTAAAAATTTGTTTTAAGAGAAAGCAGTCTACAACAAAATTATGTCATGTATATCATTTTCTTCATAAGGCCAATTGTTTTAAACATTTTATATATTTTATTAGACCATAAAAGGATCATATATTCCAAATTTCATCCATTTAAATTAATTCACCTTGAAGTTATGACTGTTTTCGCAGACATACATTATGTCAAACAATTTGCATGCATTTTCAAAATAGATAGTAAAATGATTCATAACTTTAAAAATAATCAAAATTATTATAAACTATTCAAAACCCATCTGCAGAATGACATATTGCACATACATACCAAATTTTAGATCATTTAGAGTTGGGAATAAAATTTATGATGACTAGTTTGAACCCATGTTTTAAGGAAGCAATAAACAAACAACACAGTACAAGTTGTTTGGAAGTAGATCATGATAATCTGAATATTAATACTAAAAATGAACTCATACCATTGAAAATTATCCCATAGATAAATAAGTAAAATTTTTCAAATTTAGAGAATCCAATATGATATATTGATATTACGATAAATTATTTCACTTATACATTGATATCATTCAAAATATGTACTACAAATCAACACAAAGAAAATATAAGTTTAATATTTAGCCTATTCCATCCTATTTACATGCAACTTTACTATACACATTTCAACTAATGGAAAAATATTGATCTTATATTCATGTTTACAAGTAATTGCATGTGAAAATAATGTTGTGGTGAATAAAGTATGTATTAATTTTAAAAAATATTAGTTGTGTTATATATTATTTGTAAAAAAACACGATCCAGTTAAAATAAAAAATGGTCGATACTCATGGAGATGAAATGGAGGGGGTTGAGAATTTAGAGTGTATGTTTATCATTCATTCACACTTTTATGGCCACATGTGACATATTTGTCGGCAAGTTGCAGTATGTGAAAATGCTTCGTAATGTGAAATATTTGTAGTTTCTATAGTTCCCAATCATATTTCAAATTACATTATGAAGTTTTTAGGTGATGTTTCAATAAGTTTTGTGTCTTGTCTTTCATTCCTATGTTTCAATTTTTATTTTATTTTTGAGGTTGTTATCTTTATATAACTCCTCTTCACATGTTGTCCTTTATTTTTTTAGAAGGCTAATGCTACACATGAGTCTTATAGGATAACATCACCTCGAATGAAGAGAAAAATGAATATTAAGGTGGAAACGTGTTTAGTAATCCCATCTTGATTAACATTTATATGTTGATTTTTTGAACAAAAGTTACTTATTACATCTTTTTTTGAGTGTAGGAGGTTAAAGGAGTTGAGGGAAGCAATGTAACAAAACATATTATCGATAATTGTGCACAAGATTCGATTCATTAAAGGAGGAATATAATACATTAAAGTTGAAAGAACATTTTCCAATTGTTTCTCTTTTATACCTACTATCTTATGTTATTTATAATGAATTGTATAGGCCTTTGTGGACTAAAGAACCAAATTGGTGGATGGTTGTTTGCTCTATTTTTGCAAGTATGGTTCACATGGTATAGTGGGTGGAGTAAAATCATGGGAGTTGTGAAAGTTTGATGTACACAGATAGGAAAAACACATGTTTCTTATTTCACCCCCAAATTGGGGGAGAAATTATATGGGGAAATGACCACCTCTCTCCCAAAAAATAATGAGAAATTAAATTTCCCAAAGGGAGAGTTACATTGAAAAATTAATAAGGAGCGGGTACAATTCTCAAAAAAGTCATGTTGTGGAGATAATTTGTAAAAGGAAAGGAAAACAAACCTTCCAAGAGCCTAGTGCAAATACAAAGCAAGAGGTGGACTCTAACATGCTCATATATGATATAGAGGAGAAGAGAGCTAAAAGAAAAGAAAAAATGGTCAAGTTGAGACAAGTGAAACTTGATCAAACAATATTTTTAATTTTTGTTTATATTGTTCATGTTGTTTAACTTTTTTTTATTGTTACATACATCTGAATCTAACTCCATCACCATTGGCACATGTTGATGGATCCTAAGGTGAGTGTGTACGTGGAAGTTGTATGAATGACAAGGTAAATGAGCATATTGTAGAGGATTTTGTATGCTTCTTCATTTTTTTGTAATTAAGGTGAAAATGAGAATTTCCATGACACTTTGCTTGATTTTTATCCAGTGAAAACATTTTTTGTATGATGAAACCATTACTTTGTGTTAGTTTATGAAAATAGAGAGGTTAGTGGGTGATGGAATATGTATTTCCCCTCCCTTAACCACCTCTCGATCTTAGTTGCGTGGGATCGATTCGGTCTTGGTTTGAGTAGGGTTTGTTGTTCTAACATCATGTTGATGTTATGAATAATTCATAAAAAATGGTAGCATTTAAATTAAGCTTCTTTTCTACAGTAAAATAATAAGGGCAGTTTTGAATTGTCCTTTCACAGACTAACCCTTTGGAATCCTTGAGATTCCTTCATACCTTTAGCTTGTGTGACGACATAATTATTCTTATGATCCTTTCAACTTGAGAGTAATTGTGAATCTTTAATTTGAAGCATTTATATGTATTTGTGTGTACAACGTTAAACTTGATCTAGTAAATTTTTTATATGGGTAACGATCATTGTAATCCATATGTTCTTAAATAAACATATTTCGTGATGAGGTAAATATAGTAGTTGGGAATTGTGGCTATGATTAAAGTAATTTTACATTAGTAACTAAAACGAATCCTTTGAATAATAATAATAATAATAATAATAATAAATGACAAAAATGAAATGGGAAATAATCAAAAAAGTAAATATGTTTAATTCTCCTAAATTATTTCAATCCTTGGGGTGTGGGAAAACCTTTCTCCAAGAAAATAATTATTGAAATTTTTGGGTATTGTGAGATTTCATCCGTGAGAAGGATTTTTGGGGAATTATTTTTGAGTTGTGTGAGTTGTTTCTGTGAGAGTATTTGTAGTTAGTGTGTTGATGAATCAAGAATGACTCTGGATAGTAGATGGTTTTGGAAAACTCATTGGTTTTGTTGAAGCCTTCATGGCGAGAAGACTAAGTGAAGTAGTATTCTTAGAGGTATTTTTGGATTTTCTAATTTTCCTCCAGCAAATTAAGCTCAAAACTTGTGAAGGATGATGCACCTGGGTGTCTCTTATATATTTTCTCTTCATTGCATTAGGCTAGGTTTGATTGGTTTCCAGTGTAGATTTTGGCTCATATTTAGCACTTGAATCCTATTCTCCCTCATGTGTGCCACTAGCAGTGTATATTGATTTAGGAAATGCAAAATAGAATCTCCAGCTAGAATGCAAACATACCTTTTTGGCCTTGGACCTCTATTTTGTAGTAATATAACATTCTGTTTAGTTGTTTATTTATTGATGTTGTTTTTCTTTTCAAATGCCTGACAACATAGATACAAAGGATGAACAAAAGACTGAATTTTTAAAAAAGAAGATAAAAAAAGCTTTGGGAACTACATGCACACAATTGACAGGTGTAATTCTAAATGCCACGATCTCTACCAACATCCTCTCTACCAGTGTCAAATTAGCATCTTGGGAAGTAGGTGGACATCCATAAAGGCACTTTAGAGAGAGTGAGGTCATTTTTTTTTGGATTCGTGTGTTTTAGCAGCACATTATGCAAGCATGTGCCTTGCACTTGAACTATTTGAAAAAATAACCTAAGGAGAATGCACTCAAGTCTTATGGGTACGTGGATGGATGGGAAAATTGTAATGATGTATAGAGGATTACCTTGTCCTACGCATAGACTAGGAACAGTTTGATAATATGGGCCAAATGTGAAAAATGCAGTTTGGTTTTGACCCGCTGTCTTGGCCTTGGGTGTCGAAACAAATTTTGGCTTCTACATACCTCTAATATTTATATGAGACAATTGATATGAACCCTCAGTTTAGATAAAACATCTCACAAGCTATTTTTCCTAATAGGTTTGGTAGGCCTCTAGTCATTGGGTCAAAAAGCCACTTGGGTGTATTTTCGATTGGTAGCTCTAGAAGGATGAGCGACATTTTCATCCTATTTACTAATTTGGGGTTCTGTTAGCTCTAAATATTTCTCTGTATATAAGGGAATAGGTAGGAATTGGTTCCTTTGCATGATTGAGTATCGAATATGGTTTTTGAATGTTTTTTTAGTAAATTTTCTAAATTTGACATTTTTGGACACTTGTGATTCTATAGTAAAAACTGTCAAATGACATTATCTAAGAAAAAAACAATGATTGGTAAACCTTCTAAACATAAATGCATACCTATATAAAACCTTCTTTTGATACTTGCTTGAAAATAAATTGACTGTTGAAAATGGTTTTTTCTCTCTCCTCTCTCTATCTCTCTCTTTGGCTTCAAAAATGAAATGAAATGGTGAGTGTATTTTCTTACCCTCATTTGAAGTGTGATAAGTATAATTCCATTATTGTTAGAAAAATGTGAAAATGTAAATCATGCTTGATTGCAGCTTGACTCCATGCCAACAGTTGTGTTGACCAAGCAGTGGTTGCAGGTACGTGAGATCGGGAGAAAATGGTAGCGTTTCTTGTGATTTTGTAATATGGGATATCATTTAAATATACACGTATATTTAAGTAGATGTATTAATACTCTATTATAATCATGAATGTTAATTATAGATTATGTTGTGATGAGTGAGATCTCGTAGCGTATTGGTATCTAGGGAAAATGGACATTTTATTTTAAGGGTGATTTTGAATATAGGTATATATCTTGTTAATGGTGTGGATGTGCATTTTAATTAGAAATGAAATGAAAATTTTATAATTGTGCTCCTATGTCAATGAAGTGATTTTTTATTCTTGCGTGTGTTACTCAAATGCTTGAAACATTCAGAAGTAATGAAACTACCTTATTTACGAATGGTTATGGTTGAACACTTTTAGGAGGCTATTTTTTAAATTTTTCCAAATTGATCCCAATCTATCAACCCTTAAGAACGTTACCCTTGAGCATTGGGTTATTTTTGTGTCTTCCTCCTTTTCGGGTTTAATGGAAGTTTCATTCTTTTTATGGTTCTTAAAAGGATGTATTACTAATAAGCGTTTTAGTGTTAGAAACCACCTCTCTTGATCCAAGATATTCCTTGAAACCAATCTTCTCATGTGTTCCTTGAGGCTTATTAGTAATTTTAGGCATGTGTGTCAAAAATTATTTCTTATGTTCATGGAATTATACCTTTTATTGTAGTTAAGGGTGTAATACCCCTTTGTGACATGAGTGTTGTATTATGTATCAACATTTTTTGATGGTTACCTTTTTATGCTAAGTCTCCTAGGAAGGACCCATGTTTGTACGCGTATGGGATCTTAAGAGTAATAAGGAAGGTAATGGTTATTATTGAAATATGTTCAAGTATATTTTGGGTAGACCATAAGGTGAGGGGGTACCTCACTTGGTACCTTTACTAAAATCATATCTCTCTTAAATGCAAGTTATATAAAATGGATGCACAAGTGAAAATTAGAATTATGTTTTTACTTAGTTAGGCCTTATTTTGTTATTGAAATTTCTTATAAATTAATCTACGAGAGTTTGAGCATTCGATCATCTTAACCTCTTGTCTAGAAAACCAAGCTTAGGGCATATAACATTTTTTGGAATCAATACTAATTGATTATTGTACCATGGCAACTAAAATGTTGGTAACATTTGATTTCAGGTGAAATGAAAAATTGTAGTTTAGAGAACGAGATCTAAGAGACTCTCACATGTGCAATAATATGTTTTGATCTATCATCTAGTTATGAAAATGACATTAATAGAGAAAAGAACCAAGTAGTGTATCTATTATAAGTTAGTTAAAAACCAAAATGAATAATGTGTAGCCTTGTGAATGAGATTATATGTTTTTTTTGTAAGTGCTCTTAAAACCTTTAAGGAAAAAAAATGGAATATGAATATGACAAAGATTTAACCACCAAAATGTAATATTGTGGAAAGTACTAGTTCGTAAAACTCATGTTGTGTTGGGTTTTGGTTTTATTCTTTTCCATATATATGTGTGTGGTGTTGGTTTGCATCCTGTGTCACCTTGCTAATTACATGTCAATTGAATGTCAATGTAAACATTGCAAGTGGTGACATACAATCTCTTGTGAGTGTTCTTAGTATCGCATAGTTGTATCAAGTAAAATGTATGTCAAAAAAAATATCCTAGTATTTTGTTCATGTTTTTGGGTCCCACATGGGTGGGCGCTATAGTTGGTATCAGTATGAAGGTTCATACTCTCAAACCTCTAGGAAATTTTGGTGTTGGGATGGATTATTCATGATGGTGGAGGAGTAATGTGTTCCTTTTGTGTGATGTGACAAACTTGTAATTGTGATCATATAAATGCACTTGTTGTGTTTACCACTTGGTGTGGACTTTCTGTGATGTTGGTAGGTTTCTAGACAAGAGTAATGTATCTCTCTCTCTCTCTCATGTATTCAATGTGAATTTTTACTGTGTTATCACCTTTGTGTGTAAAAGAAATGCCATTTTGGACTAGGAAGCATTGTAATGTTTTATTGTCCCGTGATATTATATATGGGTACTAATGTTGTATGAAAAAAGTGCGTCATCATGAAATATGTCTTGTCATGATTCAACCATGTTGTCATGTGTCATGATGATATCTTACAGGTGATGTTGTATTGTTATATTTTTGTGATGTTAGTCACTATATTCATCATACATTGTAATCATATGATACATGATAGGATTCATGTTGATA